>JANEYF010001524.1:0-600000 GCA_029963845.1 Rhamnusium bicolor | reverse complement strand
TTTGCCACGCCTGGGCCCATAATCTGTAGAAACAGGAAGTAAATAAAACGCACCGTATGGTTGTCCTCCATAAACTATTTATTATCTTCACACAACGGAAGTAGTGTTGCCAACAGACAACGTAGTACAATAAATGGTTAGTAAGTGGCGTTGCTAAAAAGTTTTGGTACATTCTCAACAGGATCTTGGTGAGAGTATAACTGACCTGCCATAGAGCACAAGAATCTACAAGATTTTTTCCAGAGAGCGAATGTGGGAATTCGGCTTGTTAAAGCGATCGGACGGCTCATATACGGACTGGGAAGGAAACCCTAGAGTTTCTAACACAGAACCACTTCCTAGGGTGCTTGAAGCTACATGACCAACAGCTGTGACTATCAGAAGGACGATCAAAACGACCTGATAAATGTGACTGGCTGATAGTCAAAGAGGTGATCATACTATCGGTAATTGAGTTGGCTATCAAATGCTTCCAACCATTCAAATCGCCAGGAGAGCACGGAGTTTTTCCAGCTCTACTACAAAACGGACTGGAAATATTGCTCCCGTTCCTCAATAAATTATTCAGAGCTAGTCTGGTATGGAACTATATCCCATCCAGTTGGTTGTCCGTTAAAGTATTTTAAATGTCGGCGCCATCTAGTCACTGGTAACCAAAACAACTAAATTGTGGTATTTGCAACATTAACAGAATCAGCATTCAGCTCAGATTGTTGTTGGACGTCACTGTTTACGTTTTGAAAACATTACCATATATGGTTATGTCTTAAATTTAGGGACTGCGGAGAGGAGCGCGCTTGAGTCCGCCCTTGCGAACGGAACAAAACCGAAGCCCGCACTTTTATTGAGATCAGATTATATTAGTTATTCAGAACTTGTAAACTCGGGTAAAGTTAGTGCTTAAAGTGGTAGTAATTGAAAGGGCTGGCGGTGGCGGACCGTTAGTTCTTTTCTGCAGAATTGTTTCTGTTCTCATTTTATAATTAATCGTTGATTTGCCATTGTGACATTTATCAAAAAAAAATAAACTTGTACATTTTATCATGGAGTTTGATCTTGAAACTACCCCCGTATCTTCGCCCTCTCTGACATCAGAAGTGGTCGAACAGCCAGAAATGCCTTCAGATGTTCGTGAAGTGACACCGCAAAGTGCGCGAAAAATAAGTGCACGAAAAATTAGAGATGACACTATGGAACGTATAAATAAACTAGAGCAACAGCTAGCGGCTTCTACAAGTGCAACAGCAGCAACTATCTCAAATTTTTCCTTACCTTCATTTAATCCGTCTTCAAAATTTGCGGATCCAGAAGGATGGTGTGCCATCGTAGATTTATGGGTTGCTAAATATACACCCGATACCATGGAGCTGATAATGTTAATATCAAAAGCTCTTAAAGGCGATGCTGCTAGTTGGTTTATTTGTGTTAAACCAGTCGAAAAGGATTGGTCTACTTTAAGGGCTGAATTTTTAGCTGTTTTTGCAAAGCCTTTGGATCAACTCAGTTTTCTAAAGATGTCAACAACAGCTAATTTAGGAAAAAATGTTAATAAATAATAAGGATAAAACAGAAAAACTACAAAAGACAGGAGTGTATGAACTAAAATGTAGTGACTGTGACGCTATATATATTGGCCAGACTGGACGTGTAACGGTCCATTTTTAGAAACAATTAACTTGTGTTTTATTTAATGCTAATTGCATAATTTGGTTTAAGGTAAACCTTAAAAGTTCTAGAACCGACTTCACTAATTTGTAAATCTTTGATAATTTGTGCGACCACTGGACCTTGAGTACGCCAGCGCGAATACCGCTGTGTATCAAGAAACGGATCAGTTTAACAGTTTTGTGTTGCAAGATTTAATTTAATTTTATTTTTTATTTTTTGACCTTGTCTAAAAGTAATTGAATTTAATTCTTAGATAGGAAATAAAATTTTACAGGCAAAACGGAGGTACCTGGAAATTGTATTTTTATTTATTGCGCGTATTTTTGGATGAAATTTTAAAACTGACTTATACGAGGAGTATCTAAAAATACATATACATATATGTGTAAACATTTAGTTTTTTATGATTTCATTATTCGGATTATAGTTTATATTATTATTTTAGGGTTTTCTGGTATCCAGGTACATTGCAGCGGATTATTTGCGTGTAATTAATTTTCGTGGTATTTGTTAACTCTTTTCTTAAGAAGTAAACCGAGTGGTGGGTTCGTATTTTTAGGTTTTCTGCCACGTTTGGCATATTTTTAGGACGAATTATTATTTTGTCCTTCAGTAAAGAATTTTGTTACTTCATTTTCGCGAGTTGTGTGTTTTTTTTATTTTGGCATGGAATTTCATGAATCTAAAAACACAGAGCTTTGTTTGATTTGCATTTTTGTGGTATAGTGCCACAAGCGACGCAAGTGTTCCCACGAGCACAGTGGTGTGCTTCCTTGGCAGGCAAAGGAAGGGTTAGTCTTTCCAGAAGTGCATGTGTGGTTTATCAGTACATTTGTGTGAGCTGCCGTGCATAATCTACATTTAGTTTATTTTTCGTATGAGTGCCTTATGTATGATACCTTGTATTTTTTCTGCATACATTTGAGTTATCTTATATTTACGGTATCTTATATTTACGGTATCTTATATTTACGTTATCTGATATTTACGTTATCTTACATTTACGTTATTCTATATTTACGTGATCTTTCCGTTTTACGTTCATGTATGTTTATGCGAGTTTCCTTGCTCCATTTACATTTAAGTACGTTACCTTTGGGTGTATTTGCCTTTATATGTGTTATGTTATGTTGTTTAGGTTTAAGTACGATATGTTGCCTTCGCGTACGTGTATCGTTATGTACTTTCTTTAGAGTTAATTGTATTCACGTACATTACCTCGTTTTTTTGGTGTGTTTATACACGCCACCTTGTGTCTTTTGTGTTAGATACTTTAAATTTGCGAGTATCTTTATATACTTTGTCCTACAGGACATACCATTAGTGTTACCGAATTGCGGTACTCCTCTAGAGAATTTTCTGAGTAGGCGCTCGTGTTCAAGTACACCCCTACCTGTATGAGTTTGTATACGTTTGTATGCGTTTGTATACGTTTGTATGCGTTTGTGTGTGGGTATACGTTTGTATGAGTTTGTATACATTTCTATGAGTTTGTATGAGTTTGCATACGTTTGTATGAGTTTGTTTACGTTTGTATGTGCGTATGTGTTTGTGTATGTTTGTATATGCTTGTATGCGTTTGTATACGTTTGTATGAGTTTGTATACGTTTCCATGAGTTTGTATACGTTTCTATGAGATAGTATGTGCTGTATGTGTTGAGTTCATATTTAAGTACGTTATCTTACATTTACGTGTACGTTACATTTTGTTACCTTACCTTACGTTATCTTATCTTTCGTTATCTTACCTTGCGTTATGTTACCTTGCGGTATGTTCCCTTGCGTTATCTTATCTTAGTTGTTAGAGGACACGTCTCGTGTCAGTCGACTTTTATTCATCGAAGATGAACTTCGAAATCCTCGTGGTCAGAAATAATTTGTTCTGGGCTAAAGACATGTCCCTTCTTCTTGACATGTATGAGGACGTAAAGAAGCGCCTTCATGCGTCCTATGACACTAATGTCTAAAAATATAATCTGTGTAAGTGCCCTTTGAGATTCTCACAGGGGACATTGTTTGGAAAAGGAATCACTTCCTATTGGATGTTTCCAAGCATTTTTTAAATTAGCGCCGAAATATTTCGCCAGTAGGGCGACTAAAGTAGTTTCGCCGCTGGTTTACGAGTTGTCTGATCTAGATAACAACCCTTTAGGACGTTGGCACATTAAAGATCTTAAAGTCAACTCTTGCCGCTTTGACGACGAACCCCTTTAGTCATCTATTACCCCCAGAGCCCTTATGTACGTTCTTCGATAAAATTTGAGTACATGGGCTTAACTTATCTTTAATTCGTTTAATGCGTTTATAAATACGTCCCGACGTGTTTACTTACGTCAAGTTACCTTTACATTATGATATCTTTTGCGTATATATTTTTACATCGTGTTTTTTTGGTTTTGATGTTACCTTACCTTATGTATGTTTACGTTATCTTACCTTGTGTTACGTTACCTTTCGTTACGTTATCTTGCGTTACCTTACCTTGCGCTACCTTATGTTGTGTTACCTTACCTTTTGTATGTTTGTTATCTTACCTTTCGTTATCTTACCTTACGTTACCTTACCTTGTGTTACCTTACCTTGTGTTACCTTACCTTGCGTTACCGTGCATTGCGCTCCCTTACATATGTCGACAATCGCGTTTTTTTTGGTTTCGTTTCGTTGTTCTGCAGTTTTTGTTTGTGTCCTTTGCGATATAAATGCGTATAGGTTGCGGTATCAGATACCAGACCCTATGGTAATTTAGATTGAGTATAGTCGTGTTCAACGACCTTGTGATTGCCTCCCTTTCGCCCGCTAGAATTTTAGTCGGGATAGGAATCCCTCTTGTGAAGGAGAGGGGGAGTGTAACGGTCCATTTTTTAGAAACAATTAACTTGTGTTTTATTTAATGCTAATTGCATAATTTGGTTTGAGGTAAACCTTAAAAGTTCTAGAACCGACTTCACTAATTTGTAAATCTTTGATAATTTGTGCGACCACTGGACCTTGAGTACGCCAGCGCGAATACTGCTGTGTGGGGCAAGGGGAACGCTAGTACGAAGACAGTGAGATTTCGTGGGGGACTCTCCGCCAAGCCACGGCAGAGAGCGGATGTGTGTTCCGTTTCAGTACGTTACCTTTGTGAGTACGTTATGTTTTATAAACAGACTTGAGTTAGACTTTGAGCAAGTGAGTGTACGTTGCTGAGCTTGTTTCACGATTTGTTCTGGTTAAGCTATGTATTATGGTAGAGTAGTTACTACGTATGTGACTTAGGAAAGCAGTGTGAGAAGGTAGGATCCCTTCTTATTATTATTAAAATAGGTACCTATTCAAAAATTAAATAGTTTCCGCTCCAAGTTTGAGCAGGAAATCTGCAGATTAAAGCTGGCATCAAAAGGCAGATTTGCCGATATATCTAGAGGTGGAGAAAGCCCCCTAGAGTTTAGTTTTGCTCTTGAACTGTGCTATAAACTTTTATGAACATTAACCGTGCTTTCCCCCTTTCTGCGGCCCCCGTGAGTGTAGTTTTTTAGACGTTTTAAAGATGTAACTTTCCTAGACTTTATATAAAAAGAAAGGCGGGTGGCGCCCTAAAATAGACTTCTTTGTTGAAATTAAGGAACAGACTTATTATTTGCCTTTAAAGATATTTTTTTGAATCTTATATATTTTTTATGTACTGTATGTTACCTAGGTTATTACTTGTTGACCACGCCCCAGATAAGTCTTTTGCTCTATATATTAAATATATGTATGTATTTTCTTTGGGCGTTTTATTTTAATAATAAAAATAAATAACGAGGGAAACCCTAGCGTTATAGACGTAATATGAAAAAGCGACTTGAAGAGCATAAAAAGTTGTAAACAACGTATATAGTACGGGCATGTCAACACACTGTATAGAAAACAATCACTTTATAAATATGGATAATGTAGAATTACTTCATTCCGAAAAGAAAAGCAAAAAATTAGACTTACTAGAAATATTAGAAATTAAGAAAGCTTCCAAAAATAAAAAAACGGTTACAAATGAACACCAAATATTCACAGGTCACCACATTTTAGATAAAGTAATTTAACTTTTCTAAAAAATTCCAAATCTTTCAAACCATTTTTAACACGCTTTTATTAGCTTCACCTGTTTGTTTGTTTGTTTGTTTGTTTGTTTGTTTGTTTGTTTGTAACCGACTCTTTGGACTCGATTTTGACCCACTTTAAACGGACACATTTAATTGAAACTTTGTACACTTACGAAGAACCGGTAACAATACAATAATTTGAATAGTTTATATCATTATCCTGATCAGGATCGCCAGTCCTTTCCTCACGTATCCTCTGCGTGAGAGCAAGAGGCTTAATATTGTAAGTATATTCCCTGATTCTCAGTTCGGTCGTTGGCCGAGCGGGCAAGTCTGAGTCGACGCGAAACGACGACTCCTCGGGCGTGAGTTCAAATCCCATGGCTGAAATAAAAAAATATTTTTTTTTTCAGAAATATCTGTTGGATCGTAATATGTTATAATATCAGCATCAATAAGCAATATAAATATAGTTTAAAAAAACTACAAAACACGCTTTCATAGCACATCAAACTAAAAAAGTGAAAAATAAATATAGTTTAAAAAACTAAAAAACACGCTTTTAAAGCACATCAAACTAAAGAGTGAAAAATAATTATTAATATAAACTGAAAACAATAATGAACGAAAAATACTAGTATTATTGTGAAAAAGCGTGGGGCGCTTTGTGCCATATTTTTCGTATATCGAGCAACCCACGCTTTTTTTCACAATAATACTAGCTTTTTCGTTCATTATTGTTTTCAGTTTATATTAATAATTATTTTTCACTTTTTAGTTTGTGCTTTAAAAGCGTGTTTTTTAGTTTTTTTAAACTATATTTATTATTTGTATCAGTTGCCAGATGTAACATTCAATATATAAGCAAGGAGCACAAATTATAATTTAGTACCTCTCATCTGTATTCCTGAAAAAGGGCCTAAAGCCGAAACACGTGTAGAGTGAAAATATAATTTTGAAACATTTAAAAGCAAGTTTTCTTTGTTTATTTAAAATATTTAATAATGTTTCACAAGGAGCCAACCGCAGAATCAGTACAGTGTATAAATAATAGTTACTCTTTATCTATTTTTGTAGAATGGGAATTCCAAATGAGATTATAGCTTGCAGTTTTTAGCAAAAGTAGGGACATAATAATTAATATAAATCTGTTTGGGTAACTGACAGCCACTCTATCAGAAGATGGATTTACCGAGCCTAAAAAAAATTAAAAAATATCCGAAAGCTCGACAATAACAAAGAGTATTCTTTAAACGTTGTCGAGTCAATACCGTTTATTGTTACTGTTTCGTTGCAGTCACACACAACTTTTAAAATAACCAACATATTAAGGTTTACCTGCGCAATTATTACAATTTTACAAATGAATTATGAAGGCATGCACCAAAAAACATTAAAATGATCAATACTCATTATTTCAAAACTACATTTTTTTATTTACGCCTTTTTGCACGTGCACCAGCTACTTTTTGAAAAAGAGGAAATTTTTAGCCCAAAAACGGTGCATGTTAGACTTAGACACATATCTATAAAGATTTGTTGCGTATTTTGTTATGTAGATCACGTCATTCACCTCCTGAATTTGTGTGTGTCATTCTGTTAACATGCGGTACAAAATTTAAGCTTTCTTAGAACATTTAAACCATCTTTAAACTCTTTATTTATGTCTCCATATTGCTATGGATGGTTTAACATTTACCAGTGTTTTTTCCCAGTAAACACTAAACTTTGATTGTTTACTGGGTCCTTATCCGGCCTTGGAAATTCAATCTGAATGAAGGCCCGACAATTTACCATATGTACTTTGGAATTTACTGAGATTATTTTCGGTTTATTTTCGTCTATTCCATGAAAATAAATGAAATAATTCTTACCTGTATATTGTTAACAAAAGAATTAATTGAATGCTCGGATTACTGTCGTCTAAAAGAAACAGAGAAATTATTCTAGTAGGTACTATATCTATAAAATGACATTGTACCTAACAAATCATTTAAAATTACAGGAACACAGCAAAAAAAATACTTTGAGTATACATAATATTTAACATAATAAAGCACTTTACATTCAATGCATTTTCCAGTTACCATTTGTCTGGGATTTTACAAAATTTTAAGTAAATACATTTTTTGGTTATTTCCCCCGGTTTGGGAATCGACATCCAGCTGAGGAATCGAATTTCTTTGAAAACAGAGAAATTTTAGAGATGATTTCTGAATCAAATCAAATAAAATTTTGTTCCTAACTGCTTCTTTTCGGAGTGCTGATTTTTCAAAAAAAAATTTTTTTTTGGAATTGTAACATTTAAAAAAAATGCGGATAAACAGTTTGAATATCTCAATGAAAATGTTGTTTTGATTATTTCTTCTCTTTTCGATTCGAATTATTATGATTAAGTTTAAATTAAACGGTTAATATTGACTATTTTTAACACGCTTTTATTAGCTTCACTTGTATGTTTGCTTGTTTGTTTGTTTGTTTGCTTGTTTGTTTGTAACCGACTCTTTGGACTCGATTTTGACCCACTTTAAACGGACAGATTTAATTGAAACTTTGTACACTTATTAAGAACCGGTAACAATACAATAATTTGATAAGTTTATATCATTATCCTGATGAGGATCGCCAATCCTTTCCTCACGTATCCCTGCGTGAAAGCAAAGGCTTAATATGTCAGTAGATTCCATAATTGTTAATTAGCCCGGTGGTCGAGTGGGTTAAGGCAGTCGACGCGAAACGACAGACTCCTCCGGCGTGAGTTCGAACCTCACGGCTGAAATAAAATTTTTTTTTTTTTTCAGAAATATCTGTTGGATCGTAATATGTTATAATATCAGCATCAATAAGCAATATAAATATAGTTTAAAACAACTAAAAAAACACGCTTTCATAGCACATCAAACTAAAAAGTTAAAAATAAATATAGTTTAAAAAAACTAAAAAACACGCTTTTAAAGCACATCAAACTAAAAAGTGAAAAATAATTATTAATATAAACTGAAAATAATAATGAACGAAAAATACTAGTATTATTGTGAAAAAAGCGTGGGGTGCTCGATATACGAAAAATATTGCACAAAGCACCCCACGCTTTTTTCACAATAATACTAGTATTTTTCGTTCATTATTATTTTCAGTTTATATTAATAATTATTTTTCACTTTTTAGTTTGATGTGCTTTAAAAGCGTGTTTTTTAGTTTTTTTAAACTATATTTATTTTTAACTTTTTTAGTTTGATATGCTATGAAAGCGTGTTTTTTAGTTGTTTTAAACTATATTTATATTGCTTATTGATGCTGATATTATAACATATTACGATCCAACAGATATTTCTGAAAAAAAAAAAAAAATTTTATTTCAGCCGTGAGGTTCGAACTCACGCCGGAGGAGTCTGTCGTTTCGCGTCGACTGCCTTAACCCACTCGACCACCGGGCTAATTAACAATTATGGAATCTACTGACATATTAAGCCTTTGCTTTCACGCAGGGATACGTGAGGAAAGGATTGGCGATCCTGATCAGGATAATGATATAAACTTATCAAATTATTGTATTGTTACCGGTTCTTAATAAGTGTACAAAGTTTCAATTAAATCTTTCCGTTTAAAGTGGGTTAAAATCGAGTCCAAAGAGTCGGTTACAAACAAACAAGCAAACAAACAAGCAAACAAACAAACATACAAGTGAAGCTAATAAAAGCGTGTTAAAAAAAGGAATATTATTTTCCATTTCTTTTTCTACTGTGAACTGTATATTTTCGTCATAGCTATTAAATATGTTTAATATTGTATCAACACTGTTAGCTTTAACAGAAAGTAGAAGGTCATCAACATAACGTTTGATAAATGGAATGTTAAGTGGAATTTTAATAAGACAATCCCTAACCAAATCATCCAATACAAAGTTTACTAAAATGGGTGAAATTTTGGAGCCCATAGGTGTCCCAAAAATTTGTTTATAGTAACAATTATTAAATTCTAAATAATTTGAATCAAACACGAATTTTAAAAGTGTAATGAAAGTATTTAAATCAAGGGTACAATATTGAGAAATTGTGTCCCAATTATTTGTTAAAGAAGAAATTACTAAGTTGAGTGGTAAATTGGTGAACAAAGAAATCACATCAAAGCTAACTATATGTAAATACTATTTCTCATCGAATACAGTCTCTCAAACACATTTTGAATTTTCTTGTTACTTTCATGGTTTTCAGTTTGGTACTTGTCAACAAATATTGAAACAAAATTGTGAAAGATACATGAATAAAATAAATAAAAAATAACTTGTACACAATACAAATTAAAAAAAACTGCAGTAAATCACTGCAATAGCGATTTGTATAACAAGAGAGGAAAGTATAACATTTCATCCCGCGGATGAAGTAATTATCCAAGGAATGAAATTACACTTTCCTCCCATGTTAGATTTTTTCTACGACATCTCTAATATAAAAAAACGCGTGAAAGGAAAATAACATTCCTTAAACGTATATTGGCATTATGACAGTTTTAATAGTAATTTGAAATCAGTATGAAATTATCAAAGTGCTGGAGAATGTACCTACAAAAAAGTATTTTACTTAATGATAATATTGCGAATTCTTCTTCACAGCTATCTCCGCTGGCATTAATTTTCAAAATGCTCATAATTGCAGGATTAACATAAATATTGTAAATCACAATAAAGATTGAAATGTTAATTACAATTAATTATTTTTCTAAAATGAGCTTTCCTCCCTAAGCAGGAAAGGTATTTTGCCTCCATAGGAAGAGAAAGTACCATTTCTACCTGCATTTGAGGGAAGAAAATATTACTTTCTATAGAGATTGTAGAAAAAAGTATTTACAACTCAACTCAAAAAAGTATTACTAATGAAATAAAACTAAAAAATGAAAAGGAAAAGCGAAATAATTCGTTTCGATTAGTACAATAGAGAGTGGTAAAAACATGACTGAAAATAATAAGAAATCACAACGAACGTATTCCACAACAAAATAAAATAGTACCGTATTTTTAACATCAGTAGATAATAAAGAAGTTATGAATAATAAAACACCAGCTTTGGATGGCATCAAATCTGCAATAATTAAAGAAACAAAATATATCAGTACTCCTCATTTAGTAAATCTAATAAATAAAATTTCTGAAATGGGCACTTGGTATGTGTGTATGTGTGGACGTGTGGAAGTGTGGACGTGTGGACGTGTAGACGTGTGGAAGTATGGACATGTGTACGTGTGGATGTGTGGGTGTGTGGGTATGTGTGTGTGCGAGGGTGCGTGCGTGCGTGCGTGCGTGCGTGCGTGCGTGCGTGCGTGCGTTCGTCGTGTGTATATCCGCGATAACAAAAAAATACTAATGAGAGATTTCCCAAATTTGGCAGCTAAGGTTTTCAACAACATTTTAGGTGACACATTAAATTTGGTGAATGTGGTACCACCAGAAGAGACATAATGAATGAAAGAAAAAAAAGGTACAATTTCGGGAAAAAAAATTAAAATTTTTTATTGCATTTCTCGACGAATTATAATGAAAAAACATAACTTTATGAAAAAAAATTGTCCGCATGTCTGTAGCATCGAGATAACAGCCACAGTTTTTGAGGTAAAGCTTTCAAATTTGGTACACTTGTTCTAAAGGCCAAAGACAACGAAAAATTCGGCGATGAGCAAACTTAAATAAAGCTGATGTAAACTGAAATTTTTAACACATTTGACCTCATAAAATGGGGTTAGAATAAATTTAACAGTTTGATTTTTGAAACGTTAAATTTAGTTACAAAAATGTCAATGTCAATAAGAACAAATATATTTATGACATTGTTGTAAAACGACAAATCTTCTTGTTTTACCAAATCAGCAATTTTTTCAACATAAAACCCTTCACGTTACTATCACGTAACATATACATATGTGTACGAGTAAGCTAATAAGGCTAATTAGGGAACCTGCCCTTACAATTACAAAAACATATCAAGCTTCACTCGTAAAACATTTAAAATTGGAGATTATACTACAAATATTAATCTTACCACCTTTTAAATTTATTACGCCATTTTTACGCCAAATGCACTAACTCATATCAATAAACTTTTAATAAATTTAGCCAAGACTTATTACAGAGTAAAATGCGACATAGGCAGATCAAAATTACAAATCTGTAAAAACTCGTGGATAACATTAGAGTAAAGAAAATTCAGCGTCTTCACCGTGAAATTGCCAATTAAACATAAAAAGGTTTACCACGTGGTTCTAAATTCATTATTTCGCATTAAATCTATAAATTACATGCAGGAGACAACGGTCTACAAAAAAACGACTTGAATCATTTTAATCTAATTTTTAGGCTGATTCTCTGGGTATTATTAGAATCGTGAAAATCCATCTCCTTCACAGTGAAATCCGTTTTACGAAAAAAAAAAAAACGTGACGCTAATTAAGGGAATTCCGAGGCCCGGTTCGACTACCTGCTTTGTAACAGCGCCTCATTAAATCGTTTTATGACAAGATATTCTAAAATTCTTAGTATAATTCGCTTTTAATAACTTCATTTTAAGACCTATTGTAGTAGGCACAAAACGCCAAGAAGGGCCGGTTGGAAATACCCAGAAAATAGAAGTCCTATTGAAAATTAGTTTACAACCTATTCAGCTTTTACTATAAATAATTTCACATTTTTAATCAAAGGATCTTTTTCCTCATCATTCGTCGCGCTGTAACCATCGAGTCTCGATAACGAACTTTTAAACATTTTGTCCATGTATAAATTCAGTGCTACAAAATTTTTATCACTCCGTCTTTTCCAAGACGACCCCACCCTACATTCAGAGATATATACGTTTCGTAAATATACTAGTCTATGACTAACATTTACGTAAACATTGGTACTTTACCAAATTAGTGCTTCGACATTGGCGTATACCGTCTACAACTTATACTACGACAATTTCGACCCCAGGTTCGATACCTAACCACAATCCTTGGCTTGAGAATTGAACACGGACATGCTCCACTCATCGATAAAACACTATAATCTACGAAATTACAATAGGCTGGGAAGTGATCCATACCTCTCCAAATTTACGAGCGCACGTGTCGATACAAATTTATATACAAGGTGAGTCACTCTCAACGTCTTTTTCACCGATTGCTTTTTACTGAAATAATGTCCTAAAGTATCCTTGTAGTGTGTTCTCTTCAAGATATAAACTAAGCTTAAATTTATTTTGTTTTCTAATTTTATTTTACACATTTATTCTATTAACGTTAACTTATACTTTCATTATATCAGCGTAACTTTTACTTGGTTAGATTATTATAATATATTTTACTTATCCTACCTGCATACTTCGGTATACAAGTAGTTTCTTTTTAGATCCAATTATCTTATTTTATTAATATTAAGGCATTTTTTCTTTTTGTAGCCTGTAATGTAGAGTAAATAATTTTTCTCTTTTTAACATAGAGTATTTTTTCTTACCTACGTACAAAAATTCTTCTCTCGCCAGGGAAGAAATTTTGATTAAAATCACAATCAAAATATTTTAAAATATATATTTTTTTAATTATACAAGGCCCACGCGCCTCACTAAAAGTATTCTTTGTAAAAATCAAATAAGCTGATTGTTTACTTCTTTTTATCTCCATGTCATATAAAAATTACATATTTATTCATTCTATTATAGAGTAACTATCCTTTTCTTTTCTTTTTTTTTTTTAACAGAATATTTTTCTATATACGTACAAAATTTCTTCCTCGCCAGGGATTAAAATCACAATCAATTTATTTTTATTTTTTTAATTATACAAGGCCCATGCGCCTCACTAAAAATATTCTTTGTAAAAATCAAATAAGCTGAATGTTTACTCCATTACTACTTTTCATCTTCATATCATATAAAAATTATATATTTAATCATTTTATTAAATTATAGAGTAACTAATCTTTTTTTTAACAGAACTTTTCTCGCATACGTACAAAATTTCTTCTCTCGCCAGGGATTAAAATCACAATCAATTTATTTATTTATTTTTTTTAACTATACCAGGCCCATGCGTCACACACTAAAAACATTCTTTGTAAAAATCAAATAAGCTGATTGTTTACTCCATTACGTCTTTTTATCTTCATATCATATAAAAATTACATATTTATTCATTTTATTAAATTATAGAGTAACTAATCCTTTTATTTTTTTTTTAACAGAACATTTTTCTCGCATACGTACAAAGTTTCTTCTCTCGCCAGGGATGAAAATCACAATTAATCTATTTTTATTTATTTTTTTTTAATTATACAAGGCCCATTCGCCTCACACTAAAAATATTCTTTGTAAAAATCAAATAAGCTGATTGTTTACTCCATTACGTCTTTTTATCTCCATATCACATAAAAATTACATATTTATTCATTCTATTAAATTATAGAGTAACTATCCTTTTCTTTTCTTCTTTTTAACAGAATATTTTTCTTGCATACGTACAAAATTTCTTCTCTCGCCAGGGATTAAAGTCACAATCAATTTATTTTTATTTTTTTTAATTATACAAGGCCCATGCGCCTCACACTAAAAATATTCTTTGTCAAAATCAAATAAGCTGAATGTTTACTCCATGACTACTTTTTATCTTCATATCATATAAAAATTATGTATTTATTCACTTTATTAAATTATAGAGTAACTAATCTTTTTATTTTCTTTTTTTAACAGAACATTTTTCTCGCATACGTACAAAATTTCTTCTCTCGCCAGGGATTAAAATCACAATCAATTTATTTATTTATTTATTTAATTATACAAGGCCCATGCGTCTCACACTAAAAGCATTCTTTCTAAAAATCAGATAAGCTGATTACTTCTTTTTATCTTCATATCATATAAAAATTACATATTTATTCATTTTATTAAATTATAGAGTAACCAGAGCTGTGCGGTACTCGAGTACAAGTACTCAGTTACTGTACTCTGAGTACTTTTAGCGTACTCGGTACTCAATACCGAGTACATTATTTTAATTGTACTTGTACTTGTATTCGATGCATTTTAGATGACACAAATGTATTTGAGTATATATCATGTACTCGAGTACTTAAAATGTTACCCGAGTACATTTTATGTATTCGAGTACATTTTATGTATTCGAGTATATTGCATACGTAATAAGTACATGTTTTTGCGAATCAAGACGTGCTTGCAAATCAACCTATTCACCTAGAGAAGTCAGTTAGTGGTAATCTAGCAGAATTTGAGTGCAGCGTGCGTTTCAATAATTGTTTTTATTTGGTGGTGTCTCAGTGAAATTTGTAGGTAAGTACATTTTCTGTAATTACCTTTAACCATCCCATTACATAAAACTTACATGCAAAAAAAAACTTCCCAGTTGCATACAAGACTACAAGATGACATAAAATTGTATACAAAGTGCATGTGGTATCTTAAATTTATTTATTATGCTTATTATGCCTAGGATACTTCTTCTGGGAGGCTTCTGAAAAATTATAGATAATGAATTTTAACAACTTTAAAAAGCTTTATTTTACATTTTTCCCGAACCCATCACTTAGTGAGAGCGATGAAGACTTTAATCACTCCGATTCTGAAGTCGAACACATGAGTATTCCAGACCCAGAGTGTGATTCTGTAGAAACTGAATCTACAATGACGTTACCAAATCATCTTCGTTGTGCAAGTCACACTTTGAATTTAATAGCAACTACTGATTGTAGGAAGGCTATATTTTCGAATGTAGTCGTTCGTAGCAAACATGTCCATGCCATTGACAAGTGTCGTAAGCTATGGACGAAGGCAGGAAGACCGGGAACAGCGGAAATTATTAAGGAAGTTTTAGGTCATACCTTGAGCTATCCTGGAGAAACACGTTGGAACTCACTTTTCAACTCCATATGACAAATCCTGCATGAAGAAACAAAACCAAAATTGCCTACTCTTCATCAAAAGCTGGGACTTCCTAATTTCAAGGAAACTGAGTTACAATATTTAAAAGATTATTGTCAATTAATGAAGCCGTTGGCTATTGCTCTAGATATACTACAGGGTGAAACAAATACCTACTTTGGTTACTTGCTTCCGACTCTTATCTCTCTAGCTAACAGATGGGAAAAAATGAAGGCTGATTTTCAGGGCCCCAGACATTTCAGTGCAAACCTGATGTTAAACGCATGCTTAAAAGCACTACTACAGTAATTTTCCTCTTTGTTTCAATTAGAATCTGAAGCTGTTATAGCAGCGGTTACATTTCCTAAATTTAAGCTTTGTTGGTATTGCAATTGATTCCATAAAGCAAATGGTCATCTTATCAGCAGATCAGTTGCTGGATTTGGAATCTGCCAATTCTGATGGTTGTGATAGCGAAACCAAAGATCAGGATTTAGAATATGATGGGTATTTTGACTTTAATGAATATACTGATACACCTGGATCTTCGTCTCTTCAAATACAAACACAAAAAAATAAATAATCACAGAATTCACACAAGCAAGATATAAAGAAATCAAAAATCGAACTCGAGCTCCTACATTATTTGGAAGATAAGAGAACCACCCTCTCAATGTTAGATGACTACCCAACCATAAGAAGCCTTTTCGTGCGTTACAATACATGTCTGCCATCTTACGCCGCAGTCGAACGTTTATTTTCAATTGCGACCATTGTGAATAATCCACGTCGTCATGCCTTATCTGATGATAATTTTGGGAAACTTGTCATCTTAAAATCAAATAAAATAGGTCTCTAAAAAAAATTCGTATTTAATTATTATTACCTCCTTTGGCAACTTTATTTCTCATTATAAATCGTTCATTAATCATTTCTTCAGTCATTAATGTCATTAATCACTCTTGAACGTATATTAAGTACCCTGTACTCTGTACTCTAGCAGGTACTCAAGTACTTATCATGAGTACTTGTACTTGGTACTTGAATACAATTTGTGTAGAGTACTTGTACTTGGTAATCGAGTACATTTTGTGTGTACTCGGAACAGCTCTGAGAGTAACTTATCCTTTTCTTTTCTTTTTTTTTAACAGAACATTTTTCTCGCATACGTACAAAATTTCTTCTCGCCAGGGATTAAAATCACAATCAATTTATTTTTATTTTATTTTTTTTTTTAATTACACAAGGCCCATTCGCCTCACACTAAAAATATTGTTTGTAAAAATCAAATAAGCTGATTGTTTACTTCATTACTTCTTCTTATCTTCATATCATATAAAAATTACATATTTATTCATTTTATTAAATTATAGAGTAACTAATCCTTTTCTTTTCTTTTTTTTAACAGAACATTTTTCTCCCATACGTATAAAATTTTTTCTCTCGCCAGGGATTTAAATCACAATCAATTTATTCTTATTTTTTTTTAATTATGTAAGGACCATGCGCCTCACTAAAAATATTATTTGTAAAAATCAAATAAGCTGATTGTTTACTTCTTTTTTATCTCCATGTCATATAAAAATTACATATTTATTCATTCTATTATAGAGTAACTATCCTTTTCTTTTCTTTTTTTTTAACAGAATATTTTTCTATATACGTACAAAATTTCTTCCTCGCCAGGGATTAAAATCACAATCAATTTATTTTTATTTTATTTTTTTTAATTATACAGGGCCCATTCGCCTCACTAAAAATATTCTTTGTAAAAATCAAATAAGCTGATTGTTTACTCCATTACTTCTTTTTATCTTCATATCATATAAAAGTTACATATAAATTCATTTTACTAAATTATAGAGTAACTAATCCTTTTCTTTTAACAGAACATTTTTCTCGCATACGTACAAAATTTCTTCTCACGCCAGGGATTAAAATCATAACCAATTTATTTTATTTATTTTTTTTTTAATTATACAAGGCCCATGCGCCTCACACTAAAAATATTCTTTGTAAAAAACAAATAAGCTGATTGTTTACTGCATTACTTCTTTTTTATCTTCATATCATTTAAAGTTTACATATTTATTTATTTCATTAAATTACTTGTACACTTGTACAAATACTTATTTTATAATATACATAGATAAGGTTATCTAGTGTATTTTTTTAAATTAATCTACGGCCATGCACCGTTACTACACACTGAGCCAATAAACTTTGTGTCATTAAACTCAACATCACTCACGGGATTCACTTAATTAACGCAGTGTTCTCCTCTGAGCACTATCAATTCACAAACGATACGTCTTCTCGCATCTCCTAGCAGACACGTCCTGAGAATCAACCACAAGGGGACTTTGATATACGTACGTTTGCTGGCACCCACAAATAAAAAGTGTACGTGAGTTACAACTCAAGTTGACATACAGGTTGATGTGACGCAACGCAACCCCCGAAATCCCCATACAGGTTGATAACATGAATTATTACTGGCAGTATCGTTGACGCTGACAATTACTTATTTAAAAATTTTAATGAAACATTTCCAAGTACTCTATTAAAATTTAATTGAGGTAAATGAAGAATTAAACAGAATGATTTTTTTAGATCGGGGTGATATATACTGGTATAAGAAAGTTATGTGCTGGCCACATCAGATATTTACTTTCTTATACCTAATATATTCATGATTTTCTTCAACCCCGAGATTTTGATTGATATATACGTTTTGAACCCTCCTGTTACTATTTTGACTATTTTCCGAATAATGTCTGTCGTGTGTGTGTGTGTGTGTGCGTGCGTGCGTGCGTGCGTGCGTGCGTGCGTGCGTGCGTGCGTGCGTGCGTGCGTGCGTGCGTGCGTGCGCGCGTACCTAGCGAAGTTTTACCTAACTAAATTTACATGGTACAATTAAATACTACGAAAATTAAGTAATTTTATTTGATAACCTCAACAAAAGCAATGGACTTAAGTGCATACCTACGCCTTTAATATTAATAATTTAACATTGAATGCTCATTGTGGTTTAGTTAATATGTATATTGATTCGTCTAATCAGAAAATTAATCAACATAAACTACCTATAATTTTTCATTTTTCTTATTATATCTGACTTTTCACTTTTCGGATTGTATCTAATACATAAAATTAGCGGTGCTGATAATGTAACTTTTTATTAAATAACTGCATCTAATATCGAAAATAATAATTGTGATTTCATTATTAACTTACCGGTCAAAATCATTTTAATTTCCACCAAAACATAATAAAGCCTTTCAGGCTTTTTTTTGTCTATCTAGGGCCTGAAGGAATTTAACGTATAATATACCACAGAAATTAGACAACCCTCAATTCCAAAGCCCCTCCGGAAGAGTGTTACACGTTGAAAAAACGCAGATATACATCCAAACCCACCGCTATTGACAGTAGTTGAGCTGGGGATTGTATTGAATCCAAAACACTATGGATAGTTTGACCAAGCTTATTCTCTCACAATACGCTCTATCCCGCTGCGCTACTGTGCCAGGTAAAATATATAAAAATAGAAAAATTACTCAATTTATTATAAAAACTATGGGTACTTATTATTACAAATAATCTGTATGTTTGTATTGTTTGTACATAAAATAATAATATAGATTAAGGTTATAGATTAGTCACTACTGATACATACATAATGATATACCTTCCTACACGAGTTTAAATATACAAATGTAATAAGTCATGAGTAGTAATATTTCAAATTTAAAATTATTACTGATGCTGTAATATAACATGCATTGAATCGTTTAATATTGTTAATGTTTATAAATTCCAATATGCTTTGTATATAAATGATCATTATCCCTAACTTTCTTATTGCATTCGTCTACAAATTGTTCAATTTCGGAAGTACTAGGCTTTTTTAAGTAAATCCACAGACTTTGTAGTTCGTTTTTTCTTGATACTTGTAAAACGCAGTTGTTTTTCAACTTTTTTATTGCCAGGTTCATTGGAAGTATTTTTTAAACCAATATTATTTTCTTTTGCAACCACATTAATAATTGTGAATATATTAATGAGTCTGTTCACATTTTTTTTGAATTATATATAGTAGTTTGTTCTATTAGATTGGCTACACTGGTAGCACTGCGCTTATGTTACTGTCGATAATGTAGATTGCAGTAAAAATAATTAAGTAGTAGTCTTGTCCTTCGATCAAGTCTTGTCTTAAACATTGAAAGTTGATGTACTACTTTTTATGAGTTATCTTACTACCTATTCATTATGTTGCTTGTAAAAATAAAGTTAAGTTGCCTAGTTGTGGTGCACAGTTTATTAATCGCTAAACAATAATGTTGTCTATCATTTTCCCAACCTGCAGCTTTGTTTCAGAGGTCAAACTTTTGGAAGAAAGTAGGTCATACAAAACATCCAATTTTACTTTCAGATCTTAGTTGTTATCTTTTTCTTGTTTACTCATATTTTGGTTTACCAAATTCTGAATAATTTCTTCGTTTACTTCCTGTGCCTCAATCTCATGAAAAGACATCACTCACCGAGAACAATGTTTAATAACTGCATGTATGTGTTTGCATAAATTACTTTTAATAAAAAATTCAGGGCACGTGTATGAGAATTCATGCATACAGGTTTGACAATCCCTGCAAAAAGATGACAGTTTTTATTTTTCTTAAAACATTCTTCAGGTTGCTTTTGAACAAGCTTATTATTTTTGTTTGATGACTTTACGTTCCAGGTTAATCTCATCTATGTTGGAAATATCATTTACTTTAATATCTTGCTTCGTAAATGGGTTCTTTTTTATTATCCATTCGATAGGAATTATTATCTTTAATATTTTTCTTTAATTTTTTGATCATTACATCACGCATTAATTTTAATAAAGCATGTAAACAAGTATCGACTCTTCTATTTTTCTTTCCTTGAAAATATATGTGTTTAAAAGTCCTATGCATAGCTTCCAAAAACATATTAGTGTTGATACCAAGACCTTGCATTGTAAAATTCAGGCGCATCATCTGACATAAACACTACATTTTATATCACCAACCTGCATTTTAATGATTTGGAAAAATGTGGGTACGGGTATCTGCTTTATTAGAAAGTAGGAAAGCACCTTCACCAAATTCATCAACAACTATAAGAGTAGTCAATATCATAATTTGTTGTGCCATGTGTTGAGTCAACACAAATTTTATCTGAACCAAAAGTTAGTCATTGATTCTCTTGAAATTTAGTCATAAATATCAACACAAAATCATTCTCATCTTATATGTCTGTAAATTCATTTGTACCCTGAGATTTATAAAATAGCACAGGAAAATCCTCTTTTAGAGATTTTAAACGTTCAATCCACCGACGAACACTTATAACATAATTTTGATGTAACTGAACATATCCTCGTAAAGAAAAATTTATTGTAATATTTTTGAAATCCTGACGATCTAAGAGACTAAGTCTTCCTAGTGATTCCTTAGAGTCTATGGCATCACGGATATCATCTAGAATCTTTTGAAACGACACTCCTTCAGAAAGTTTACCTTATAATAAAGAAAAAAGTTAGAAAAACATTACAACAATATCAGAATATACTAAAATACCTGCTATTTGTTTCCTTTCAGTTTTAATGAGATTTATGTGTTAACTTCTATTTATGGCTAATATGGGGAGTAAATGGAATGGCTTTAAACCTATCATCTTTGGAAATTAATTTTAACGTCGAGGGGCAAGTAACAGTCAATTTTGCCGAATCCTGGCATTTTAAAAGTTTCTGTCGGTCACTTTGTGAAGTAGACATATATCTACTCGATTTTGATGACCTGTGACAAACATAGTAAATCTTTTCGGTCTTGCTACTAACTTTGCTACCAGTAGTTTTTAGATATGAACATTTTATTTCTTTCTCTATTGATGCTTTCCATGTTTGGAAATCTAAAACTCAAATTTTGATTACTTATGGTAGGTATATAGGTTTAGATCTTATTTTTAAAATCATTAAAAATGTTTGCAAGCCTGTATAACTCTCAAACTCTCTTTCTTCTTTATATGACTCGAACTTGTGAACTGTGATTAAATGATCGCGTAATTCAGAATAGCTAACAAAAAGTTGAAAACAAGTAGGACACACCAATGAAGGCTTCTTGTGGTTTTTTGTTTCCACCCCATATATGATTCTGAGACGTTTATATAAATCAGAAGGTCTGCTGAAATTTTCATCACAAATTCTACAAGACTTTCCTCCATCTAAGCTATTCTCCATTTTTTATAAAGAATGCGCCGTAATGTATAATGTAAACGATATAATAATTAATAAATTAATAATATTTATAAACTACAGACAGTACAAACTGTGAAATAAACACATTTAAGCCGGGTACTCATATGCGCTCCGTATCTGTATTTGTATCATGTATTGTAACGGATACTGTAACAAAATTTTGAATGTGTACGAACACAAAGAGGAACGGTCCAGTGTTGTGGACGGTTCGTAGCTGGAACGCAAGTCAGTACGTGTCAGTGTTCCGATCATGGAGTGGAGCGAAGAAAAGTGATACTTCTGGAGACGACATGTTGCTGTGAACTTGCTTCGAACACTGCGGGTCAAGATGATCGCAGGTCGTTACGTCGACTATTCGCCTAGGCGTACATACAGCGAACTGATACTGTAACTGTTACAATACATGATACAGATACAGATACGGAGCGCATGTGAGTACCCGGCTTACACCACGCACCGATTTGAGGAGCGACTAAACTCAGGAATGCGATCCGTCAACCGCGCATGCGTTAAAACTGATTTCGCGCGCTTATTGCACATATTTGATTTACAAGTAGATAAAAACATAACCTTACAAAGATTTTTAATAATCGTTATTAAGATATTTTTAATGACTATTATGAAAAGTAAAATAAAAAAATATACGGTAAACGTGAAAGTCCAGAAATATTTTATGTAGAGAAATTAATGTTTAATAATTTTAAAGTAAAATAATATGAGAATTTTATCTTGCATATTCGAGCCTAATGTTAATCAAATATGTATTCACAGCCGGCCCCATCTGCAACTTCTATTCGTTTTAAAAAATAAATTAACATGTAAAATATACATATTTTGAGAAATTTAAAAAAATTAAATTAATAGGGAAAGTAATTTGGGAAATAAAAATCTATGTTAATTAGTATGGTTTTATTTTTCGGATACCATTAACACATATTTAACAATAAGTATGATCGTTTGTAGGCGATTTAGAGATACATGGAGAATTAGAAAGTGTTTCCTTAATAATATTAGTATCTTTTTTATTTGGTTTTTTATTGCCAGTTCTCCTTATTCCTTTTTTCTTAGTTGTAAAAAACGAAATTTGTTTTTTGATTTTTTTGTTGCTCGGTTCGTGCTCTAGTTCATCCGATACTTTAAAATTAATATTGTCAGTAGGTAATCTACTAACGGAAAGTGCATTTTTAAAAGATTTTAGAATAAGAGATAATTGCTCAGCATTATGTTCCTTACTTTTAACATTACTTATTATTTGTAACGCTATACTTTCTATTTCTTTAATATTTTCTCGGCTCTTTTCATTCGTGGATACTGATGAAACTGCACTAGCTAAACTCACTAGTTCCTCGTCATTGTTTTTGTAGGCAGTATGAAGGTCATAAGCATCTCTTTTCATGTTGAGACAAACACAGTGAATGTGTTTACAAATATTGTATCTAATATTGTAATCGATACGTGTACATTCGAAAGAATGTACGCAAATATTACAAAATGTACATTTTAATTTACAGCATCCACCTATTATACAATCTTTATTTTTAATAATAATATGTTTTTTGTCATTACCTAACCCTAACCCTTTCTTCAAATTCCTGAAGGTCGCATTTCATTGTTAGAACCAATGGGTGTCGTGCATTTATTTGGGCCAATGTGTGTCGTGCATTTATTTGGCCATACGCTTTGTAATTTTTCCTTTTGTCAGTTTTACTAAACGATCTATAATTTTATCTCGTATAAATTTTTGCAGCAGATGTAATGATTTATCCAGTCTCTCTATTTTTTTTCCATTTAGATATACATATTTTATAACTTTATGCATACTCTCAATATGCATATTGGCAGATATTCCACACTTTTTACGAAAGCAGTATGCCCACTGTTCAATATTATTAACGTAATTTTTATTTAAGTAATCTGCCATGTTTCTTGTAGAATTTTTTGAATAGAGCAACATCATAAATGATCTAAGTTAGTTTTAAACTTTTCTTCATCTAATTCTGCCTGCAGATATTTAAGCGTTTTGTACATCCACTGTCTTTTTTTCCATATCTGTAACTTTACCTAAATTGCTTTACCATGCTCTGTCTACATGCCATGAACAAAACAGTTGGGTTTTCACAGGACCCATAACACAACACCAAGCGTTATAAAATACATTTGTGATGTCTGTTATGAATGTAGTGGTACATATTTGTCCTACTTTATCTTTGAATTTAGAAAAAAATGGTTCATGGATAAATGTATACTTTTTGTTTGTAAACATACATGCTACCGGAAATCCTTCATTAAATTCATCTAGGACCATAACCGTGGTCATTTCGAAGTCATAGGCATTTAACCCATGCGTACTATCTACACATATTACATGTGATCCAAATTTTGTAAGCAAATATTCTTCATAAGAATTAAACAGAAGTCGTCTCTTAAATTACTATCATCTTGATTTCTCACCTTGTTTTTAACACGCTTTTATTAGCTTCACTTGTATGTTTGCTTGTTTGTTTGTTTGTTTGCTTGTTTGTTTGTAACCGACTCTTTGGACTCGATTTTAACCCACTTTAAACGGACAGATTTAATTGAAACTTTGTACACTTATTAAGAACCGGTAACAATACAATAATTTGATAAGTTTATATCATTATCCTGTTCAGGATCGCCAATCCTTTCCTCACGTATCCCTGCGTGAAAGCAAAGGTTTAATATGTCAGTAGATTCCATAATTGTTAATTAGCCCGGTGGTCGAGTGGGTTAAGGCAGTCGACGCGAAACGACAGACTCCTCGACTGGGTTGATGACGTGGAACGCAGAGTGCGTCGGATGCTCCGCCTGCCAGACGATGATCACATCCGTCCGACCACTCCAGAGGAGGTCAAGGAGATTCTAAGGAGCTTAAAGCCGAGGAAAGCTCCTGGATGTGACAAGATCGGAAACATCGCCCTCAAGAAGCTACCCAGCAAAGGGGTGGCAGCCCTGGTGAATATCATCAACGGGATCTTGAGGCTCAGATACTTTCCGGACAGGTGGAAGAAGGCCGACGTCATAGTCATCCCGAAGCCAGGTAAGGAACTACTCTTTCCCTCCTCTTACAGGCCCATCAGCCTACTCTCAGCTGTGAGCAAGGTAGCCGAGCGCGTCATCTTGAGAAGAATAGAAGAGGAAACCGAAGAGCTCCAAATCATCCCGGATGAACAGTTCGCGTACAGGACAGGACATAGTACGGAACTCCAAGTGCTCAGGATCACCGAAGAAGTCACCAAAGGTTTCAACCAAAGACAGGTCACGGCGGCACTACTTCTGGACGTTGCGAAGGCTTTCGACAGGGTCTGGCACGATGGTCTACTAGCTAAAATGATGAGTATGGGTTATCCCATTGCACTCGTCAAACTAGTTAGATCATACCTGCACGGGAGACAGATGCGAGTGAAGATCAGGGACTGTGTGTCCACGTATCGACCGATGGAAGCCGGAGTCCCCCAAGGCTCTGTGCTGTCGCCCCATCTGTTCGCTGTCTTCACCTCTGATCTCCCAAGGGCCGAAGGCACCGCAATGGCACTCTACGCGGACGACACGGCCGTCACGGCCAGATCCTGGAGTGCGAGAACAGCCACCAGAAGACTCCAAGAGGCAGCCTCTCTTCTGGAAGAATGGTGTATCAAGTGGAAAGTCGCAGTCAACGCGGAGAAAAGCCAGACGATTCTCTTCAGGAAAGGACGCAAGGAAACCCCCACAGGACACGTCTCCATGTTCGGCGAGGACATCCAATGGCACGATTCCGTCAAGTACCTTGGCGTAATCATGGATAAAGGCCTGACATGGAGACAGAACACCGAAGCCATCGTGGTAAAGGCCAAACGGACGAGAGCTCTCATCTACCCGATGGTAGGGAACCAGAGCAGGCTCAGTCTGAGGAACAAGCTTCTGCTAGTCAAAGCACTCATCAGACCACAGCTGACCTACGCCTCCGTAGCATGGGGATACCAAGCGAAGACCTATCTGAAGAAGATCCAAGCCGTGGAAAACGTGGCCATCAGGACAGCGGTGGGCGCACCATGGTACGTTAGAAACGCTGACATCTTCAGGGACCTGGAGTACACACCAGTCACCGAAATCATCCGGGATAGAGCGAAGAAACTGTACACCTTAGCTGAGGAGCACAGGAACCCGCTGATCAGGGAGGCCACCTCCTATGATCCGGCCGACGCACCGAGGCACAAGAGGCCGAAGGTACAGTTACTGGATAACGGGTAAGTATAACTAATCCTTTCCTTACAGATGGACCAAACCCACTGAAAAGACATGACACGACCAACCACCATCCCACAAACCTTGCGGACGCCGGTCAGTAAACCGACCAGTGCCCGTTGTCCCCCTGGCTCCGTGAAGGACGAAAGTGCTAAGAAAGCACTTAGGCCTTCACCTCCTAGAGCTACACAGTTCATCCTCACCTTGTCCGATGATCCAGATGACAATGTGTCAATTGACACTTTGTGTACTGGCAGTCAATCCCAAGTCACAGAATATCCACACAGTCCCTGACAGACAGATGACTACCCCCGGGGGTGACAAGCTGGCGAAAAAAGAAGACGAAGACAGAAGAGCGCCAGAAGAGGCCCTAGCCAGCAGGGTTCATCAGCCAGGACCCAGGGAGGTTGACCGAAATCTTCGGCACCGCTCACATTTGTGAGTGGGGCCGTTCGTAAAGTAAGTTAACCCGCCCTGCACGAGGCCGGTCCAGGTCTACAGCGATGACTAGGGTAAAAAAGGCAATAGTCCTGCCTGGCCCTAGCATCCGAGACCGTCATCATGCCAAATGGATATTGGCGCGACAGACTCCTCCGGCGTGAGTTCGAACCTCACGGCTGAAATAAAAATTTTTTTTTTTTTCAGAAATATCTGTTGGATCGTAATATGTTATAATATCAGCATCAATAAGCAATATAAATATAGTTTAAAACAACTAAAAAACACGCTTCCATAGCACATCAAACTAAAAAGTTAAAAATAAATATAGTTTAAAAAAACTAAAAAACACGCTTTTAAAGCACATCAAACTAAAAAGTGAAAAATAATTATTAATATAAACTGAAAATAATAATGAACGAAAAATACTAGTATTATTGTGAAAAAAGCGTGGGGTGCTCGATATACGAAAAATATTGCACAAAGCACCCCACGCTTTTTTCACAATAATACTAGTATTTTTCGTTCATTATTATTTTCAGTTTATATTAATAATTATTTTTCACTTTTTTAGTTTGATGTGCTTTAAAAGCGTGTTTTTTAGTTTTTTTAAACTATATTTATTTATAATATATGACAGGATTATTATTTTCCATTTTATACTCATTAATCCACAATTCGACACTTGTAGCATCATCTGAATTACGGCAACCGTCGCTTAAATCAATGTTGTATGAGTGTCTAAAATTGCAAATATCTTTCCTTGTTATTATATCTGATGTGTGGATGGTCTGCTCGCTTATATTTTCTCTTATTGAATCCAGTACTCTATAAAAAATTACCATGAATCATTATGCAATCTTGCTATAACAAAATAAACCTTACTTTTCTGTAGAAACACCTAAAATCAATTTAGATGCTATGGATTCCTTGTCACTTTTGAAAACATACAAATGTTGAACTTCGCTGTTATGACCATAATGTGTTTTAAAATATATTACAATACATTTGTCTGATATTTGATTATGAGCAACAATGATTTGGCTAGTGCAGGAAGAATTTAATTTTCGGGATCCCTGGCTCTTCTCACTTTTTTTCTATTAGGACATGGTTTTGGCAACTTTCCTAAAAGTTAAAACAGAACATAGGTACACACTGTTTGCATGATAAGACTACATAGTAGTACAAGTTCTACTTCAAACAGTACCTACCGGACCTAACGCATTGAAAATAGTCTTGTAATTACTGTCACTTGTTTGTTTTATCCCTGTCAATTTGTTGTACTATATGTTGTTGTCACGTTCTTCCTTCTGTAACCATGTACTAAACTCTAAAAATATACACTGCTAAAGAAATGATTATAAAAACATTTTCATAATAATTACATACCACTATATGATTCAAACGATATTCCTTCAAAAATAAACTGCATTTCATGTCTTTTTCTTAGGTGCAATCTTAACTCTAAAGTTGACTTAAAAGATATTCGACATTCATGGTATTTAAACAAAGTGACATTGTACTCATATTGCACAATATGCTTTCCTAATTTACTGTGCACATTTTTCTGGTGTTTATTAAAATTGCTTTGATTTGAATTCACACTCAAAACAGTATACAGCCATCATATAATAAGATCTGACATAACCGGCAAAAACAAATCATCCATATGCATAACCACAGAACAGATCGCATAACCTTAAAATCAACTTTGTTGCATGCGCACTTGAAGGACCGACCTACTTTTTTTACAAATTTAATTTTTTAAATCAGCGCGCGAAATTAGTTGTAACGCATGCGCAAATGATGGATCGCATTCCTGTGTTTAGCCGCACCTGTGTTGACGGATATGACAATTGACACATCACGACGATCACGTGTCTGTTGCTGTAGGATTCCGCTGGGTGCGCAACAGTAGGATCCTTTCTTCCCGTGACCGGCTTGTGCAAAATTTGGGAAGTCTCCCAATAATATTTTTTGAGTGATCGTGGCCGCACACATACACACACACACATTCACATACACACATCCAGACATACACACACACGAACCGACAAACATCATTCGAAAAATAGTCAGAATGGATTCAGGAGGGTCCAAAACGTATATATCAATCAAAATTTCGAGGTCGAAAAAATCACGATTATTATACTTCCTCATATTAAGTATAAGAAAGTAAAAACCTTTCACGTGACTATTACGTAATATGGCCATAGGTGTAGGTGTAAGCTAATGAGGCCATTAGGAAACCTGTGCTTACAATCGCTAAAACATATCGATCTTCACCCGTTAAAGTCGTTAAAATCGCTGATTAAGCTCCAAATATTAGTATTATCACCTGTTTAAATTTACCACGCCATTTTTAAGCCAAATGTACTAACTCATATAAAAATGCTTAACTTTTTAATAAATTTCTTCTTTCCTTTTACAGAGCAAAATGCGACCTAGTCGGATCAAAAGTACAAATCTGTACAAACTCGTGGATACCACTTGAGTAAAGAAAATTCAGCGGTTCATCGTGAAATTGCCAAATAAACATAAAAACGTTTACCACGTGGTCTAAATTCATTATTTCACAATAAATCTATAAATTTCACAAAGGATACAATGGTCTACCGAAAAACGACTTACCTAAGTAATTTCAATGTATTTTTTATGCTAATTCTCTGGGTATCATTAGAATCGCGAAAATCCATCTGCTTCACAGTGAAAATCAGTTTTTAAGAAAAAAAACGTGACACTAGTTTAGGGGTTTCCGAGGCCGGCTCGACTACCTGCATCGTAATGGAGCCTCAGTGTCGCCAGCCAATCGTTTTATGGCAGGGCAAGATATTTTAAAATTCTTCACATAAATACTTTAATAAATTCATTTTAAGACCTAGGTCAAATTTTTTTAGCTCCACGGATGCAGCTTTTCACGATGAATCCGAATGTATCATAAAAAAATATCGAAAACCCTGTCAGAATTAAAAAAATCATCAAAAACTTTATCATGGTAGGCACAAAACACTAGACAATATAAGCCGGTGGGAAATACCCAGACAATAGAATCCCGATTAAACATTATTACAACCCATTCAGCTTTTACTATAAATAGTGTCACAATTTTTAAACAAACTCTCTTCTCATTTATTCGTCGTGCTATAACCATCGAGTCTTCGATAGTAAATTTTTCTGCATTTAGTAAATGCCCACGTGTAAATTCAGTGCAACAAAATCATCTCATCTCCTCATTATTCGTCACGCCTTAACCATCGAGTCTTCGACAGTGAACTCTCAACATTTTTGTCAAGTGTAAATTCAGTGCTACAAAATTTAGTACTTCGACATCCTCGTACACCGTCTACCACTGATACCACAATTTCGAACCCAGGTGCGAGAATTAACTACGGTTCATTGGCTTAAGAAGTGAACCCGGACCTGCTCCTCTTATCGATAAAAAGCTCAATATACGAAATTACCGTATGCTGCGAAGGGGTTTATACCTCTCCAAATTCAAGGTCTCCATTCATGTACAGGGTGAGTCATTTTCAACGTCTTTTTCGCCGATTGCTTTTTATTGAAATAACATCCTGAAGTATCATTGCAGTATGTTCTTTCTCTTTCTCTAAATTAGATTAGTGTATTCTGTCACTAATCTAATTTACGACTTATGTAAAACCTTTATTTTTAGCTTTTAACCTCGAAAAAAGTCCGAAAACTCGGACGAAACGTAGGACAAATTGTTCATGTACCTGGCTGGAAGTCCTCTAGAAATAAAAATAGGAAATAAAGTTTTTTCTGTTTTTTATTGAAGAAATAATGTCTACTTTAACAGCTGATAATACAGTTGGGCAGTTTGCAGAGAGCCACAATAAGAGCAGTACATATAGCGGTGATCGAGATAAAACTCAAATCGATTTAGTCCTTCATTGTCCTTCAGGTCATGGTTTGGAATGTAAAAGTTTAAATGAGCCTGTATAAAATACGATTTAAATTCAACATGTCAATATGGTTCAATCATAAGTGCAATTTGTCGAAAAAAACCAGAAGTAAATTGCAAAGGCGGCACATTTGAACAAAATTTTACATGTAGATTTTGTCATCAAACAGAACACTGGGAACATACCTGTGATTTAAAAGCAAACTGTAATTCACTAGCCTCTCCCTCGACAACTTATATTACAAACTGTACGGTTAAAGACGATATTTTATGTTTAGGTCATAGAACATTTAATAAAAACATAAAATGTAATTGGACTGGAGGTTATCGTTGGACAACTGCCATAGCTTTAAGTATAACTTTGGGTGGTTTTGGAGCTAACCGTTTTTATTTAGGCCATTGGCTGGAAGGAATTAATAAACTATTTAATTTCGGAGGACTTGGCGTATGGACCATTATAGATGTGGTATTAATTTCATTACATTATTTAGGATCTGCAGATAGTTCACTATATATTTAGTGCTACGTTTGTTTATTACATCTTATTAAAATATGAATTTGTTAGAATATTTGTTAGGGACAAACATGAGCACTGAACCACAGAAACTGAACAGTGATCAAAGAGCCAGGCAGTGCTGCTTATCGCTTTGCCCAATTCGTAAATTTATCAGTTAATGCTATAATTCTGCATCGGTATTTATGCTGACCAGCCTAGTCTTCTTCAATATTTTCAAATTGGAGTCATGTTCCGCCAACTATGCTACTAAACCAGTGGCATCGTTGGCATTAATTGCCAATATAACAAAAACGTATCGACAAATTTTGAAAACACTTGAGTGTCGAGATTTTCAGAGAATCCTGTGGCACTTTGATTCTACGAACCCAATTTTAGAATTTAAATTACGCACTGTAACGTAGGTGTTTCTTCCGCGGCCTATCTCGCGCTTCGTACTTTTTTGCAGCTAATCGAGGAAGAGAGAAATAATTTTAACACCACATAAGTGTTAATTACACTTACGTCGATGATATTGTTAGAAGGTGTGACAATGTTGACGAGGCTGTATCATTATAACGTAATCTTACTCAACTTTTATAATCATATAAATTCGAATTACATTTACCGCATTCGCTGTTACCCGACCTTCATGATATTACCAAAATTTTGGTTTTACTTTGAGTACCACTTCAGATATGTTTATATATAATGTTACGCCACTGGATGAGTCATGTAAAAAGATACATCTTGAGTGTCATCGATAAAGAAGAGAATAATTCCTGATAATTGGATACCAATTAAATTCTGTCGGTCCGACGTTGTCTTTATAGGCAAACATTTCCTTTGGCACTTTTATATAATGAATTAGTTACCTGACTTTTTACAATTACATAACCATCTTTGACCAATTTCTAAATTATATTCGATTTCGCAATCTGAAATTATTTCAGAAAAAAAACAATTTTTTTTAAATGAAAAACTGAACATTTACTTTTACCAACAGCAAAAAAAGAAAAATTAGCGAATCAACCGTAATATTATTAAATGAAGAGACATGTTCATCAAATTGCTCTGTAAGTTTCAGTACAACGTGGTTACCAATCCTAAAAGAAAAAATTAACAAAACGGATATTGATAGTTTTAAGATCTACATTTTTATGAAAGTATTTATGGATATCATATAAACAAATATTATACATAAGAAGTGTCAAGTTTCTCACTACCATATTTTACAAAACAGTAGTTTAATAGAATTATTCATGTGGAACTAGTAAAACCCTAGAAAGAAAAAGAAAAATTGAGAGAATGTCGCTAGTAACATTCTAATATTACTTGCTATGCACTTAATTAATTGTATGTATTTTAATTTTCAACAGTAGCATAGCGACGGCCACGGATAGGCTAACCACGAAAGTCCTCCTCCGTCATGTCCATATTGCCCCTCTAGCGCCACAAGCAAACCACATGAAAATTTTATGAATAATTAATTATAGAAAATAAATCGTTTCTTTCTTGAATGTTTAGTGATCTGCAATAATATTACAACTTAGTAGAAATAGGTCAATTAAAAGATTGTCTTGTTATTAATCGGTAATAAATTAAATAACAAACATACACTGGTACAAGATACAGCTCGAAATAAATACAACATAAAACACATAAAAATGGTCTTTACCATTTCAGCGATACACAGTAAATTTGCTGTGTATCGTTGATACGTTATATACGAAAACGGTCGAGCAAGACATTTGGCAGAAGCGACCGGCACATTGATTGTCATTAATACGTTTGGGTCAAACTTTTATTAATATTTTGGAATGATATTCACACAAAAATATGCACTCTCAAACTATTTACAAAAATGAAAAATTCACTGAAATGCCACTTCCACCATTATAAAATCGACATACGTCAAAAATATAGACTAGACGTAGTTTTGGATAAGTTCAAAAGTGTGAAAACAAGAAAAACGTTACTATGATACTGCTATAAGTTTTAAAGAACTTTATTCTATTTCATGCTCAGTTTTGCTCATTATTTTCTGTATTTCTGTAATGCAAGATTTACGGCAGCTGTTAGGTACCTAATATTTCTATTCTCCAAAGATCTTAGAAAATTTTAAATACAAAACGATGCTATTTGATTGATGAGTTATCTAAGTGTGAGCGACTCATTGTCCCATTCACCACTTAAAATTTGTTTTCCTAAGGGTTGAAATACTAAACTAAACGCTAATCCACCAATGAGAAGACGCGCTCATTCATTGCTATTTAATCACAAGGTAACCAGTCTTTTCTGGTCACAACTTTCCGATTTGGAAAACATTACTTTCAGATTTTAATGGAGGAGTGACATCCTGCGTAGTGATATGGTGATAGTTAAATGTTCAATAAATAATTTCTTTCAAAACATCTTACAAGGTCGGTACCAAAAGAATAACATTTCTCGATTTACCACAATATTTCTTTACAAATCAACATTCTACTCAGTCAGGAATCAAATGGTTCCAAACTATCTAGACAGTTTTTCGACCTTTTTTTATATCGGGAAGGTAGAAGTAGAAGATCTTTAAACTTTTAAAAAACTGCTGCCCATTTGGGATTCAAAGTTTTCTCATTGAGTAATAATTTTAGACGTTAAAAATTTGAAGACCTGCCAAATTTATCACATTACATGATACTGTAAAGGTGTGTACAAAAGGATAAAGTTTTTATGTAAATAGTTAACTAGTCTCATATTTCATTTTGTAAAATTATAGTTTTTCACCACGCACATAAAACTGTAAATCTCTCTTAAATGTTTTCTATGAACGATAACCAAAACCAAAAACATTGACCTCAGATTTATGCAAATTACTGGCAAATTTGATGGCTGTTATTTTATTATTAATATTTTCGGAAAATGACACTAAATGCTAAATTCGTAATTCGTACTAACAAAATAAACATGGACTTCAGATTTGCTTGTAATTTGATTTACCCATTCTGCATTTTATTTTCAATACCATTGTTTTCGATTTACGTTATCATCGATAGAAAAAGTTCAAGAGCCAGTTATAGGTTAAGGAATATATTTTAACACAAAACTACTCACTTTTTTTTAATTAAAGGGATTAAAATTAACATAGTAAATATCTAAAATTAAAAAAAAAATACCTAGAATTACCCAAAATTAGATAAAATTACATTAATTATTGCTTGGTATTACCAATATATTTTTTTAATTTTGAAAAATTACTTAGAACTATTGAAATAAATAATCGTACAAGGTTGACAGTCCCTGCCCTCTAGGCTTTATTTGAGGAGATCGAAAAATACATATTTTTTTTAATTTTTAAAAATTACAACCATTGAAATAAATAATCATACAAGATCATTTCTCATATGTTGACCCCCCCCTCCCCGTAGGGTTTATTTGAGCAGATCGAAAAATGTTAAAAAGAAAGTTGTATGAGTTTTTATGAATTTTTATAATTTGCTGTCAGAAAAAACAAACGGCTATCGGAAATGTAAAATATTTGCGTGACCTCAGTTTTTTTTAATAGAACACCCTATAAATTATTTAAAATTTGGAGAGAGAATGTTTTCTGATTTCAAATATATATACTTTGCATATATCTTTGTTCTAACAATGTCTTAGATATTTCTTAGAAAATATTATCGTTATTTTTTTTTTCGGATTATCCGATATCGGACAGCCCTCCCGTGGCCTCCGACGCTTCACGGAAGTCGCGCCGGTGCATTAACTACAGCCACTCCACACATCCCGCAGGGTTAGTGACTGTAGATACCAGAATCATGTGCCCTAAACAGACGAGAGAAGCCAGAATGACCGCCTTCTGCATTTGGCCTGCCAGCCACTCGGCTGATTTTTGGCAGGCCCGGCCGAGTGCACCGATTATTAGGACGACCATTTTTACCCAGTAGCCTGGGTACAGCACTTGGAGCTCGTACCGGAGATCACGATATTTGTTCCGTTTCTCCTCTTCCTTCAAGGTGATGTTTTTCTCCGCAGGTGCCGAGAACTCGATGACATACATCACCTTGAGTAGGTGGTCGAGCAGGACTATGTCAGGCCTGGCTTGGATTAACCTGACCGTTGGGAATGAGTAGTTCCAGTAAATCCGGCATTTCTCGTTTTCGACAACGGACTCAATATCACCGGGGACGTAAGGCAGCACTGGTGTCTGGTCTACCCCGTGCGAGTACCTTAGATGGTAGTATAGAACTCGTAACACCGCGTTATGTCGCTGGATGTAGGCCGAAATTGCGTATACGGGAAATGCAGATAGTATGTGCAAGAGCTATTCCGGCACCTGACAGCAGGTCCTGCAATTGATGTCAGGAACCTCTACACGCCATACGCGGCTACGGTAGACCAAGGTGTTGATAACACCATCTTGGCAGACCATAACGAATCCCTCGATCTCCGACTTAATCCTGGCTGACCTTAGAAAGGCGAATGTCAGCCTGGTCGATAAACCCAGTGTTTCTATGTTCTTATAGAAGACACCATGCTGGGGTTTATCGACGTGCTGCCGAAACAGATTTTCCTGTTTAGCAGCTCTGATTCGGGCTTTCAGACGATTTGGATGAAGTTTAGTGACTGACTCTACATCAGCACCTCGCCGGCCTCCTCGCCTGATGTCAAATGCGAGACCGAGTTCATCTGCGGTTCCTTTTGTTGCCTTGAACAATCCTGTTCCCACTCCTACAGTTTCGTGATGTTTTACAAACCGCAAGAGGGGATCTGAGCTCCTGAGGATGTTACATTCCATACTCAGTACTACTCTACCAAGCGTACACTCCAGGCTCAAGAGTCTTCCCCCCCCCGTTGACGGGGTACACACGAGGAACGGACGATCTAGGATGAATACTTCTGTGAATATTCATCATCTTGCGGGTATTTGTGTCTAATTGGCGCAGCTCATCTACCGTCCACTTTACTACTTCGAAGGAGTAGAGCAGAACCGGAACGGCAAGCATATTAGTTGCAGACACCTTGTTCTTCCCCGAATGTTCGGAAGACCAAATCTTTCGCAGGCGGTGTCTGTACTTGCCGCGGAGAGAATCCTTGTTGTGTTACATCCTGGATGTGCCTATGTTTCACACCCAGATATGTATAGGTCTCTCGGGCACCCAGATGTCTTAGGACAAGGTGAATATTATTCCTATCAAAGCTAAAGCTGACACTCTGACTGAAGAAGAGTGTGTTTTGTTCGAAGAAAAAGTCATTCCAGCAAAGAACATAGATTTACGTATTTAACGCTTGAAAGAGATAAAAGAGATCAACAAATGTTCAATTCAGAATAAGATTTAATAAGGTAAACTGAAAAGTCATTCGTAAGTGAAATTTAATGAATGAATTATACTTAAAAATAAGTTATAAGCATGATTATAAACTTTAATAATAAAAATTAATTAACTTGATATCAGAACATGATTCATCGATCGTTGAACAAATAACAAAATAATATATAAAATGTAAATAGTAAAGAAATAAAATAATTCATGAAAAACATATCTGGATAGGACAAAATCATTAAAATGTAGACACTGAAATACTCAATAATCAGTAGTAGATAGAATTGTCTAATTGAATAACAAAAGGTTCAACTGGATCAGGGAGTTTGGGAAAAAAGGGATGTTTGTTTTTTTTTTGACAAGTTGTCAAAAGAGAGAAAAAGAAAAGACTCATCGATAATTAATGAGATAAGAAGTTTAGTAGATAAATGTTGCACATGAATAGTAGAAGAAGGTTTAATTAAACAATCAAAAAGAAAATTAAAAAGGAGTGCTGAAAAAGTGATAAAACACTTAAAAAAAGTGCGCGTGTTTTCTAAAGACGTTTTGCGGGAACAAAATAAAAAGAAGTATGTGGTACCGATGGGTAGAGAAAAAAAATAAGAAAAGTCATTTGTAAATTAAGTCAGTTGGTTTTTTAAAAGTAAAAAAAATCTAGCTGAAATGAGAAGAATAAGAACCTCAATTTGGGAAATCTGACATTGAAAATTTCATGATGACAGGAAGAAAGAATATTTGAAAAAAAGAAATAAAATGGAATTAGAACACGTGAACTAACAGGAAACTTATTTAAATAATCTGTATTCATATAGAAGCAAAATTATATCGAACTAGTTGGTGAAAACTTTTAGGTCAGGTTAGGTAATCCAAAATTCAATTTCAGGAATAAACAGACCAAGCCAAGAACTACTGGTGAACATAAAACTAAACCAACTCGATCTTCAGTTCGTGAATTGCGTGGATTAGGTCTTTCCCCTGATATTATTTTATGTAGGTCAGAAAAACCAATTGGTCAAAGTGTTAAAGAAAAGATAAACATGTAGCACCCAACAGATTATTAGTATACCTGACTTAGAATCGGTTTACGACGTACCTGTATTCATGGAAAATGGTATGGCCGAATACCTATACCACAGATTACACTTAGGTTTTACTCCACTTGTCCCCATGAGGAAGTATATGCAACCCTGGACAGATTTAGGAGAAAAAAATGCGTCATTAAAACATGAAGTTATGATTGCAATTGTTGGAAAATATACAAGGTTTGAAGATTGCTATACATCTATTACAAAAGCTTTGCCATCATGCTGGAAATAAAATTGGTTATAAAGCAAACATTAAGTTTATTGAAGCATCAAATTTGAAATCAACTATGTTCTCTGACAATCCTGCTTCCTACCATGATGCATGGTATAATTTATGTGTCTGCGATTGTGTTGTGGTTCCTGGAGGGAATGGATGTTTTTGGCTGATATATACAATTCCAGCGAATACCCTATAGAGTCACTGAAAATACAATCAATAAATATTCATCCTGGTGATACAATAAATGATGAAGTTTTAATTGAGTTAACTTAAGTTTATATTATATACATTTTATATATTTTTAATAAACTAAAGAAGAAACATTTATACTCTTGATTCATTCGACCCAGGCGAATCTACTTTTAGCAAAATATTAATAGCAAACAGAGAAGAAATTACATGTAGAATAATGAATATGGCTAAAAAGTCCGCTATAACAGAGTTTATCGAAAGCAAATACAAAGCTTATTTGAACAGTGAAACTAAGGTTAACAGAAACACTACAACAGATGAACATGTTCGTTGCTGTTTATATTTCATTCAACCATCAGGACATGGTTTAAAGCCTTTAGACGTCGAATTTATGAAACAACTATGTGACAAGGTGAATATTATTCCTATCATTGCTAAAGTTGATACTCTGACTGAAGAAGAGTGTGTTTTGTTCAAAGAAATATTCATGCAAGAAATTGCAGCGCACAATAAAAAGATATATCAGTTTCCCGATATTTCTGAAGAATACGACGAATTTTAATTAAACAAATCGCTGAAGGAGCGGGTGCCATTTGCCGTCGTAGGATCTAACGCTGTCATTAAAAGGTAAACAAGTTAGGGGGCGCAGGTGTCCATGGGGAGTTGTTGATATTGTCAGCTGGGCTTAAGTCAGAGATCGAGAGACCTTGAGCCAAGCGTAAAATTGGTTTGGTAATAAGAGGATTCGCTATAATAAAATATATCGTATCAGGATTGGAAGTGCTCCGAATATTGCAAAGGAGATCGTTGTAAATAGTATATTATCAGAGCAGCTAGGATAAGAGGGCAGACCTGCCAGGAAAGTTGGACAAGATCTTTAGAAAACAAGGAAAGCTGAACAGCAGTTACCAATAGGCTAACAGCGAAAGAGCAGGTTCATGAAAGCAGTCAGTGTAGCTCGCTCTGCAAGTATGTAGTTAGGAGTTTTGATAGTTTATTAAAGCTGTCTTCGTCTTGTTTGCGATTTAAATGTAGCCCCGAGGATCTACAACAACGTTACAAAAGTCAGGAAATAGATAAAATGATAGAAAAGGACAAGCAAGCGATGAAAAGACAAGTGAAGCTGCTACAGTGGGTAAATCAACATTTCTAAAACAAGTAATGATAATATACAGAATTAAGTTCAAAAAGCATCTAGTTAAGGAATATCAGCAAGTGACAACAAAATTTAGTTACAAGGGAAAAGCTCTGAATTCCGTGGGTTGATAATTGCAATGACGACTTAAGTAGGAAGTTGTTCACGTTCGACAATAGTTTGGTACTGGATCCCACACTTTTTAGAGAATACACTCAAATGCTCTCAAGACTCTGGCAGGACGCAGGCATTCGCAGGACTTTCGATAGACCAATGGAATTCCAGTTGGAAGCCGAAATCTCTGTAGATGGCCTCATGGACCAGAGTTTGGATTAGGCGCAGGCGAGGAAACACACTTTGAATTGTCATAGAATGAAACCCGCACTTTTTTCTGTGTTATGCGAAATCAAAGAAAATACTGTACTATCCCTTCGTAATACACAAGAAGAAGAGCCTCCAGATCCACAGTTAATGCGACTAGATAATATGCCTATTGCAGAGGCAGTTGCTGGTCCAGAAAGAGGTGGTGGTCCTGGAGCGGCAGCTTCTGGATCTGCTGCAGCGCAGGCTGGACAACCAGATAATGCAATCGAGTACTCTTATTATAGAGCAAAGTTAGCGCAAGTTCGTCAAATCTACCACCAGGAACTAGAAAAATACGAGCAAGCTTGTAATGAATTCATTACAGACGTGATGAATCTTTTACGGGAACAGAGTCGGACTCGTCCCATTACTCCGAAAGAAATTGAACGTATGGTTCAAATTATTAATAAAAAGTTCAGCTCAATTCAGATGCAACTTAAACAGTCTACGTGTGAGGCAGTTATGATACTTAGGTCGAGGTTTTTAGATGCTAGAAGGAAACGTCGCAATTTCAGCAAACAGGCCTCAGAGATTCTTAATGAGTATTTTTATTCACACCTCTCAAATCCCTATCCAAGCGAGGAGGCTAAGGAAGAACTTGCACGTAAATGTGGAATTACCATAAGTCAGGTATCAAATTGGTTTGGTAATAAGAGAATTCGCAATAAAAAAAACATTGGCAAGGCGCAAGAGGAGGCTAACTTGTATGCAGCCAAAAAGGTAGCCGGTGCTTCTCCTTATGGTGGTACGTCCACCCCTATGATGTCTCCTGCTCCACCACAAGATTCAATGGGTTATTCCATGGGATCTACATACGAGAGCGCTGCATATGATGCGAGTAGCTGTGGTTATGATTCTATGCATGCTCAAGAATTGTCTTCTTAAGTGAAACGTTTAACATTTTCGAATGAATATACGTACGTATACCTACTACAAGTGTATACCAAACAAAATATACTAGTTTTTTATATTGTGCATTATACTGAGTATGTTTCCTTCTCAACTGAGTTTGGCAGCAGGTTTAAAGGGAGTGCAACTTGCCGTTGATATTATTAAATATATAGGTTATATTTTTCTTTGTACCAATTACACCGCAGTGTAAAATTTGGTTTATATTTAATTAATTAATAAATTACATATTATACAATTCATGTCATATATTTTAATAATTTTTTCTTATTGACATTGACATTTTTGCAACTAAATTAGAACTTTCAAATGTCAAACTATTAAATTTTTCCTAACCCTATTTTATGAGGCCAAAGATATAAAATATTTCAGTTTATATCAGCTTTATTTAAGTACTTGGAAAATATATTGTATTCGCTTGATATAGTACACATGATTTATAATCTTCTATTAACAATATATTTTTTTTGTAAAGTCAAATATAAAAAAGTTTGGGTCCCCTGGACCACCTTTCAGCTGGCCAATTTTGCTCATCACCGAATTTTTCATTTTCTTTGGAATTTAGAAGAAGTGTACCAAATTTGAAAGCTCTATTTCAAGAACTGTGGTTGCTATCGCGATACTACAGACATGCGGACAGATTTTTTTTCCATAAAATTATGTTTTTTTTCATTACTATTCGTCGAGATTCGTCCAGAAATACAATAAATTTTTTTTAATTTTTTTTTCCCGAAATTGTACCTTTTTTCTTCTTTCATTCAGTATGTCTCTTCTGGTGGTACCACATTCACCAAATTTAATGTGTCACCTAAAATGTTGTTAACAATCTTAACTGACAAATTTGGGATGTCTCCCATTAGCATTTTTTGAGTTATCACGGATACACACATACACACACATATTCACACACACGCACCGACAGACATCATTCGGAAAATAGTCAGAATGTATTCAGGAGGGTTCAAAACGTATATATCAATCAAAATCTAGAGGTCGAAAAAAATCACGATTACTATACTTATATTAGGTATAAGAAAGTAAAAATAGTAAGAACTTTTGTGGTAGGTACTGTCAATCGTCAAATGAATGTACGTACTTTTATTATAATTTATAATGAATAAAGCTTTTGTTTCATTTTTATTATTCTATATTCACTCACAAAACATATAAATAATAAAACACTAAGTTATGTTATACAATAGAAAACAAAGTCAACACAATCTATGCAACTGATGCAACATCATCCACCATATGTGTAATTTGTTTATATGAAATTAAAATTTACAAGTTAGGACATACGATTCTAATAATGATATGCATGCGTAAAGCTGGTGCTTAGAAAAAGATAACATCATAGAGAAACAATTAAGTACTGTAGAAAGAGAGAATTTAAAAAACTGCTGGATCAGGGCAGTCTTATTAAACGTATATGGTGTCTTCGTATTTTTAAGTCTATGGTCCTAAATTATATGAGTACACTTGTCCAAATGGATATTACACATGTAGTTCCACTATCAATATTTTATAAAGCACAGTTTCAAAGAGTGATTCATACATTTTTGCAACTCTGACGTCTTGCGGCCTGTTGAATCGTTACATTATTTGTGTGAAAAAAATAGAATTTTTCGGGAGGGCTGTGAAAAACCTGAGATCGGGACCTATTGATTTGGATGAGTGTACTCAGCTAATTTAAAACGAATTTTCTACAGGTAAGTCGTTTGTTCTTTAAATTATATTTCATACCCTCGTCCAAATGGATATTACACATATAAATGTTGAGAGTGTCCCAAATTCTATTTTTCTTATTTCACTTATTAATTTAAGAGTAATTTTCCTCTTCACACCAAGCCCAAATTTTTCGACTTAATTTATTTAATTTCTGAATCGAGAACCTTATTTATATATGCAATTGGCGTTTTTTATCTATATATAATACTATGTTAATAACTTTTATTTAGAGCAAAGCATTTTTAAGCATAAAATGTTATTAAGAATTCTAGGTAATTAATACAGTTATTTATCTCTCTCACTCTCTCCCTCCCTCTCTCTCTCTCTCTCACCTCAAAATCCATGTGTTGCTTTATTTTCGCATACCGCACCCCACTCCGTTTTTGAGGAATCGCTCAATCTTTCAAAATCAACTATACTAACATTATTACTGGAATTTAAAATGTTATTCTCCCACAACTGTAACTCAGTTATTGCAGGCCAGCCAGCAAGACGGTGTGATTATTAATGACTACGAGTGTAATATTATAATCTATATATATATAAAATTATAATATTAGTTGGAAAACCTTTAAACGAGTTTTTAAAGGGGGGTGAGCCCCCTGATAAACCAAACCGGGACATCATAGGCCCAAAAAAGAAATATATTGACCTTACGATGGAGATAACGGAAGACGCAAATCAGATTTTGGAAATACTAGACGCTAATGTACAACAAACAAAACAGAATACAATTACACCACAAAACGTAAGTACAACAATAAACGAATACAGTAGTAGTACCCAAATTGATAATTTAAATAATATAAAATTAGTAAATAAATCCGATAAACAAACAAACCCTTCCGATAAAAACGGACAACCACACCAACAAAAACAAAGGAATTCATATCTATATGAAAAAACTAATATAGGACCTTATCACGTTTATATAGAGAATTAAATAGCCGATTTTGCAGGTAAATTAAATCCGATAAAAGTAGGAGAAATTGTATACACTGCTCACCTTGAAATAGATAACAAAATAAAACAAATTGAGTCTATAGGTAGAAATAGAATAAGAATAATATTTAAAGAATATATTAGTGTAAATATTTTAATTAGGTCCATATCATTAAAACAATTTAATTTAATAGCTTATATACCAAAATTTATTTTATTTAGAACCCTCGTTATTAAAAAAGTTCCAACCGACATATCTGAAGAGTATTTAAAAAACAAAATCACTCAGTATGATTTTCATATCAATTTTACAGTAGATCACGTAAAGAGAATGACTCGAAAGATAACTAATGCTGACAATAGAGTTGAATATATCCCAATTCAAACGGTCACTGTATCATTTAAATGTCAAACTCTTCCGAAATATGTTGCAATTAATCATGTTTTATATGAAGTAGAAACTTATGTACAGAAAGTTATATTATGTTATAATTGCTTTAGATATGGTCACTTAGGCCTACAATGTAAAAGCAGACCGCGTTGTGTCAAATGCAATGAGGATCATCTTAGTGATTTATGTCAATCTACGGCTCCAGTGGCTAAATGCTTTTCTTGTAAAGGTAATCACTTAACAACGGAAACAAAAAATTGTCCTGAATTCAATCGTCAAAAAAATATTAAAAAAAGTTATATCTCAGGCTAACCTATCCTTTAAAGACGCGTCTTTAAGTGTTCCTAAACAAACATATGCCACCGCATTAATGTCTACCGTCCAAACAGTAACTACCCAAAACAATGTACCAGCCTTTACACAAATAACACCTATATAGAATGATTCTATAAAAAACAATAACGTTTTACAAAGTTCAAACAGACAAACACATAAAAGACAGAGACAATCAGCACCCAATGCCACACAAGAGGCGCATATACAAATTCTAAAAAAATTTTCAACTAAAATTAATTCAGGACATATTTTGACAAACTCAGTTTATCAATCAAATATTCATCCACAATCCACTAGCCAGTCTATTTCCAAACAAGAAATACTCTCTAATGCTAATAACGACATAAGCGAAATTATTTTAGAGGTAGTAATGTTTGTAATAAGTTCCACGAAACAAAAAAATTCCTTTGATGTTCAGAAAACAGAATTATTAAATGTTATCCAATCACTTTTAAATCATTGCAATGGCGAATCCGACTTATTAATATAGATACGTTCATAATAAATCAGTGGAACTGCAGGTCAGCTGTGGCAAATAAAAACAACCTAGAACACCTACTAAAATTTAACAACGTTAATATAGCCCTATTAAGTGAAACATGGTTTAAACAAAAGACAGAACTGATGGTAGAGGAGGTGTTGCCCTTCTTGTTAAATCAAACATCACATTTACAGACTTTTATGTTCCTGTGACTTTAGCGAATGCGAATTGTACGGCCATAACTATTAACCTAACGAAAAATACATACCTTACACTTGTGTCTCTTTATATATCACCAAATATCAATATTATTACACAACAGTGGAACCTTTTTTTTTCTGCAATACCTAAACCTTTTTTGATATGTGGCGATTTTAACGCCCACAATCTTGCTTGGGGATGTGAACATATAGACCAACGAGGTAGAAATCTTTTGGACTCATTAGATCAATATAACTTGGTATTTCTCAACGATGGAAGTCCAACTCAATAATAATAATAATAATAATAATAACACCACATGTAATTACAACCCTCTTTATCCCTGTAGGTCTGGAATGACCTTGTGTGGGAGAGGGCTACACATTTAGAGACAATGGACACACACCCAATATCCGAGTATACTACGATTAATCTCTCTCACAGAAAAATCCTCGACCGGGAATCGAACCCGGGACCCCGAAGTTTTGAGGCAAGTACATTACCTCTTGACCACGGAGCCAGATTACTTACGTCGGTAAATTCACTAATAGAAAGAGTGCAATAGACCTCACTATTTGTAACCCAGAAATTGCTCATTTATTTCAATGGAATACTATATCTGATCCTCACGGCTCAGATCATCTTCCGATAAAAATTCAGTGTAAATTAAAACCTGATTGCTTTACATATACACATGGTAAAAATGGAATTTGAAAAAAAGAAGACTGGAATTGCTATCATAAGGAGGCGGATCGTCAAATTATACAAAATGATGTATTAAATTATGAGAATTTTGTTCAAAAGTTGAATATTACTGCAAAAAATGTTATACTTGAGCATGAAAATCATAAAGCTTCATCTAAGGGTAATCCATGGTGGAATAAAAAATGTGAAGACGCAGTGAAGAAAAGAAAACACCTCTTTCAAATATACGAATCTGACCCTAACCTAACAAATTTAAACAAATATAAAAAGCAAGATGCCATAGCAAAAAAGTATTTAAAGAAGCAAAAAGGAATGGTTGGAAGGAGTATTGCTCCTCATTAAATAAAAATGTTCCTTTGAAAAAAAATCTGGGATACAGTTAATTCCTACAAAAATAGAAAACAGCGCAACCGCATACATATTGACATTAACTTCCAATGGATAGATCAATTCCACCTGAATCTTACACCCTCATCAGTATATTCACCGTACCCTGAAGAAATAAACTCAAAAAAATCTTGGTCCTCACTATCTTACAGAACCATTTACGTTAACAGAACTCAACAGAGTTTTTAAACAGAATAACAACTATTCACCAGGTACAGACAACATTCACTACTCAATGCTATTGCACCTTCCATCAGATGCAAAAAAAATACTTCTTACGGTATTTAATAATATATGGCTTAATAAGGAATCCATTCCAACAGACTGGTCCAAATATATAATAATTCCAATTCAAAAACCTGGAAAGCAACCTAATCAATGGGAATCTTATCGACCTATTGCTTTAGCTTCATGTATACTGAAAACCTATGAGAGGCTAATTAAAAACCGTTTGGAACATTTTCTAGAACATAACCAGTTGTTACCATTCACTCAGTTTGGATTCAGACATGGAAAATCCACTCAAGAAAATGTGGCTCACTTAGTCAAATTGCATTTTCAAAAAATAATTCTGTTAGTGCAGTTTTTGTCGATATAAAAGGTGCGTAAGACCATGTAAATTTAAATATTTTGGCCGAAAAAAATGTCAGCATTAGGAATCCCACAGCTATTTATAAAAAACATATATTATTTATATCAAAACAGAAACATATATGTTCGAATAAATGAACATCTAATAGGACCTAGACAGACATCCCTAGGCCTTCCTCAAGGAAGTATTCTTAGTCCCATTTTATACATATTATATGTTCAAGACCTACAACATCTCTTAGGTACCAGTGTCAAAATCTTCGAATTTGCAGACGATTTTTATTTGTATTCTGAAGAAAGAACCATTGAAAGGTGCAATACTAAACTACATCATGCCATGAGGAAAGTAGATGGGTGGTCAACAAACATAGGTTTCACAATATCTGAAACAAAAAGTGTAGTAGTCACGTTCACTAGAAGAAGATATCAACCCCCAAACTCCATCAAATTATATAACTATCAAATTCAATACAAAACATCTACAAAATTCCTAGGTATAATCCTTGATCAAAAATTGAACTGGAAAAGTCACATTAACTATGTAATACAAAAATCGGACAAATCTATTAATCTTCTAAAAACATTCTGTAAACATAAATGGGGAGCAAATCCAAACGTCGCTCTGATTTTGTATAAATCTTTAGTGAGATCTATCTTAAACTATGGATGCATATTTTACGGCTCAGCAGCCAACACGCATTTGAAGAAAATCGAACAAATTAAAAACAAATGTATTCGAATCGCTATAGGCTACTTACCGATTACTCCTCTTATAGTTCTAGAAACGGAAACGTGTGAACCATCTCTGACAATTTATTAGTGATAAAATTGTCATAAAACTACAATCAAACAAAAACGAAATTTTAAGAAAAATCTGTCATCTTAACATAGTTTGTCAGACCACGAAATACTGGCGCGTTAAAAATCTTCCTCTTTTAGTTAACAGTTTCATAATGACATCTCAGTTCGCAGAAGAAATATACCAATCCGACAGACTTCCAAACTTTTCATTAGACTACAAAATATATGATGAACCCGTGTCTACCCATATATTACAGGACTATAAACAATTTCCAAAAGTCCTAACAAATCACATTTTTCAGGATGATATTTATAAAAATTGGGAAGATTTTGAACATATTTATACAGATTGTTCTAAACTCAAGAACAAAACAGGCTGTGCAATTTTTTATCCAACTCAAAATCTGACTTTAAAATATAAGCTACCAACTAATTATTCAGTATACAGCGCTGAGCTGTTTGCAATAAGAGAAGCATTCAAACTAACTATAAATTCACATAAACAGAAATTTGTAATATTTACTGATTGCAAAAGCGCAATAGACAAAATTAAAAATTCATCTCCTACAGTCTACACTAATCACCTAGTGTCAGAAATATTGTCGATTGGTTATCAAGCAAAAAAACAATCAAAATCTGTTCATCTGGTGTGGATAAGAGGACATGTCGGTTTGACAAATAATGAAATTGTTGACAAATTAGCGAAAGAAGCTACAGAATCCGGAAGTATTATGTTTAACCTTAAAATACCTAGAAATGATTTATTTTTTACAATAAAAACCAAAATGAAAGAAACATGGCAGCATAATTATGAAAAATCAGAAGCGGGTAAATTTTATAAAAATATCCAACCACAAATTCCATCGACTCCATGGTTTAAAAATATTGTAAACAGGCAGGATAAGAAGTAACCACGCCTTAACCCCCTCCTACAAACTTAAAGTTGGCCTCGCAGATCAGGCACTGTGTATATGCGATGAGATAGCAGACCTGCAGCATATCATATTAGAATGTATTTTGGAAGAGCAACACATTGATAATTTATATAAAAAACTGATTGAGGAAAAAATTCAGCTATCTGTGAATATATCCACAATATTGTCTCTTAAAAATATAAAAGTGTATATTATTTTATATGAGTATATTAAAAATAATTATGGTTTAATATAATAATTAAAACTTTTTAGATAAATAGTAATAATAGAATTGTAAGAAAACTAACAATAGATTTAAATTCACCTACTAATATATATTGTTATACCTACAGTAGGTACCATCTGGACAACTTTGTAATTAAGAGATTAAAAAAAAAGTTCATGCACATTGAATAGTAAACAAAAAAAAAAAAAAAAAAAATAAAAGGTGAATAGCAGATAAACAAAAAAAAAAAAAAAAAAAAAAAAAAAAAAAAAAAAAAAACAACAAAAGTACATGCGCATATAATGGCAAACAAAAAAAAAACAAAAAAACAAGTATATGCCCATTCAATAGCAGACAAGCAAAAAACAAACAAAACACAAAAAAAAAAAAAAAAAAAAAAAAAAAACAAATAAACTTGGATACAATTTAATTTCTAGTTGTAAATATATATAGAACTTACAATTGTTAGCACTTAAAAATTAAGGGGAAGAAAGTATGTATATAATATGTATAAATAACAAATATAACAAAATAGACTCGCTAGTTGGATTTTTTCCAGTGCCATTGAAACACAAACACACACACACATCACAACTGTAAATCACTTTTTATTGCTCTAGAAATTAACATTTTCGCATTACATGCTTTGAACCTACTAAATGCTAAATATTTGGCACGTTCGAAACGTTTAATATAAAGCCACTCATACTGAACAGCGGGACAAATGCGGTGGTTTATAAATACATTTATTAATTTGCGTCAAATTTAAAATAAACGATAGGTAGATAGCATTTGATTTCGGAACTGAGAAGAAAGGAAGACAAATATTCACTTTTTGTATGCTTGCATTGACTGATGATACACTTTTCTTTCATTTTCCTATATTTTCTTATTAATCCTGTGTACTTCAGAGACAACCCTCTCTCTCTGGTGTACTTGAGTGTCTCGTGGTGTGGTTGTCTCTGTTCTTATTCGTCATTTTTGCAATTTAAAAAATTTGCAATTATTAAATAAATTCCATAATATCTAAAAACTTTAATATGAAGCATATACTTGTTACTGGTGGAGTTATTAGTGGTGTTGGTAAAGGTGTAATATCAAGTTCATTTGGGGCCATTTTAAAATGTTGTGGAATAGAGGTTACATCCATAAAAATTGATCCCTATATTAATTTAATGAAAGGTTTCTTAATATTACACTTCATCGACAAAATAATATAACAACTGGAAAAATCTATAAGCAAGTTATTGATAGAGAAAGGCATGGAGACTATCTAGGTAAAACTGTCCAAGTGGTGCCACATATTACAGATGCCATCCAAGAATGGATTGAAAAAGTTGCTCAGAAACCTATATCTGAGACAGGAAAAACACCTGAAGTATGCATAATAGAATTAGGTGGTATTGTGGGAGATATTGAAAGTATGGCATTTATTGAAGCTTTCCGGCAATTTCAGTTTCGTGTTAAACGTGAAAATTTTTGTGTTGCTCATGTTTCACTTATCCCCCAGCCAAGAACTACTGGTGAACATAAAACTAAACCAACTCAGTCTTTAGTTTGTGAATTGCGTGAATTAGGTCTTTCCCCCGATATTATTGTATGTAGGTCAGAAAAACCAATTGGTCAAAGTGTTAAAGAAATGATATCAAACTTTTGCCATGTAGCTCCTCAACAGTTTATTAGTATACCTGACTTAGAATCGGTTTACGAAGTACCAGTATTCATGGAAAATCATGGTATGGCCGAATACCTAAGTCACAGATTACACTTAGGTATAACTCCACTTGCCCCCATGAGGAAGTATATGAAACCCTGGATATGTCTAGGAGAAAAAATGCGCCATTTAAAATATGAAGTTATGGTTGCGATTGTTGGAAAATATACAAGGCTTGAAGATTCCTATACATCTATTACAAAGGCTTTGCATCACGCTGGAAATAAAATTGGTTAAAAAGTAAACATTAAGTTTATTGAAGCATCAAATTTGGAATTAACAATGCTCTCTGATAATCCTGCTTCTTACCATGATGCATGGCATAATTTATGTGTCTGCGATTGTGTTGTGGTGCCTGGAGGTTTTGGCAAACGTGGTTTTGAGGGGAAAATAAAGACTTGTAAATGGTGCAGAGTAAATGACAAACCATTTTTGGGTATCTGTTTAGGTTTTCAAGCTGCCGTAATTGAATTTAGTCGTAATGTACTGAAGCTCGATGGTGCCAACTCTACCGAAGTCTATTCGGAGACTAAACACCCAGTTGTAATAGATATGCCTGAACATAATACAAATGAAATGGGAGGTACCATGCGGTTAGGAAAACGTACTACTCTTTTTAAACCTTCTGCAGTAACTAGTAAAATAAGACGTTTGTATGGTAATAAGGATAAAATCGATGAAAGACATAAGCATGGGTATGAAGTAAATCCAGAATATATAGATCAATTTGAAAAGAATGGAATGCAGTTTGTTGGTGTTGATGTTGATCAAGAAAGAATGGAAATATTAGAATTAGACAATCATCCATACTATGTAGCAGTTCAGTATCATCCTGAGTACCTTTCAAGACCAATGCAACCATCTCCACCATTTATGGGATTAATTTTAGCAGCCAAAGACCGTCTAAAGTCATATTTTGCCAGAGGTTGCAAATTATCACCACGGGAACTTCAGTCTGATTATTATGACTCTGAGGATGATCTAAATGAATTAACAGTGAAGCAAATGAATATCTCTATATATGATCATGATGATAGCAGCAGTGCATACAGTAGTTCTAGTGTATCCTAATGGTTTACAATATTAGGTTCTATTAAGTCATTATATTATTATGATTTTAAAAACAGGCAAAAATGAAAGTTGTATATATTTATATAGCTATATATTTATTTGAATATGAGTTAATTTTATATATGATGTGTATGTTTATAAAAAAAAGAAAAAGGAACTCACAGTGGTAACATATATAACACTCCTCAACCTCTAACAACGTCTATTGATAGAGGATAAGACAGTGGTGTTATTTATTCTTCGTGATAAGTGAGGCAGGTTTTTTGTGAACCTTTTAAGGAGTTGGAAATTGCCAACAATTTTTAAAATGATGTGATATTTACATTCATATTCATTTCCAACCTCCACGAACTGTTTTACTGTCATGCCACTTTCCAGGGCTGTTTTTGAAAAATCACTTAAAAACGCTAGTGTCTTCTTCATTTTTTATAACTGTGGCAATTTGCTAACAACCACTTTATATCAGCAGAAAAGATGTAGAAGTTTCCATTTTCAAATATTCTTGTTTTTTAAGATAAACATCTTTAAAAATATTTTATGTAAACTCAACCAGGTTACTATGGAACTGCTTGTTAGTGGTGCCATCAATGACTTCACTTCGTTTGACATTTCTAGAAAAATTAACCAGTTAGATCTCGGCTTCTCATAATTTTCTTTTTCAATTCAAAAAGTACAGTCAATATCATTTACTGTAGATATCTTACATTAATGTGTTATTTATAAAAGCAATAATCATATCTAGAACATTTTTATATTTTTCCTCAACAGAAAGCATTTTTTTACCAAGTTGTTCAGTGTGATCATTCTTTTTAGCTAGATTCATAATTGATTTTTTATTAGCCTCCTAATACTACTCTAGTAGTGGTATTTCTAGTTTCCTTTACCATGTTGACTACTTCAAAGACAGGATAGAACTAGAATATATAAATCGCTTCCGTATCAACAAATATGTTCCAATACTCTGTTATTTCACTATTTCAGATCACAAAGTTTAATATTAATTTGGATGATAGGTCGCTGAATAATGTTTCTATTATTTATGAAACAAAACGGTTAGTATACTCTGACTTTGTTTTTATTTATTAATAATGTTTTATATTTGGAATTTATTTACTTTATTAATGTTTTATATTTATAAATTATTTAAGTTTTAATTTTGTTTATTTGATCTACCAACTGGTGTTTTTTAAATTTGGAAGAATTACCTATAAATATTCTATATGTGACAATATTTAGAATAATTTGATTTTCGTGTGTTATGTTTATAAGTATTACTTTTTTTTTCGGTTTCCCGACGCTGGACAGTCCCCCCATTGCTTTGATTCACAAGAAAGTCGCGCCAGCATATCTCTCATTTCACATTTTCGACAGTAGACTCAATATCTCCGGGGACGTAAGGCAGCACTGATATCTGATCTACCCCGTACGAGTGCCTTAGATGGTAATATAGCACTCAGAGGCCGCATTATGTCGGTGGATGTAGGCTGAAATCGCATGTATGGGGCATGTAAAAATTATGTGCATGAGCGTATCCGACGCCTGACGGGAGGTCCCACGTTATGTTAGGATCTTCTACACGCAACACGCGCCTACGGTAGACCAACGTGTTGATAACACCATCCTGGCATGCCATAATGATTCCCTCGAATTCTGACTTAAAGTACATTTACAACCAATTCGCTACAGGTACAATTTACTAACGGATTGTGAATTGTGCCCAGATAAAATTTAGGTTATTTATAATGAGTTAGAAGCTACCATCTGTTAAGATTTTTTAATATTACGTGTGTGCAAATTCAGTTTGATTAAATAATTACAATTATTTAACATAACTTCTAAAAACATCATATTTTCTAATACCAAAAGATCTAATCTTCCAATTTCAAACCGACTTTAAATATAAACAATAAATTTGTGTCGTAGTACACATGCGCAATTTGAAATTCGTGCCGCAATTGAATTGAATATTTGCGATTTGCAAGCATCCAATTCAAACCTGAACTGCAGTTCAAGGTCGTGCCGACCTAAAATTTTATTGTAAACAAATACATTCAACCAGATATGCTTAAAACCCAATTTACAATCCACCGGCAGATTGTGCCCGTACCGAATTGGTTGTAAATGTACCCTGATGCCCGGCTGACAATGTCAACAACTCACCATGAATATCTGCGCCCAATAACTTGTTTACCGTCTACTTCAATGACAGCGTTAGAGTCTACGACTGCATATGGCACCCGCTCCTTTCACGATTTGTTTAACTGAAATTCGTCGTCGTCATCAGAAATATGGCGAAACTCATATATCTTTATATTGTGCTCCGCAATTTCTTGCATGACTTTTTCTTTGAACAAAACACAATCTTCTTCAGTCAGAGTATCATCTTTATCTATGATAGGAATAATATTTACCTTGTCCCATAGTTGTTTCATAAATTTGATGTCTAAAGGCTTTAAACCATGTCCTGATGGTTGAATGAAACATAAACAGCAACGAACACGTTCATCTGATGTAATGTTTCTGTTAGCTGAGTAAGAAACATACTCAGTGGAATACGGCATACAGTCTGGTCCAGTCTTTAACAAAGCACTGCTGCCAACACTTCGCGGCAACAATTAACATTAACACAAACGTGTAAACTGTGGCTTTACTAATATTACTAATAAAAACGTCTCAAAGCGTAGCTGGCTGTTTCCTAATTTAAGTTCATTTCGTTCGCTCAGCTCCTACTTGAGATTTTTCATATAAGTATAGTATTTAGCGTGCTATGCTCTTGATAAATGCAAATGTAAGTGTGTACGCGGTGGTTGTATCCTGCTGTTTGGAATTCAGTCCGCAGGACTTTTCCTGCAATGTAGCCGCAGGATACTGGTGCACATCCTGCTTTTCTAGGAGTTAAACTTTCTGTAATGGGCTACTTGTTTTTGTGTCTCTTCTGATTCCTGCAAAGGTTGACTCTACGATGCATTTGAAGAATATGTGTTGGCTGGTAGTTTTGGTCATCCTGGAATGCTGTTGGAGGACATCTTCTTCAGATATACCCAAAGACGTAATAGCAAAAGTAAAGACGAACCTTTTGTCATTATTTGGTTTCAAAAGACGGCCGAAAATAGACAAATCCAAAATAGTAAGCTATGATAGAACTGTACGAGAAACAGATGGGGTTTCCTTTGGACACAGTGTCTATTCCAAAAAAGAGGGTTTCACACAAAGAGCGCAAAACACCATAAGAAGTTTCATACATATTGAAAGTCCACTAGATGCCAGATTTTTAGGCCATCACAAATTTCGGTTGAAATTCAACGTGTCAAGCGTCCCAAAGGAAAAACAATTAAAGGAAGCGGAGCTCACCTTGAATCGAAAAGTTGTCAATGGGTGGCAGAGGAAGGTAACAGTTACTTACAACGAACTCTTATTAACGACATCATCAAGCCTGGAGTAAAAAGGAAAACACGGGCACATCACAAGAGTCGTTGATAGTAAGTTGGTCGACATGAGAAAAAATGACACGTTAAGTGTGGATATCTCAGAACATCACTTGCGCACCACATTCGGTTGCGCAGAAACATAGACGATAAAAAGGGTGATTGAAGGAAAGTAGAGCCACTATTACTTACGTATACGGATGATGGCAAAAATAAACAGAAAACTAGGGATGAGATGACCCACTTACAACGAAGAAGAAGGGCAGCCAAGCAGCACAACAGGAGAAGGGACGACAAGGGAGAGCCTTGTAACAGACACAAAATGTATGTTGATTTTAGTGAGGTGGGCTGGAGTGACTGGATAGTGGCCCCTCCAGGCTACGACGCCTATCACTGTCAAGCGGAGTGTAATTTTCCCCTTGCGGATCATCTAAACACAACGAGCCATGGATAAACTTTTTGATCCCTCAGATATAGAATTTCATGTTTTTGTATATTTAGACGATTTAATAATAGTTAATAATTCTTTGGAAAGCCATATCCATACATTATTAAAAGTTCATGATAATTTAAGATCCGCAGGTTCAGCGATAAATTTAAATAAATGTAATTTCTGTAAATCTAGTCTCGCATTCTTGGGTTATGTGGTGAATAAACATGGGTTACGCATCAACTCAGTTAAAGTGGCCGCTATTTGTGAGTATCCCAAACCAAGAAATACCACTGAGGTAAAACGTTTTATTGGTATGGCTTCCTGGTATCGAAGATTTATTAAGGGTTTTTCAAAATTAATAGTCCCGTTAAATAATTTAATTACAGGTAAAAAGAAGGGTAACAAAATAATATGGTCAGAGGAAGCAAATACTTTTTTGAAACTCTCAAAGCCTGTCTTGCCTCAGCCCCCGTGTTGGCTAATCCTGATTTTTCAAAAATGTTTACCATCCAAACAGATTCTAGTGACTATGCCTTGGGAAGAATTTGAACTCAAGGAGAAGGTGAAAATGAACATGTAATTGCTCATGCCTCTAGAATTTTGACAAAAGCCGAAAGATCGTACACCACCACTGAGCGCGAGCTGTTGGATATAAAGTTCGTGATTTCTAAGTTTCTCCGGTATGTACAAGCAACTAAATTCCGTGTTATTACTGATCATTCATCTCTTCTATGGTTTCAACGTTTAAAGAATCCGGTGGGTTGTCTAGCTAGGTGGACCGCTGAACTTTCACAACATGACATTGAGTATAAACATAAATCGGGAAAGTTAAGCGTGGTACCAGACGCATTGAGTAGGGCTCCTATATGTGTGGAGGAGATCGTGGTTGAGAACCATGATAAATAGTACAAGAAAATGCTTAAAAAAGTCACGGAAGATTCTAAAAATTATCTTTTGTGGCATGTTAGTGAAAATTTCTTGTATAAACGTATAAATCTAAAACATAACATTCACACTAACAGAAAGCAATGGAAATTGGTAATACCGAAATCTAAACGTAAAGAGATTATGCAAAAATTTCATAACGACCCTTTACTTTCTCATTTTGTTGTAAAGAAAACGCTTAATCGAATTACGGAGGAATATTTTTGACCGGGTCTTAATCAGACCTTAAAAAATACATTTATAATTGTCAAACATTTAACGAACAAAAATCTTCCCAGTTAGGACGTGCAGGATTGATGGGTGCACCTAAAAACATATTACACCTATTTCAACTTTTATCAATGGACCTGATAGGCCCATTTCCAAAATCAAAAAGTGGAAATGCATATATATATTAGTTGTCGTGGACTGGTTCACGAAGTTTACTTTTATTTTTAAATTGAACAGAGCTTTGGCTGAAAATATTTGCGCTCTACTAGAGGAAACTGTTTTCCTGATATTTGGTATTCCACAGATCATTGTAGTGGATAATGTTTCACAATTCATTTCTAAAGAATTTAAAACTTTATTAAGCAATTATCAAGTACAACACGTATGATATAATGCAAAATATCATTCCCAAACTAATAATACGGGGCGATCAAATAGAGTGATAGGCACGGCTATTCGCTCTTATATTAAAACTAACCATAGAGAATGGGACGTTTTTATCCCCAAAATTGCTAGCGCCATTAATAATTCTGTACATGAGGTTACTGAATTTTCACCTTCGTTTTTAAATTTCGGCAGACGTGTACCTATAACAGGTGAATTTTATAGCAAGATATGGCAAGAGATGTCATTTACGTATTGTATGCATTTGATAGAGTCGTCGAATATATTATGCAAATCGGCAGTATATAGATTAAATAGAATTGGGCTAAGAATTGCATCCTGGGGTAATCCCTGAGATACGGTTCTAGGGCCAAACAGATTATTATTGTGGTCTCTAACAAAAATTGTTCAACCTCTGTATAGTTCCACTAAGCTTGCAGCGGTTCATGACACAGCTGGAGTTGTATATCCAATCAAGAAATATACGACGACAAGGAGAAACTACAAATAGCAATAGCGCAATTGAGTGGGGCGGGCAAGATTTGGTTCGAACCATATAAATCCCTGATAGACAGCTATTATGTATCCAAAAGATACGTTGACGGTTGACAGTTAGTTTTGATATATATTTATCTATGGTTTTGATGTTCTACGTCTGACGACTTGAGACGACAGAGTTTTCTGTCTGTGTTGAGTGTTATCTCATCTGTTTATTGTTTATCTCATATTTATTTCATTTCAGCAATATTTTGAAATAAGATCAAAGCGGTGTACAACATCTACAATGGCTCTAATGGACGTCGAAACTCATCCTGTGGAAATTCGTATGAGAAATTTAACACTGTTAGGGCATGTTGGTTTCTACAGTTCGACAGTGAAAAGACACGCTAGAACCTCGCCTACCTGGAATGTAAACGTAAACGTGAGGTTATTGTGATGTGTAAAGGTGGCATTTAATTTGTGTTTGTTGTGTCAACTGAAATGTTTTAGAAAATCAAAATGACTGTCTAAACCATACTCTAAACGTGATTTGTACAAAAGTAAAATTTATAACAAGGGAGAAGGAACTGTATTTGGGAGAACACCTACAAGTTGGGCAAAGATTGGTCTCTTTTACCTTATCTTCTTTAGCGGCAATATGTATATGGGTGTTTTTTCAAACATTAGACCCCCGTATTCCAAAATGACAATTAGATAGGTCCATAGTAGGAACAAATCCAGGACTGATAACGAGGAAAGTACACTCATTTTGTTTCAAGGATCTAATCGAACGAATTACCAAATTTGGGTGGATAATATTTTACAATTTTTGGACAAATACTATGTTCGCAGTAAAACAGCCAAAGGTAACAGACAAATAAAAACGTATTCATATTCCGATTATCCCGGACAGGAAGAAGTTTGCGAAGTAAATGTAAGAGATTGGGAAGAATGCAACAGGGATCAGTTTTTCAACTACCATAAAATCTCGCCGTGTATATTCCTTATATTGAATAAAATTTATGGCTGGACCCCTGAATATTACGATGATCCCAGCAATCTTCCTGAGGCAATGCCCCAAAAACTGAAAGATCATATTAGAAATATTAACAACACAAGAGAAAGACAAACTGTATGGCTGTCATGTGATGGTGAAAACCCTGCAGATTTTGAATATTTAGGACCAATAACTTACTATCCAAAAGGTATCCAAGGTTTTCCCGGATACTATTTCCCCTACTTAAATAAGGAAGGATATTTAAGTCCTTTGGTAGCCGTGAAGTTCGAAACTGGTCGTTTCTGGAATTGTTATTAATGTCGAATGTAAAGCATGGGCGAAAAATATTCAATACAGTAGAATGGAGCGGACAGGATCTGTACATTTTGAACTTTTAATTGATTAAGTTAATGTAAATACACAAAATTTATATGAAGAATTAAAAATTTTCATTACATTCCAAAATTTTAATTCACAATGATTTATTTTGTATTTACTGAAAAGTGAAATGGGAAACGTCTTCCATATAAATATGTGTAAGATAGTGAATATTTTTATACTTTCTTAAAAGTAATATTGTATTTTAATGATCACGTAGCAACTGTCGATGTACAACAAATATTAATTTACATATTATGTAATTTTTATGCAGTGTTTTTGTTGTATTTGTATTAATTTTGTATTGTGTTCTTAGTAATTTAAAATTTTAAATGTAGCTTATAGGATATTAATTTTATTTTTCTGTTTTGTTGTTGTGTGCATGTGATGAAGATAAATTTTATGAGAAAGTTTACCTCACCAATTGGTTTCTAAAAGTGTATAGAATGGCTTTATTTTCAATATAATGTGTATTGGTGAAACAGGATTGGGCAAATCCACTTTAATGAATTCATTATTCAATACTAATTTTGATTCCACCCCAAGTCCTCATACATTACCAACGGTGAAATTAAAGGCCCACACATATAAATTGCAGGACTGTTGGTTATGGCGATCAGTTTTAGGGCAGTTGTTGATTACATTGATGCCCAGTTTAAAAATCACCTTCAAGAAGAACTGAAAATAAAGCGCTCCTTATCGGCATACCATGATTTCAGGATTCACTTTTGTTTATATTTTATTTGTCCCACAGGCCACGGATTTAAATCAATTTAGTTCGTATGAAGAAACTTGTTCAAAAAGTCAATGTTATACTCATTATAGCAAAAGCGGATACAATTTCAAAAATTGAGTTGCAAGAATTTAAATCTAAAATCATGTTAGAATTGCAAAATAATGGGGTTTCTATTTATGAATTCCCAGTTGATGCCTGTAGCGCTGATGCTACTAAATAAAACTTGAAATCAGAAGAAGTTATTTATTAACAAAAACAAAACAATTACGAACTTTGCAGTTATGCGAAGATACGTTGTGTATCCTAGACTAGGTATGATATGATATGATAGGTAAACTGATTTGATAATGATACCTCTTTCGAGTTGGTTCACTATTTATGTACAGGGGCAAGTGATGAACGGAAATTCCCTACTTTAGTGCGGTGGTTTACTGCTACCTGGTAAATCTCGTGTTTCTCCAAGTTAAGCTTAGATTCTCAATATTAGTAAATCCCTCTTATAAACTTAAATAACTGTTTATTATCGTATTTCTGGAAGGTACGTTTATTGTAAGATACCGGTTATAAAATATCTATTAACGTGATTCAGGGAAGGACGTTTATTGCTAAATCCCGATTATGAAAATTACTTTTTATTATTTATCGCGTTTCGGGAAGTACGATACATCACCCCCCCCGCTAGTGTTTAACGATACATATATGAAAAAAAATGTATTGTATTACTATTTATTGTCTGTATAATGTCTGTATATACTTTTAGAATCTTTCTGGGAATCTTACCACTCTGCCAGAACGCGTTGTCCGTTTTTTATGAACTGCCACATCACTATCACTATTGTCTTGCACTTGCACTTCACTATCACTTGTCTCCGGTGTAATGTTCTCGAAGTCGTCGCCTAGAAGGTGGGCTGGCTTCAATCTATCCAAGGTTACGTTAACCTCTTTGTCTCCCCATTGTATGACAAAGTTCCGTTCTTTGCGTTTGAGTACTTTAAAGGGGCCATCGTAAGTCGGTTCCAGTGTTGCACGTGGTGCATCATGTCGAACAAAAACATATGGTGTTGTACCAAGTCTTTGAAAACGAAAGTTTGACGGTTTCCGTGACGGCGTATAGGTATAGGTTTCAACGTACGCATGTGTTTGCGTAGATTTGCGACAAACTCGGACGTATTCGTTGCTGCACCACTTTGTGTGGCAATTATTTCGCCTGGTAGGCGCAAATTGGTTCCGTAAACCATTTCCGCTGAGGTGGTACCCGCATCCTCTTTGATTGCTGTGCGGATGCCAAGGAGTATCATCGGGAGTTTGCTGGTCCAGTCTTCGTGTTCGTGACATTTAATAGCTGCTTTTAACTGTCTATGAAACCTCTCTACTAAATCATTGGCAGCCGGGTGGTAGGCTGTGGTGCGAAAGTGAGACGTGCCCATTAGGCGTGTTAGTTCTTTAAACAAGCACGACTCGAACTGTCTACCCTGATCTGTGGTGATTGCCGCAGGTACTCCGAAGCGAGCGATCCACACTTCAACGAGTGTCCTAGCAACTGCTTCTGCGGTGATGTCCTGTAGGGGTATTGCTTCGGGCCACCGTGTAAACCGATCCACGCATGTGAAAATATATCTGTATCCTTTACAGGGTGGTAGGGGTCCCACTAAGTCGATGTGCATGTGTTGGAACCTTGGGGCCGGTTCACCAAAACTGCCTATCGGTGCAGAGACGTGTCTTGTCACTTTATATCTTTGGCACTGGAGACACGCTCTGGTCCACTCTGTACAATCTTTTTGCATAGATGGCCATACGTAACGTTGCATCACCAATTTCTGCGTTGCTCGGATTCCAGGATGCGATAGTCCGTGCAAGGAAAGAAATACTTTATGTCTAAAAGGCTTTGTTACAAATGGGCGGACATTGTTTGTGGAAATATCACAGTAAGTTGGACATTTGCTGGCTGGAAATTGACTTTTTTAAGTATCAATCCAGTTGTCTTGGAAGAAATGAATTCTTTCAGCTCCTGATCGCTTGTCTGTGATACTGCGAGTTCCTGTGGATCCATTGTAGCGGTAACTTCCTCAATGCGCGACAGGGCGTCGGCCACGACGTTGTCCTTTCCGGAAATATGTCCAATGTCCGACGAGAATTGCACAATAAAGTCTAAGTATCGAAATTGTCTCGGCGAACACTTGTCGGTTTTCTGCCGCAGGGCGAATGTCAGCGGTTTATGATCAGTGAAAATTGTGAACGCGCGTCCCTCAACTGCGAAACGAAATCTCTTGACTGCCGAATACGCTGCTTAATAGCTCGCGATCGTATTTCTTCTGAGCGGAAGTAAGAGATTTCGTGAAAAAGTATAGTGGTTGCCAAATACCCTTAACCAGTTGTTGTAATGCTGCTCCCATCGAGAAGTTAGAGGCGTCTACTACGATACAAAGTGGTGCGCCGGCTACAGGATGTGCGAGCATCGTGGCATTTGCAAGTGCATTTTTTAAATTGTTAAATGCTTTTTCTGTCTCTGTCGACCAGTTAATTAGGGCATCTCCTTTTTGTTTAGGGCCTTTTAGGAGCTCGTTCAGGGGCTGTTGTGCATCAGCTGCAACAGGTATGAAACGACGGTAGAAGTTAATCATACCCAAGAAACGTCGTAACTGCTGCACGTTTTGCGGTTTAGGAAAATCTAAAATTGCTTGCACCTTTTCCGGGAGCGGGCTAGTCCCTTTGGCGTTGACGGAGTACCCTAGAAATTTCACTTCGCTAGCGCCAAATACACACTTTCCAGGATTAATAACAATGCCGTATTCATTAAGTCTTTCGAAAACAATCCTTAGGTGTTGATGATGCTGTTGTTCGTCTTCTGATGACACCAGAATGTCGTCCAAATATGCGTAACAAAAGTCTAGCCCTCGTAAAATAGAGTCGATGAAACGCTGGAACGTTTGTGCTGCGTTGCGTAAGCCGAATGGCATCGCGGTAAACTTGAAAAGTCCGAAAGGCGTTGTGACAGCTGTTTTCGGTACATCTTCGGGGTGGACTGGTATCTGATGATAAGCCCTAACGAGGTCAATGGTAGAAAATACATTCTTACTAGCCAGTGCATGTGAGTAATCTTCTATGTGCGGCAAAAGATATCTATCGGGAATGGTTCGTGCATTCAAAGTTCGATAGTCACCGCAAGGTCGCAGTCCCTCTCCTTTTTTAGGTACTATGTGTAGTGCTGAGGCTCACTCGCTCTTCGAAGGTCGCACGATTTCACTTTGCAACATTAGTTGAAATTCGTCTTTTGCTGCTTTTAAACCATCAGGTGGCAGTCGGCGAAGTCTACAGAATATGGGTGGTCCAGGTGTCGTCTTAATGTGGTGCGTCACACTGTGTTTCACTCTGCGGTTCATACCCGAGGGGCGTGTAATATCGAGATATTCAGTTAACAACTGATGATAACTCGAGTTGCCGTTTATGGTTTTAATTGTAACCGCATTGCTTGCACACGCGCGGCCCGTTGCCGAAAAAGAAGTAACACTGTCCATCAAGCGGCGATTGCGAATGTCCACTAATAGTCCGTAAAAACTTAAAAAGTCTGCACCAATAATCGCTTTATCCACGTCTGCAATCACAAATTTCCACTTAAAGTCGCGTCGAAGTCCGAGGTTGAGATCCACTGTTAGGGTTCCATAAATGGCGATTGTTGTTCCATTTGCCGCGGAAAGTTCATATGTCGATTTAGGCAATCGACGGTTGATGCGCGTTCGTGGAAAAACACACAAGTCAGCGCCGGTGTCAATTAGGTACGAGATTTTTGAGACTCGATCCGTTATGAAGAGGGACCGTCATTTAATGCCGCGATTAATGACGGTTGCTGGCGTTTCCCTAGTAGTTGCATGGGCTCGTGCATTTTTAGCATTATCGCCGAAACGTCAATGGTACCAACAGTTTCTATCATTACTATCCTTGTCGCGGTGCCTGCTGTCATCCCTTGAACTTCGTGAATAATTTCTGTCGCGCCTTCGGGAGTGGCTTCGTTGACGCGGCCGTATGAATTCGGCTATCTGCAGCTTGAGTTCCCGAATTTGTTCACTAAGGTTTTCATACTTTTCGTCACTGTTTGCGGTTACCTGTGCTACCTTTCTAGGGTTGGCTTCCTCGATTCTATCAGCTAGTTCTGCAATTTTGTCGAGTTCTTCTTTCACCTGGGTGGCAAGTATGGCTTGCATTGATGCGGGATGGCGGTTTTGCCAGAGGGTTCGTAAAAAACTGTCTGAAACAGTGGTTCCTGCCAGGTTTCGTAGGTGCCTAAGGAATTGTGATGGAGTCCTATCGCCTATCTCTTCGTGCTCGAGTAGTTGCTTAGTACGTTGTTCTTGCGAGGTGGACAAACGTTTGATCAATTCCGCTTTGATTTTATCATATTTGTGCGTGTCAGGGAGATTGGTGATAACATCTTCTACCTCTTGTGCGATTTTGTTGTCTAGCTGTGATATAACGTGGTAGAACTTTGTTGAGTCCGATCTCACTCCGCACAACACAAATTGTCCTTCGAGTTGGCAAAACCAAAGCGCCGGCTTCGCTGGCCAAAAGGGCGGAACTTTCACTGCCACCCGATTCACTTCGCGCACGGTTTCTGAAACACTTTGTTGCTCTAAGTTCGGCATGTTGTTTTAACGTTTGAAGCACTTAATTCACTAGCACGCAAACTTCTTCTGATCACGTCGGGGTCACCAATTGTAACGCTGATGCTACTAAATAAAACTTGAAATCAGAAGAAGTTATTTATTAACAAAAACAAAACAATTACGAACTTTACAGTTATGCGAAGATACGTTGTGTATCCTAGACTAGGTATGATATGATATGATAGGTAAACTGATTTGATAATGATACCTCTTTCGAGTTGGTTCACTATTTATGTACAGGGGCAAGTGATGAACGGAAATTCCCTACTTTAGTGCGGTGGTTTACTGCTACCTGGTAAATCTCGTGTTTCTCCAAGTTAAGCTTAGATTCTCAATATTAGTAAATCCCTCTTATAAACTTAAATAACTGTTTATTATCGTATTTCTGGAAGGTACGTTTATTGTAAGATACCGGTTATAAAATATCTATTAACATGATTCAGGGAAGGACGTTTATTGCTAAATCCCGATTATGAAAATTAGTTTTTATTATTTATCGCGTTTCGGGAAGTACGCTACAATGCCGAATTTTTTCTGAGGTAAATTCGACAATGAATTCTCACATTCCTTTTGCTGTTATTGGCAGTACTGACTTTGTTCATGTTGGAAATAAAATGATTAGAGTTCGGCAGTATCCTTGGGGTGTCGCGGTCTGGTGGGTTGTTGTGTGGCGTGGTTTGTTCCTAGGCGCGCGTCGCTTTTCGAATTTATTTAATATAGGGCGCCAGAAACGCCGCACCTAGTTGTTTCGTAACGAGGTTTGGCTGCCAACCAGCTGACCGAACTTACTTGGTGACAAGGGACGAAGATCCCAGGGCCGATTTTTTTTCTTTCGTATGAAGCTGGAGGCTAGCTCGAGTGTGAGACTCTTTTTTTGTCGATTTTACCTACTGTGATAGCACTGGCCGCTTATAGCCATGCCCATGGTATTTTCCCACATTGGAAGGTCTTCTTCCTCGGTGGTCGCCACGTGCTGACGTTCTTTAAGCGTTGGTTTTTTTTTAATTGAGGAAAATAAATACATGCACAGTAAAAAGATACCTACACTTAGATTTGTCCCTCAGGAATGTTCACGAACATTATCGTTGATAAATGTTTAATATGGGCTAAATGTCCTTTTAGCACAAAATACAGAAAAAAATAAAATAAAAGAAAAGAGAAATGTGAATAATTAAAGGAATGTGTGAAAATAATAAAAAAAAGATTCGATTGAATTGCACTGCCAAGATGGCGGATTAAAGCTTGGCTTGAACACGTGGTCTGGCAATGGTCCTGGACCACGTGCGCCGGTGATATATGTGTATATGTATATATACAGAATAAAACACTCGATAAAAAAAATTCAGTTTATAAATGATACAAAAAAAGAAAATGATAATCCCTATTTAAAAAAAACTTGCTACCCTAACTTGAATCTTAACTAAAATGCTTGCTACTGCTAATTTACTGTCTCTAATTCACTTTACTATTTAACTAGCAAACAGCAATGTGTTTATTACTTAGAACTATCTCGCGAAAAACAAACAATAGAAAATAAATGGTTATGACCATGTGCTTACCCCTACATGCGTCGATTGGTTTGGTTTCGTGGCACTGAACGAGTCGCGGTTGAGTATTAACGGCTTCTTGACTACGGCGTGGAAAACACTGATCGAGAATGTCGAGATCTTTCTTGGCGTGGTTGTTCTTGTCGGCGAATTGCTGGTTTGGTGTGCAAGTGTGTGTGTAATTAAGCCGAATCACCCAGATGTTCCTTAGGAGAGGCTGGGTTAGGCATGGAGTGGAATTGAAAAATTCCAGTGGGTTGCCAATGGCTAGTTATGTTATGATTGGCGCGTTGATGGTAAATTGGAGTGTAATATTTTTCAATGCGTTGATCTTGACACCATCGTGAGTATACACGACCAATGAATGATGCGCCGTTGTCCGAAATTATAGTTTGGGGGGGTGCCAAATCGTGAGATGATCCCACTTTCCAAGAAGTTGATCACTACTTGGCCGGTGATTTCTGGATATGCACGTGCCTCTGTCCATTTGGAGAACACGTCGGTGACGATAATCATGTAGTTATTTTTCTGTTTGGATTCCTTATAAGGCCCAAGCGTGTCCACACTTAGAATTTGAAATGGGTATCTTGGTGAGTGGGCTTTAAGAGGTGCTGCTTTTTGTACGTGCCTGGATTTTACCATCGAGCATATTATACAGTTTTGCACATATTTAGCTACGTGGTGGTGTATATTTCTGCAGTAGTAACGTTGAAGTATGGTACGGAGTATTTCAGCGCATCCTGGGTGTGCCGCGTCCATGGCGTCGTGAAACTGATGAATGATTCTTTGCTCAAGGCTTTTTGGTACAACGACTAAATCCCTACCCTGGTATTTCCGCCAGAATACTCCATCGATGACTGTGTGATGTTCAAAAAATGCACCTTCTCCTGGGTCGTTTGCGCCGAAGGTGGCGATAGCTTGCCAACGTGTTATGTTGTTTTGTATCTTCCGAGATCGGGCTTGTGTGTGTAGTACTTTTTCGTATAGATCGGTGTGGTCGAATACGTTGATTGCGTCGGTTCGAGGTTCGTGTTAAAAGGAGGCGGTAACAACCGTCTTTCGTCGATTTCTTCTCGTACGTTGTGTGGATTGGGGTTGCGACTGAGAAAGTCTGGGAGTTCATTTTTCTTTCCGGGGCAGTGTTCCACAGTAAATGAATATTCCTGTAATAGTAATGACCAGCGCATCAACTTCGATTTACTATCCCTGTTTTTGTTGAGCCACTGTAAGGCCTTGCTGTCTGTACATAGGGTGAAAGGTTTGTCCTGCAAATATATTTTGTAGCGCTTGATCGCCCAAAGCGTTGCTAGTACTTCTAATTCGTTGATGTGATATTTCATTTCCGTTTTTGTCAGTGTCGAGCTCGAGTATGATATGACAAGTCTGTTTCCTTCTTCGTCGCGTTGGAAAAGTGTAGCTCCGTTTCCTCGTTGCGAAGCATCTATTTATAAGTAAAAATGTTTATCGAAATCGGGACGGTGTAATAACAGAGGTTCCTTAGATATGGCTGTTTTTAATTTTTCGAATTCCAGCGAAATTTCGTGTCCTTCGCCAGTAGTTGTGTTAAGGGGCGTGTGAGGTAAGCGGCATCTTCGATGTTTTCCCTTATTCAATTGCATGTTCCAAGAAAACTTTGTACTTGTTTTTTGGTTTGCGGTGGTGTAAAGTCCAAGATTGCGTCGATATGTTTTTGTTGTGTCTCGGTAGTGGCTCCTTTGATGTGTAGTCCCAAATAGTCCAGTTCTCCTACGGCTATGATGCATTTTTCGGGTGAGATGTGTAATTGATGTGTGCAAAGACGTTCGAATATTTGTCGGAGGTGTTTTTCGTGGTCTTGCACTGTGTTGCTGAATACTATAATGTCATCCAAGTATACGTTGACAAAAATGTGTAGAAACCCGGTTAGTACTTCCCTGACCATCAATTTCTGAAAAGTGGCCGATGCCGTTTTTAGACCAAAAGGCATAACTATAAATTGATATGACGCTCCATCAGGAGTCGTGAAAGCTGTGTATTGTTTAGATGTTTTTTCCATTGGAATCTGCCAATATCCTGACTTTAGATCCAGCAATGTAAATAGCTTAGTCTTTCCGAAGTCCTTGATCATCTCATGAATTTTTGGTAACACTGATGACTCGTCTTCTGTGATTTCATTGATCTTTCTGTAGTCCACGCAAAAGCGCGTTTTTTTTTCCTGTTATTTCCACTAGAACTGGTGGAGAGCTGTATGGTGATTGGCTAGGTTCGATGATTCCTGCCTCCAACATTTCGGTGATTTGTTCGTTGAGAATCTGCTTTTTTTCCGGTGACATGGGGTAAGGTTTTTGGTGTATGACTTTTTCCTCACGTAGGTGGATGTTGTGCTTGACTGTGTTCGTGGTAGCTTTTGAAGGAATTTCGTCGAATAAATCTGCGTATTCCGACAGTAAATTTGTTAAGTGTGGTTTATGTTCGGGTGGTACTGTGATATTTGGCGGTGTTTTTTGTTCGACGGTTGGTCTTGTTCGTGATTGATCCCAATAGATCCGTGCCAGCGTATATACCTTTTCTCCCATAGTCGATGATAACTTGCTCTTGGTGCAAAAAGGGTGTACCTATTATCACCTCCTCGTTTAGGTTCTCGATCAGCTGAAAAGAGTCCCTTATGTTCAAGCCATCGATGCAGGCATTGAGGAGGCAAACATAGAACCATAATATCAACCTTACTGAACCCCATGAAAGTTATCCCAAATAAAAAAGGACTACCACGGGACTAGCAAGGATTAGCTGAATTGTGTGAAATAAGCGGTGAGAAGATACCGAGTTTAAAAGAGGATGCTGATCCAAGTAACAAAGTTTTAGATTTAACGATGGAGAAACAGTATAATTTAAAATTTTGTGTAAAAGAGAGATTTAATAGGAGGGGTATTTGAACATGATTCTGTGATTTGGATAAAGGATCAATTTTAAGGTTTGTTCCTTATTTGCAATGTGGCATCAGACATGGATGCCAAGATACTGGAATAAAATCCTTGATTGGGCTAAAGGTTACGGTCACATTCAGCTCAGATGGAAGGAAATGTCCATAGTTTATTTTCATATGAAAAAAGGTTGGTATAGAATAGTGTCCATTCACATCGTTCCGTGTCCGTTCATTGAACCTTGAAATGCTTGAATAGAAATACATTTTGACTGTAGGTGATATCTCTAGAGTCAGCGAGGGACCTGAGCTGCAAACTTATGACGCTTTTGTCCTGTTTGCTGATGATGACATAGATTTTGCAATAGAGCCCATCGAAACGATGGAGAAACAGTATAATTTAAAATTTTGTGGAAAAGATAGAGAATTAGTAGGAGGGGGATTTGAACATGATTCTGTGATTAAGTTAATCTCTGAGAGGTGTGGAAGACTGATTGTTATAGTCTCACCTGCTTTTTTGAACAGATCAGCAAACAAGTTTTTTATAGTTTTGCTCAAGCTATAGGATTAGAACGAAGACAAAGAAAAATAATTCCGTGTCTATACAAAGCTTGTGAAAACCCTCCACCAGATTTAGCTTGTTATTTTCTGTTAGATTACAGAAGATCTGGTAAATTCTGGAATTTTTGGATAAAACTGTATGATTCTTTAAGGACAGCAAAGCACAAAGCGACAACATCAGAAAATGTTAATATGCTCAACAGAATTTTGTCGCAGTACAATTCAACATCATCCAGGCAACAGTGTCTTCTAAAATCGGTTTTACATGAAGAAAATGTCAACTCCACCACTTTGAAGCCAATAAATCAGGTGAAATTTAACAGCATGGTGGATCTGAATTCCATCGATAATGAAAAAAATCATACCTGATGAAAATATGTCGTTACAACAGTGCTAATAGCTTAGGAGCCTATCCACCAAAAATAAAGAAAAACAAATCATTTTATAGGTAATCGTCTAAAAACAATGGTTAAATCGAAAAATACAAAAAATAGTGAAGTGAAAGTTGAACCTCCGATTGCAAGTGATATTTAGATTGAAAAGGAGAAGAAGAAACCTTTTTTCAGTAGAGGCAGTAGCTAATTAATCCAAAAAAATCGAATTTATAACTACTTGCCTATAAATATTTATTGTTTATTATTTTTATTGCACGAATCGGAGCTCTAATGATATGAATTTTAGGTAATGTTTTCACAGTGTGGAGTTTTAAACTGACTATAAATGAATTTTCGGCTCCTTATTTTTATTTTGATTTCCACAATTCTTATTAACTAATCTGCAATATATAAATAACATATTGCTTATGGCTGCTAGAGTAGACAGAGATATCGTGGCTGCTCTTGGTACGCTAGTGGTGTCCACGTATCCCGTGGAAGTAATAGACTTACGAGGTTCAGCATTAGATCAAGTTTTCAACCAACATGGACGAGAAACACCTGACTTCAATCGCGCAAAAGATTTGAAAAAATGCTTTTGTGGCGACACAAGAGCTTTTAAAGATGGATATGTTCTGGCAGGATGATGTGAGTGATGGAGTACTTATCGTTTATTTGTAGTTATTGTCATGCTGATAAAGAACATTATAATCAAATCAAGAATTACTGTGGAGACTTTTCAGACATCGTCAATTTATTACGAAGGGTTAAACATTTCGATAGTTTTTATCGCTGTAGCTGGAAGATCAACGTGGGGCCCGAAAAAACAAGGCAGTTCAGATTTGGGTCTGTTTTTTATTACATTTTGTTATTTATGTTTATCCTAATTAAAGATAAAAAACATATTTATAAGGTCTTTGAAAATTACAAATTAGCTTTGAGAAAATTGAGTAGGAATAGTTTAAATATTACGCTGTGTCCTAGCATTGAGGTTAACACATAAAAAGATATTAGTAGTGACAGTGATGAGGAAATAAAAATAAATCCTCTATATTAAATCAGCAAAAGGGTCGAAAAGAAACAAAAATAATGAGTATATACGGGGAAAATGAATAATAACCAAAGAAATATAAATAGTGAAATAAAGGCTAACCATTTTAACGGTAAAAAAGTTAAACTTTGATAAAATTGAAACATATACCGGGCATATAAAAATTAAGTTACCAAGATCCAATGATACGGAGGTTAACCTAAAAATAGCCAGTCAAGGCACAAATAAAAACAAAACCGTGTATACTAATGATAAAATATTTACAGTGGTTATAAATGATAACCTATCATTATCAAGTGATACGGGGGTTAATCAAAATGTAGTTAGTAAAGTCATAAGTAAACCTGATTAAGTAGGTATCAAATAAAAAAGTAAAAGCGTATGTATGATAAAATAATTAATAATAGAAATTAAATTAAAAATAAATCGCAATTACAAAAAAATAAATGCTAACCAAAAGGGGAAAGACAAAATTGGACTCAAAGTAAGGGAAGTGTGAATTATTTATTAGATAAGAAAACATTTCATAGCTTTTAATGTACAAAAATAATAATTTTAGGCGTGTTCCGATTTCCTTATGGTTTTTAAATCTAATATCAAATCAATTTGTGCATAATGTATTTCTCGCTCCTTATTTGTATTAACAAAAGATGTTCGACTAGGGATAAATTTGCTAAATATCGTTCTAATAATATAGTAACATGTACTCATATATTGTATCAGGATTTGAAGTGCTCCGGATGTTGCAAAGGAGATCATTGTAAATACTATATTATCAGAACAGCTAGGCAGACCAGCCAGAGAAGTTGGACAAGATCCCCGGAGATCTTTAGAAAACAAGGAAAGCTGAACAGCAGTTACCCATAGGCTAAGAGCAGGTTCATGAAAGCGAAGCAGTCAGTGTAGCTCGCTCTGCAAGTATGTAGTTAGGAGTTTTGCAGCCATTTGCACCGTATCGTTTAACAGAGGATTAATATTAAACCTTCGTTTAATATAAAATTTTCTTTGCACCGCTCTTTAAACCTCGATTAAATTGGCTTAAACCACTGTTAAATTACACTCCCAAAATTGGTAGCTTAAAACACGTTTAAAGTTAATCGTAATTTGTGCGCAGCCGTTGACATTGTACATAACCTCAGATTTTCAAAAACGGTCTAGAATAGCCGTATATTCTTTGATATTATATACAAATTGCGAGATGGATTCTGACTCCGACATTGATATATTTAATGATGACTTAGATATAATGGAAATTATAGATTTCGGATAATACCAAATCATGACACGGATCTTTTAATACTTTAACGTTTGGTCCACCACCTGTAAGATTGATTTCCTTCTTTTCCTCTGCAACAACCTTACGCACTTTTTTCCTTTCATTCTCATAAAACCGTTTCAGACTCTCCGCAGACCTGTAACATACATTTAGAGCTACTGGTTCAACTGCTCAGTTATTTTTAGCCAAACATTTAATTTTTCTTGGGATGTAACATGATTAGTTTGCTTATTTTCTAATACATGTTTATATTTTGTGGCAGTATTTATTACAAAAGTTTTTCTTCAAGTGAAAAATTAGCGGTTCTTCCTCTTTTATTATTATTATGGTTTTCCATATTTATATTTATAAATATCCTCTAAACGAGTAAAGTAATAAATAAACAGGCACAGCACCACAGTTGTCTCTACACAGAACAAATACTTGACTTGACAATAGTCGAGCAAAGTAAGGTTATAATTTTATAAATTTTTTAAAGAGAAGTTAGCAGAATAACAAATTTCCTAAAATCACAAGTTAAACTATCACTTAAGTAAGCCACAAACAATAAAGTACGGTGCAATAAGATGCAAGATAAACTTGGTTTAAAAAATAAACCTTAGTTACTTATTCTTCGCTTAGGCCCGGTTGTTCAGTGGTAGGTTATCCACGAATTATAATAAATCTTGGTTTAATTAGTTTTTCCCATTGCTCAGTGTATGATTATCTGTTAACAAGGAGTTAATCTTTGATTACCGTAAACCATCATTTTTCGGGGTTTAATAATATTTTTTGATTTGATCAAAAATAAAAAAATGTTCTTTTATTTTTTTTATGTTTTGGTGACATTTTAAATTTTTTGTTTTTAACCAAATTTTGGATTTGGAGTTTGGGAATGATTCTGAAAAAATTATCAAATTCGCTGACAAATAAAAAAGTTGTTGAGGTGTATCTTAAATTTATTTATATATTTTATCGATTAATTAATTATCCCATGTGTGAAATTTATCTTCCTAATAAATTTAACAAAGGAATAATCGTGTGAACAAACTTAAGTATATCAGAAATTTTGCTTGTGGCTGGAGTAGGTACAATCTCCTATTATAATTTTGTAATGCTTTTAGATTTTTCTGAAGTAAGATTGAATTTTTTACGACTTGCGTATGGTCTATACGCTTCTCTCTTAACCAATTACTTGTATTCTTATCTACAGAATTTTTAACTTTGTGGGTGTTCCAGTTACCTCTCTTCTTCTTATTAAAAATAGTTTTAAAGCTATCTCTTTTTAACCTATCTTAAACCGTTGAAAGGCTTGTCTTTAACGTTAAGTATGAATCCATTTGTTGGTGTTTGTCTGTTGTTTATGTTTATTTCCTCAGTTAAAATTAGTGGAAATGAAAAAGGTGCATATTTTTTTGGAAAATAATGGTTTTCATCAGTTCTAAGAAGCTACGGCGATGAAGACTATATCAATTTTTTTTGTCTTAATTTAAAAGGTTGCAAGAAAGATAGTGCACAAAAGTTTAGAAGTTAGTTCGATTGAACAAATTCTACCGGTTATATTATGATTACGGAGACAAACTGACATGATGTATTAGATTTCCGGTTAAGTCCCTAGAGGGACCGTGCTTATTTAATCGACGTTTCGACAGAATCACATCTACCATCTTCTGGTTCTCGTTGATAACTGCTTACTGCAGCTTCTCGTTACTCGAACTACTAACGAAGTACAAGATATACTGAGAAATACTGCTACTGTGTGTTTTGACGTAGACTCAACAGTTATACAAGAAGAAGGTACTGATGAACTTGCAAATATTTGTAACAAGAGGACAGAAGTTGCAAATCTAACAGTAAGAAGAATTACTCGAAATATAACATTCCAGGAGGCTCTTTAAATGTGTTTGTATATAAAACAACCTTCACTGATCCAAGTTTTAAAAAATTATAAAAACACGCTCTGCAACTTTAACCTCAGGTGTTAGGACGTTAATCAATTTATTACACAATCGCCACATACCTGTATTTCTATTCTCTGGAGGATTTAAATGTTTTACAGCTTCAATAGAAAATCAAGTGCACATTATATATGAACATATCTTTGCAAATAAACTTAAGTTTTATTTCACAGGAGAGTTTGCTGGTTTCGATGAAAACGAACGAACATCTAGAAGTGGTGGTAATGGAGTTGTGACAGATCTTTTAAAAATACTCATGGTTTTAATAACCTTGTATTTCCACCTGTTGATGCATTTATATGCATTTATGTAAAAGTTCAAGTCAAAGCAAAATGGTTTGTTACAGATTTTAATGAAATTGTTGAAGTTTTAAATCAGTGAAAATTTATTGTTGTACTTTTATAGTGGTTTCTCTATATGTTAACTACAAAATAAGTGTACAATACAGAAGTTGTTAAAACCATCTAGATCTACACTCCAAGAGGACTCTGAGAAATCGATAGCAAAAGCTTATTTGCCGTACGTAAAAGGTACAACAAATCAGATAAGCAAACTACTACGTAAACATAAAATCGAAACAACATTCAAAACAGGAAAATCAGCATAGTTATCCGTAATCCAAAAACCATAATATATGAAATATCATATCATGACTGCAATAAGTCATATATACAGTGCGTCCATAAAGTAACGCACAAATTCATTATTACGTAAATAAACAATATTATTGAAAATTCCCGAAACACGGTGATTTTTTATTCTAATTTACTGTTTTTTCAAATAATAATTTAATATACCGGGTGACCTACCTTCGAGTAATGACGTCATCACCGGTTTTTTAAATGAAACACCCCCCACTTTTTTCCCAATTTCCGGAGGTCCCTTGCTGAGCTGATTCCAAAAATGTGTCACAAGTTGCTTTAAATTGTGTAGCTCGAGGAAGTGCAGGCCTAAGTGCTTCTTTAGCACTTTTGTTCTGCACGGAGCTGAGGGGACAACAGGCATTAGACGGTATACTGTCTGAGCCTGCAAGGTTTGTGGGTAGGTGGTTGATATGTCGTGTCTCTTCTGTGGTTGGTCCATCTGAAAGAGAAAGATTAGTTACACTCACCCGTTGTCCAATATCTGTACTTTCCGCCTTTTGTGCCTCGGAGCGTCAGCCGAATCGTAGTTGGTTGCCTCCCTGATCAGTAGGTTCCTATGCTCCTCGGTGAAGGTGTACAGCTTCTTCGCTCTGTCCCGGATGACCCCGGTGACTGATGTGTCCGAGTTTCGTACGTACCATGGCGCGTCTACCGCCGTCCTGATGGCTAGGTTTTCCACGGCTTGGATTCTCTTGAGGATTCTCGCTTGGTATCCCCATGCTACGGATGTGTGAGCCCTCGTTCGCTTCGCCTTCGCAACTATCGCTTCGGTGTTCTGTCTCCACGTTAGGCCTTTGTCCATGATTACGCCAAGGTATTTGACGGAATCGTGCCATTGGATGTCCTCGCCAAACATGGGGGTTTCCTTGCGTCCTTTCCTGAAGAGAATCGTCTGGCTTTTCTCCGCGTTGACTGCAACTTTCCATCGGTTGCACCATTCTTCCATGAAGGAGGCTGCCTCTTGGAGTCTTCTGGTGGCTAACCATGCTCTCCTGGATCTGGCAATGAGGGCGGTGTCATCCGCGTAGAGTGCCATGGCGGTGTCCTCGGTCCTTGGGAGATCCGAGGTGAAGATGGCGAACAGGTGTAATGATAGAACGGAACCCTGGGGGACTCCGGCTTCCATCTCACGATACGTGGACACGCTGTCTATTATTTTCACCCGCATCTGTCTTCCTTGGAAGTATGACCTACCTAGCTTGATGAGTGCAATGGGGTATCCCATATTCATCATTTTTGCTAGTAGGCCATCGTGCCAGACTCTGTCGAAAGCCTTCGCAACGTCTAGGAATAATACTGCCGTGACCTGTCTTTGGTTGAAACCCTTCGTGACTCCCTCAGTGACCCTGAGCATTTGGAGTTCCGTACTGTCCTGTCCTGTACGCGAACTGTTCATCCGGAATGATCTAGAGCTCTTCTGTTTCTTCTTCTTATCTTCTGAGGATGATCCGCTCGGCTACCTTGCTGACATCTTTCATTAAAACTTTTGCCGAATCCCAGTTTATCCAATGTCCATTTTCCAAAGCATGTTCGCATATTTTCGATTTTTCAATTTCACCCTTTCTAATATAAACGTTATGCTCACCTAACCTTACATAGAGACGTCTGGATGACTCTCCCATATAATGTTTATTACACTCACATGGAATACTGTAAATACAGGATTCGGCAAAAGTTTTAATGAAAGAAGCGGACAGCAAAAAAAGAAAAATTAAGGAATCGGCAATAATATTATTGAATGAAGAAAAATGTTTATCCCATTGCTTTGTAGATTTTGATACAACATGGTTACCGATGATAAAAGAAGAATTGAAGAAAATTCGGTAATAATATTATTGAATGAAGAAAAATGTTTATCCCATTGCTTTGTAGATTTTGGTACAACGTGGTTACCGATGATAAAAGAAGAATTGAACAAAATTAATATAGTATAATTTTTAAGTGTCAACAGTTCTATGTAAGTATCTATGGATATTTCATAAACAAATAATATATGTGTGAAGTTTCACGATTGACATATTCTAAAAAAAGGATTTCGAAAAAGAAAACAGATTTGTTTTCATATTAGTTGTGAGGAAACACCCTCTGACTAATCTTTTGACGTAAAGTTACAAGCGCAGAGGTATATTTTACCAGTAATAACATACTGGGTAACTAACTATATTTTTTAGATAACTAAGAATTATCCATGTGGTAGTAAGTCCCAAATAAATATAGTTTAAAAAAACTAAAAAACACGCTTTTAAAGCACATCAAACTAAAAAGTGAAAAATAATTATTAATATAAACTGAAAATAATAATGAACGAAAAAATACTAGTATTATTGTGAAAAAAGCGTGGGGTGCTCGATATACGAAAAATATTGCACAAAGCACCCCACGCTTTTTTCACAATAATACTAGTATTTTTCGTTCATTATTATTTTCAGTTTATATTAATAATTATTTTTCACTTTTTTAGTTTGATGTGCTTTAAAAAGCGTGTTTTTTAGTTTTTTAAACTATATTTATTTTTAACTTTTTAGTTTGATGTGCTATGAAAGCGTGTTTTTTAGTTGTTTTAAACTATATTTATATTGCTTATTGATGCTGATATTATAACATATTACGATCCAACAGATATTTCTGAAAAAAAAAAAAATTTTTATTTCAGCCGTGAGGTTCGAACTCACGCCGGAGGAGTCTGTCGTTTCGCGTCGACTGCCTTAACCCACTCGACCACCGGGCTAATTAACAATTATGGAATCTACTGACATATTAAGCCTTTGCTTTCACGCAGGGATACGTGAGGAAAGGATTGGCGATCCTGATCAGGATAATGATATAAACTTATCAAATTATTGTATTGTTACCGGTTCTTAATAAGTGTACAAAGTTTCAATTAAATCTGTCCGTTTAAAGTGGGTTAAAATCGAGTCCAAAGAGTCGGTTACAAACAAACAAGCAAACAAGCAAACAAACAAACATACAAGTGAAGCTAATAAAAGCGTGTTAAAAAGGAGAAATTTTAGAGAATGCCACAAATAACGTCAGACAATATTTAAACCCTATGTTTGGAAAAATTTTAGCTCAGCTGAACTTTTAAGTTATTGTAACCCTCATTATCCCACCTCATCTATTCATCAACTACTCGTTGCACTCATTTTTAGTTTATTTTTATCATTTTTATATTTTGAGTATTTTTTATATTCTTATTGACCCAACTCCCTAACATTCGTCATTACATATATATATATATATATATATATATATATATATATATATATATATATATATATATATATATATATATATATATATATATATATATATATATATATATATATATATATATATATATATATATATATATATATATATATATATATATATATATATATATATATATATATATATATATATATATATATATATATATATATATATATATATATATATATATATATATATATATATATATATATATATGTATATATATATATATATATATATATATATATATATATATATATATATATATATATATATATATATATATATATATATATATATATAATAATAACATATATAATATATAATATTTTAGTTTTGTTTAACTACTTAGTAGTACCAGTCTACATATTGTATTTTGTAACAAATATATAATACATTGACAAATACGAATTTTTTCACACATTCAAACGTCGATTATGAGACATTATAATATAAGGCCTTCTGTTGTATATTTTTATATCAATAAATTACAACATTTTTGGACCAATAAAAATTCAACGTCGGCTTATTTCCGCTATTGAGATCAATCAACAACGCCAGGAGCGATTTCATAATTTTACCAGACTATATTAATTTATCTGCAGATCAAGTTAATTTACCAAATCAGCTTACTCAGAAAATTACTTTAAAGGCATCTCTTGTATCTACACCAATGGTCGTAAGCAGATATGGCTATTGCTATGGTTCTTTGTGGAGGAATTGGTACCTATAAATACAATATCAGACTTACTTAACGGTAAAGAAGAACACTGTTTTTGTGAGATTTCTATTACAGATAATTGTAAACTAGGAGGAGAATTGGTTGATATTGTGACATTTGATTTTTTAGATGATAAAAAATTACGCTCGAACATATTATGACCAAATTAGAAGATCTCGTCACAGCCCAATCGGGTGTCACACTCACAGAGGCAAACCATATATTAAACCTATAGTGAACGCTGAGGGCAACTTAATAGCGCTAATGGCAAGGATGGATTTAAAGAATTCCAGAAGTTACCTAATTGCTCGAAAATGACAACAAACAAATGATCGTTGGTGCTGCGCTTGGTACAAGAGACAAAGATAAAGCAAGATTAGTACTCCTAGTACAAGCAGGTGTAGATTTCGTGGTTTTGGACTCGTTTTAAGGGAATTCTTTATATTAAATTGAAATGATCAAATTTATCACGTGCCATTATCCAAACCTACAAATTATTGCTGGAAACGTTGTTACTAAAAAGCATGCTAAGAATCTCATTGACCAAGGGACGGACGTCCACGAGCAACATACATAGTTAATACGCTCGACGATTTGGATAACCAGTTATCGCCGATGGTGGAATACAATCCATTGGGCATATCATCAAAGTTTTGTCTGTAGGAGCGTCTACAGTCATGATGGGTTCTCTATTGGCTGGCATCCCAGAAGCTCCAGGAGAATACTTTTTTCAGATAGTATAAGGCTTAAAAAATACCGTGATCTGGGTAGTATAGAAGCCATGGATCGTAAAGATGCTATGAATAGATATTTCCGCAATGAAATCGATAAATTAAAAATAACCGTGAGTGGCAGTATCGTGGATAAAGGATCAGTTTTAAGGTTTGTTTCTTATTTGCAATGTGGTATCAGACATGGATGCCAAGATATTGAAATAAAATCCTTAAGTGGACTAAGTGATATGATGTATACTGGTGATCTTCGTTTTGAGTTACGGTCTCATTTAGCTCAGATAGAAGGAAATGTCCATAATTTATTTTCATTTACGAAAAGGTTGTTTTAGAACAGAGAACAGAGAAATCGTATCTTGATTTGCTTATATGTTTTTACTGTTGCATTTTAAGCAACTTACTTTTGTAGTAGTACATAAATATGATTTCCAAAGCCTGAATATTGGCTGCTAATTTGGTATATATGCAGATTTTGGTCTATTTTCTTGTACTATACTCGGTATACTGTGAAATTTGTTTTCCCTATATTTGAGCTGTTTATAAAGGAATATATTGTACTGTTATTGTTCTCTTCTTTTTAATTAAGTATAGTAATTATATAATATTGTTTCTTTGTTGTTGTATGGAATTATAATTAGGAATAATAAAATCTTGTTTCGTTTATATTGAAATTTCGTTTATGAGGTGATCGTTAGCTAGTCTATCCTTTTCAAGAGAGAGCGCGAGAAAGAACTAACTTGATATTTGTCGGTGAAAAAACATACTTCTCGTAATATCGCTAACCGATCCTTAGTTATTTATATTTTTCATGTATATTTGTTTGGTGTGTGTGCATATCCAGAGGAGTTTTTAGCCAGAGCAGCTGCAAGGAAATCACAGATTGCCAGCCATCCTACCAGAGCAAAAAAAAAGGTAAGGCTGCTTGCATATCTCTGTATATCGTATAATTTGCTACTTCACTGAAAGTCGAGTATTGAATAGGAAACTGTTCAACATTTAATGGTTCCTCAGAGCCAAGATTATTTATTGCTCCTAATTATTAATTCTAATAATAAATATTAATATTCGTTAATAAATCGTTTCAAAATTCAAGTTCTATAGATAAAATATCTGATGTGGCCAGCACATAACTTTCTTATACCAGTATATATCATCCTGATCTAAAAAAATCATTCTGTCGCGAACAGATACATACGAATTGACGATTTATACACTAACACAAATATTCCACTTACACGCGACTACATTACTCAGACCGCACAAAATTTTTTGGCTAAAAACATACATGCGTCGATCTTGACCAGACATATTACTGACATACGAAGACACTACAATTACGTACATACTCACAAAATGCTACATGAAAACTTACCACTGTACTTCGACGCACACTGACTAAAACTAAACACACACAATAACAGGCGCGTCCTAAAACCCTAACTACAACCTACATCTATAAACATACCTCCTATCCTATCCACAACCCCTTGCAAGGCATAGATACACCTTCCCTTTCCAAAAAAACTGCGGATATAAAATCAATTTTCATCTTAAAATCAAAAAATTTAATTATTTCGAGCAGGTTTTATTACTTTTCTTGCATTTTAAATAACTCCCATGCACATCTGTTACCCCCACTCTATTAATTATTAAAATATTTTTTATAACAGTGAACTAAAATGCATTGTTTGTTATGTACAGGAAAGTGCCATCACACCAAATAAGAAAAGACGAAAAGAACATGAGCAGCCAAAATACCGGCTACCAGGAGGGCCCAGCCGTGTACGGGCGGTATCGTCCTCCTGGTTGGATACCCACACATCCCCTCATGTACTATTGTTTTGTTTGTTTTTGTATATTTATTTATACATGTAATAAATGAAATAAATAAGTAACCTTACTTAGAATTATAATTTCATAGGTAATAAATTTTTTAAATTGGAAATTAGAATTGAATAAGAAATTTTCTCTAGATTGTAAACCGTTGAACATATTTATAATGAATGGAAAACCTTCTGTGCCATGGGGAAAATGAATTCTCTGCAAGAACACCCGCATTTTTAGGTGACATATTGTGGGAACATGTGAAACCAGTCCAGAAAGATGTAGAAAAGGAACGAGCTCTCAAAAGTTCAGTTGTTACAAATAATTTATACGAACCAGAATTAGGTGCACATATTGATTATACTCAAGCAGAGTGCTTCCCGGCTTGTGGTGTTGTCTATAACAAATCCAGCAGCAACATCCGTAGCTTCTTAGCCCACGAACAACAATTTCTTACACAATGGGGTTTACGGTCAATTAAGGAGTTAAGAAGCCTAGCCTGTCCTCCCACAGAAATAAGGCAGTAGGGCTCACCTCCTCTAGGTCTACCATCAAGATATCCTCAGCATCTTCAAAGAAGTCTTGCATATCACCATTTGAAAAGTGGTTATAAATGATCAAGAGAATCATCGGAAGGTAATTTCGATGGTATGGAAGGAAATCTGCAATCGTTAAATAATGAAGATTAGTCACATTTAGTCCAAACCCCTCAATATTATTTACCAGAGGAACACGAGTATCAAGCTTTAGATCCACACCAGGAGCAACATCTCGACAATTCTCCAGAATTTTACGCTGCAAATCTTTTAGAATCAAAATATAATCTCGCTCATAATTATGTAAAATCTATGTATAATGACGATTATGGAGATACCTAGGGGTCCCCTTATGAAACAACACTGTTTCAAATAGTACTCTGTGGAGCTGACCAGATCAGTGGGGTCACAACCATGATCTATTCCTTGCGCATTACACACACATGCATCCAGCTTTTCTATTGGCCGTTATATCCAGAGACCAATTAAATGCAATGCAAGACACTAAGCCAATGATATAGAATGGAATGATCGCTGGATATCCTAATAATCCTGGAGCTGGCGGACCCTGCTTTAATGGTTCAGGGCCTATTTAGCTCTGGCAATCCTATTACAATTACTAACAGCCAGGATTCTCTTTGGCAGGCCAAACGCAGAAGGTGATCATTCTGAGTTTTTTTCGTCTGCTTATGGCACACGATTCTGGTCACTAATCATGCGGGATGTGGGAAGTGGCTGTAGTTAATTCGCCAGCGCGACTTCTGTGGGACGTCGGAGGCCACGAGAGGACTGTCCGGTATCGGCTATTCCGAAAAAAAAAATATTGCTCTACCCAATCTACTCAGTAAAATTGGTCGTCCTAATAATCAGTCTACTTGGAGGAATAAAGCTTACGTTGCTCTCGGCTATACCGGCCTGCCAAAAATCAGCCGAGTGGGTGGTAGGCCAAATGCAAGTTCTCCCCGTCTGCTTAGGGCACACGATTCTGGTATTTACAGTCACTAACCCTGCGGGATGTGGGGAGCGGCTGTAGTTAATGCTCCGGCGCGACTTCCGTGAGGTGTAAGAGGCCACGGCAGGACGGTTCGGCATCGGATATTCCGGAAAAAACACAGGATTCTGTGCAATACAAGTAGAATCTATCAATAACCTGGATTGATTAGCCTAGCGGCATTTGATACGACATTTGACGAGCTGCTTTTACACTTGTCCGAATGCCTTGCGATATCAGAACCACTAGTGAGATGCATTGAACAGCTGCTGCCGCTCAGATTGAGTAGCTTCACCATAACATCTAGTGCATAGCGGATCACGACAGAGAATGTGGAATTCAGAAATGGTGTATTCCAAGCTGACTCCTTTAGTGCTCTCCTCTTCTCATTTTACTGCTGCCATCTGTTGGGCTTCGCCAGCAACCGGAGGCATAAGGTCATCCATCTGTTTTATTTGGATGGCGTTAATTAAACTTTATGTCTCCGGAGAGTGCGAACTATAAAACAATCTTAAGATAGCCGTAGAATACACGGGGGCAATTGTTATGAAAGACCTATACATATCTAGGTGTACAATAAAGGCACATCTAACGTAAAACAAATAAAAGACTACTCCAAAGGAGTAGAGCAGAATCGGAACGGCAAGCACCTTGTTCCTTCCCGAAAGTTTAGAAGACCAAATCTTTTGATCACCTAATAAAAATTGATTAACGATTATCAGAGAACAAATCGAAAATGTAAATTAGTTTTTAAAATTAAGCTGATAAATCTCGTTTCTAAGTGGATTGTCAACAATGGGGATGCTCATATACCTGATTCTTTGTAGTGACCGCCTCTTTTACAGGGAGGACTGAGAGACACCAGAGCCGGTATGGCCCTCCATCTAAAGGGGCGATAGCTTTGCATGAGCCAAATTAGCAATAGCAAAAGCACACTTTGAGACATCAAATTTTTCCGTGACAACAATAAACGAAATTTTTTCCTGCCACGGAATATACGCTTTATTTTTTTTCGATAACTACTCAATTTTAGTAGTCGAACATAAAGCTTCATATGTAACTAGTACATATCCAGATTCTATTGAATCGCCTTTCTCATTGGCTTCGCTTGCAAGCTCTTTCGGCCATAAACAAAGCTCATCTAATAAAGTCCTATATTATGTGCAACAGACATTATTTAAGTTATTTCGTTTCATTTCTTTTGTCTCGTTACTTCGTTTAACTTATTTATCCAATTTATTTTGTTTATCTTATTTATCTTATTTTAGAATAACTTTAAAAGGGCAAACTAATAACTCTTTTTTTAAACTATTTACAAAAATTAATTATTATTGCATTTGAATTATCATTAGCAGACACTGAAATATTCAAGATATTTAATCTCTGTAGTTCTTTTGAAGAAAAAATCTCTTGAAATTGACTTATGCTGTGGCCAATAGGTGATTCGTTATTTTGCCTCAATATTCTCCACTGTAAATGTGTTTGTCTTTTTTTGCCTTGTATTCAGTGTTCTGTCTTTTAAAAATGTTAAAAGTTTTCCAAATTTGGATATGTCAATTCATTCTTTAACGCCGTCCTGTTCGCAGCACTGAATAAATAGTCCACAACATCGAAGCCTTTTTACTTCTTGCCATTTCGATAAAATAAGCAAGTAGAACTGTTACCGAAGTTTTAACACTTTTTCGATAAACTTTGAAGAAATTGTAGGCTTTCTCGTACCTCGGTTTGTTTTTCTTTGACAATAAATCTTCTTCAGCTTTTTCTGCAATCTTCCGCAAATCAGGCAGAGCGCAACTAAACTCAATATCATCATTTTCTGATTCACTGTCTTGCTTTCTCTAAGGTTTCGAAACAATTTTAACAATACACGACACAATGTATTATGATGCTGTCAAAATAAACAAATAATTTTTTATCATATTTTTCGTCTTAGTTGTGGTCGTTGTGAAAAATGAAAACTTGCCTACTTTAGACGAATATGAATATTCGTATTGCAGTGATAACGAGCTCTTATAAATTTTGTTTGTTTAAAATATTAATAATATGTATTTATTTTTACTCACATACATGGTTAAAAATAAAATAATATGCAAACCTCTGTCTTGAGATAAAGTTTAGCAATAAATGAATCAATCGAACTAAGTTCGGTATATCAGAACACTTAGTAAGCAATATTAAATTCAAATAATGAAATTAGGGTCTTGCGTTTGGGAAAAGTGAACTTTAGGGAGGCAGTCACGAATACTCCGCGATACTATTCGAGTCCGTCATCATAAATTGGTGCTTCTCTACCATTGCAGAAGATGGTGTTAAAATGCTGATCTTTAGTGTAAGTAGGTATAATATTTGTTAATTGTTCGTTTATTTTTCAAATGCTATTAAAATAAACTTATAAGGTATGGCGACTTTTTTATTCATGCCTGTAGGTGTTCCTCTCTCGTCTCCGAGTCTATTATGTCGTGTGAAAATTTCTGCCCCGTACAAGCTAAGCCGCAAGTCGCATAGGTGTGATATCTGGTGGAGGCGCTGGGTAGTGAAGACATGGATATTCAACAAGAACTCAAAAACATAGAAAATGTAATTAGTTTGACCCGTGCCTCGTGCCAAAATACCATAAATACTCAATTTGCCGCCTTTCAATACCTTCCTGATATGTATATTAAGGAATATGAAGATTTAACATCAAAAGTACATGAATTAGAAGCTGAGGAAAAGAGAATAATGGAGCAATTGAGTAATGGTAGAAAAAGTCCAAAAGATTTGATTGAACCATATTTCCCTACCCAGGATGAAACCAGTAAACCACTATGTGATACGTTAACAAGGTCTAAGTTTTTAAGACCTCACTTACCTAACCAGTAACGAATAAGCGGTCAAGTACGTGGTGGTCTCACTTTGCTGGAAGCCTTAGCCAAAGCAATGAAATTAAGAAACCTTGTACCTATGTGAAATGTGTTGTTTATTTCGAAGACTGAAAGTGAATGTGAGGATGTGGGTATTAGTCCGTTGAACTGTGGAGAAATTGCTGTTAAAATTTTAGGTACATTTCCTATTACATTTCCTATTCGTATAAGTATTTCCCATAATTTTGTGTGTACAAAATTTTTCTCTAGTTTTTTTTGTGAATGTTGGCGGAGACTTTTATTTCAAGGGTTTTATTGTCGGACTCGTGGATATAAGTTTCATTAAAGGTGTGCTGCGGAGGTTCCTTCATTATGTCACAAAGTGAGAATGGCTGATGCTTATTACAGAGATCTCCTGGCGCGACCAACAGATTCCAGTGCGAGAATCCTTCATGCAGGTCAAGCAGAACTTGGATTACCACATAGATAGTCTCGGATTCCTGGCCTATTAGGGCACCATGACAGATCAAGTTCAGCTCTAAATGTTTGCTTAAACAATGTCAAAGATTCTGGAGATGAATGTCTACGGGTCTCGTTAACTAGATCGGGAATAGATGATGACGGCTCTCCGCATTGCAGGAGTACGCAAGCATCGCTCACGGGATCTATGCAACCCAAAAGGTCCAAAGCTCAGTCTACAGATGAGAACAAACTCTTGTTGGCACGCTGAGAAAGCATTGAGGGCTGGGAGATACCTTCTGATAAGATATTAGTAGGTACTAGAGTAGGATCTGATTTCTTGGGAATCGTTTACACGGACCATTGGCAAGGGCCTGTTACAGTAAAAACCCGAAATGATAAAATACCAACAGTAGGTCAACTGCAAGCTTTTAAAAATGAGATAACAGTTTTGTGCAAAACTAGACACGTTAAAATTTCATTGTTTATGGGATGTGTAAATAAACCACAACTGGTGATTGTTACACAGAGGTGTGAGAGCTCCAGTCTGTATAAACACTTACATGTTCATGAAACTAAATTTCAATTTTTTATTGCGATTGGCAGACAAACTGCGCAAGGCATACATTACTTACACGCCAAGAATATAATTCATCGTGATTTAAAGTCTAATAATATTTTCTTACACAATGATCTTACTGTAAAAATCGGTGATTTTGAATTAGCTACAGCTAAAATAAGATGGCCAGGATCGCAACAGTTTCACCAACCGACAGGATCATTCTCTTTATGGCTCCAAAAGTAATTAGAATGTAGGAGGATAACCCACAGTGGATAATCCATACAGTTTTCAATCAGATGTGTACGCGTTTGGAAGAGTTGTGTTTGAAATGTTAGCTAGACAGTTGCCGTATACCCATGTTAACAATAAAGATCAAATATTATTTATGGTTGGAAGAGGTTATTTAAAATCTGACTTGACGCTTTGAGACTATTAACTAAAGACTGTATAAAATATATAATAGAAATGAGAGACCATTGTTTCGGTAGATCCACGTATCTCTAGAGAGTTTATTGAAGAGTCATCAAAAATTTTGTAGGTCTGCTTCAGAGTCGAATATGAATCGAGTACAGATGCACTCTGATGATTTTATTTACACTTATTCAAGTCCTAAAATTTCAATCAATTGTGGACAAAGTAATTTTTTGTTTTATTCTTCGGGCACTGGTAATATTTGTAATGTGTATTTGTAATGTGATGTGATTTGTAATGTGATTTTATTAAAATGAAAATAAATTTGAAAAGTCGAAAGTTTTTAAAAATTTAAAAACGAATTTTTCTATGCCCTGGTGGACTAACAAACTGTCTTGATGAAATTTACTTTTTTGTAAAAATTTTCTGTCGATTCCTAAAACAAAAATTTTCAATAAATCCTGAATATTTTATGGCAGCGTAGTAAATACCCGAGAAACTTATAACTAACCAAATTTTGTCAGAGAAATGAATTTTAAGTCGAGTGAAGCTTTGAATTTTTTTTAAAACAAATTAAATTAAAAGTAATTTTGAAAAATAATTCTGACTCGAAGTATGCAAGATACTTACTTACCTGTCCTCGGAGAACTCAGTCGATGAAGTTCTATTGCAATAACGTTTCATTTTTTATGAGTACACCTCCTACGTCCGTAGGAGCCTGCTTGGGGTTTTTTAAGTTTAATAAATAAAAAACAACGTAGAGTTTTACAATAAGACCTAATGACAGAAGATTCCTCAAGCTAAAATCCTCGAATGAAAAAAGCTGTCGAAGAAGTGCTTCTAGTTTTCTGCGATGGATGTTGTAAAAATATTTTATAGGTGGTGGACGCCATCTTCTTGTCTTGAGTACCAAAAAATAACCCAGCCCGGCGCGTGGATAAATTTGTTAGTGCCTATCTTAAGACTACTGGGCCCGTGGAGATCTATTTACCTATGAACGGCCAACGAAAGACTGTTTTGAGGGCTGTAGATCAATTGGTGGTTACTAATAGGGTTAATAACTGGTTTTAGATTAATCAACTACCGTTCCCGAAAGTATATCAAGTCTATGTTAAAATTTTTACTTTTAAAATGAATTTAACACCACCACGTTCTCGCGTCGGTGTCTAGTGGTCGAATTGTCTCAATTTCTCTTAAATTTTATATTTATAGAGGTTGTGACGTCATCTATTGCGATGTTATCATGATGTTATATTTTTAAAACTGCGTAAAAGAACAAAAGCTACCCCACTTTGTTCCCGACTAAGTAAAAGCTTCCGATGCGGTCTGTCTATCTGAATGGTCTACACAGTGTGCCAAACTCCAATTTTACAGGTTGTCCACGATTTCGGGAGTGCTGCGGGGACCGTCGCCGCAGCGAGCCCTCGGCGGAGTCGCTGTGGGCACAGAGCTCGCGTCTTTCCCGTGCCGTGGTGCCAAGACATTGCAGCCTTTGTTCTAAATCGACCATCTCAGGCAGGTCGTGGTCAGGGCGCTCGTAGAGCGCAGTGTATGGGCCCGAGATAGCGTGTTCGGGTGTGCCTGTTGCCGTGAATCCTTAATGGCGGGAACCCGTCCAAGCAGCTTCGACGGCTGTGTTGTATGTCGTCGAGGAGGAGAGTGGCAGTGGATGGGGTAGCTGTGACTGTGGTTGTGAGGCTGCCTGCGTCGAAGGCCACCGTAGTCCTCGGGTGCTCCATGTGTTCTTTCTTCTCTTCGTACTTCCCTTCATCTGTAAGTGGTGGGTGCTCTAGGGCGCTCATACCCCAGGGACACCGAAAGTTGGACCAAGAAGTCCTCAAGAGAGCGCTAATACTCTTCGAGTTGAGAAGAAGGTTAGTGAACAATGGTGCTAAGGCGCTTATACCTTTGCTGTTAGTAAGAGAGTGGAGATAAGTCCTGTACAGGGCGCTAATACCCTCGTGACTTATGTGAGGATGTGTTCCTGGCATCTACTAATGTTAATCTTAATGTTACTCGAGTGTCTATAAGTTGCACTGTGTGAAAGGGTTAAAAAACGTTATTGCATTGTCGGCAGACTTGAATAAAGTTCTACAGTAGAGTTTGATATGGTACATTTGGATTCTGCAATGTGATAGTCTCTGGCTATGCTTGCACAAAATTTAGAAGTACACTAAAATTGGACCGACCCACCGTGGAGCGGCGAGCCTGTGTGGCCGTGGTAAGAACTCAAACAAATTCAAGTTAACAGTTCAGATCCAAGCAAGTCGCGCAGCGACCCAACTTGGTACAAGAATTGGAAAGTGCACTAAAAATTGATCAGCGTCCATTGCGATGCGGCGGAGCTTATTGTCTTTGGCTAGAGCTACACTGGTTAAGAAGTAAGCTAAAATGCAAGTTGGGCCGGTCTAAGTCAAGCAAGTTGCACGGCGACCCGACTTGGCATATGAAATGGAAAGTGCACTAAAAGTGAGTAGCGCCCGTCGTGAAGCAGCGGAGCTTATTGTCTTTGGTAGAGTCTAAACCTGTCGTGAAAGCAATAAAGCACTGATACGTGATCAATTGAGGAGAAGAAACTCGTCAAATATCTAGGGGTTAATCTCGACCAGAGACTTTACTTTAAGCAGCATATCACTAAAACGCTTAATAGGGCCTATATGGCCCTACATAAACTTTATCCTTTGGTCAATCGCCGATCTGCTTTAAATATAAACTCGAAACTGCTCTTGTATAAATCTGTAGTTAGGCCCATATTAACATATGGTTGCGTCGTCTGGAACAGGATGTCCGACACCCAGTTCGGGCGCCTCCAGACGACGCAAAATAAACTTTTTCGACTCCTCAGTAACTCAAACAGATACGTAACTATTCGACAACTCCACGAGACGACAGACATACCATACATATAAGACTATATTACACATAGTGCTACAAAATTTTTCAGACAAAACATACAAAAGTCGGTGCTGACAGCACACATAACAGACATACGAGACTACCACAACTTTCAACACACGCACCGACTAATACATGAAAACTTACCACTCTACTACGAATAACAACAATAACATACGTACAACGACAGACATTAGCATCCGACCTACCCTTACAGCATACCACCCACCCACCTCTAAGTTTAAGCTTTACCTCTATGGCTATTCTGCTCCCTACCTGCCCCATTTTACTGACAATCTAAATTTTGAATTATATTAAGCAGGTTTTTTCTAGCTTTTTCCTGCATACCTGACTAAAACGACATTTGTATTATTTCCATAATTTTAATTATTAAAAGCCTTTGCATATATCTAATCCGAATACGTTGTTGCAGAGGAAAACGTCCACATACACACAATCACAAAAAAAGATACGAAAGCCAAAAGGGTCAATGACCGACCAGCTGATTTGGACCACCTGAAGTTTTCAGGATCACCGGGCCAGCGACTTTCGCATTATATTTTATATTTTGCGAGTATTACTCTGTAAAGCCTGATGGCTAAATCAATATATATTTGTAGTATATTTATTATATTTATTAAGGACGTATATTTGATTTATTATGTATATTTTATTTAAGTTCTGTAAAATGTATTTTAATATTAAATAAATGTTTTAAATTGGAATTGGAAATTGGATACATGAGCTCACCTGAGAGTCCTGTGTCCGGTGTCGGCCTCGGATCGCAAGGCGTGGCTGCATTGGGGAAGCGAGCGGCACAGAAGCAAAAGAAAAAACACTACGTTCACGAAACTGTTTATTACTAACACACACACACACACATATATATAATACATTAATATAGTCGGCTACCAGCGTTGACTTGCAGTAATATCTGAGGGTCCAGTAAGTGTTAAGTTATTGTGGTGAAAACACGTTGTGTAATAATAGTCTTTAATCAAGAGACTAGTTGTAATGTACAAAAATAGGATGTAAACAAACTGAACAAAGAAAAAGAAAGAGAGCAAGCTGAACAGTGTTACGGTTTTTATAAACTTGATAACTCAGAGCTGCCAACTTAACATAGGTAAAACTTACTAGATTACTAAGGGTAACTACACATGACAATACATCAAATAATTGCGGCAGAATACTTAAATTCAAGTTTAAATCTAACACTCCCTCGTATTCTATGCAATTACAATTTTTATCTTAACAATAAATATTGATCATTCCTAAGTTACAGGCAATATTATTAAATTTAACATTAGGTAAAGCTTTGGTGAAAACATCAGCTAGCTGATCATTTGAGGGTACAAATTTTACATCGATTTCGTTATTTTCATATTTTTCACGTACAAAGTTGTAACGAATATCAATATGTTTAGTACGCTTATGAAGAACAGGGTTTTTAATCAGTTTAATTGCACTCTGATTATCAACACACAAACACAGATCACTTTCGAGTTCTTCACCGATTTCACTAAACATTTGTTTAAGCCACATTGCCTCCTTCGCAGCTTCGGATGCAGCCATAAATTCAGCCTCCGTTGTTGATAAAGCGACAGATTGCTCACGTCTAGAACACCAAGTGATTGCTCCGTTGCACAGCATAAAAACGTATCCTGTTGTTGAACGTCTCGTATCCAAATCATTTGCAAAGTCAGCATCAGAGTAGTCGATTAAGGCATTATCGCTTTGAGAATAGTGAATTCCAAAATGTTGTGTCAACTTTATATATTTTAGAATGCGCTTTACAGCATTCCAGTGAGATTCGTTTGGATTATTTTGGAATCTGCTTACCACATTAACGGCATACATTATATCAGGACGAGCAGTAATTGCTGCAAACATCAAAGATCCCACAGCTTCACGGTAAGGAATATCATGAAGGGCATTTTCTTCTGTACCTGAAGAGAGTACAGTGTAAGGATCTGCTGGGATGTTATTGGTTTTAGCATCAATCAGGTTAAACCTATTTAACATGCGGTTGATGAAGTTACTCACATGAATTGATATCGATTTGTTCTCCTTATCAACCCTGATTTCCATACCAACAAAGTAGTTTGGTTCGCTTACACTTATTTCGAACTCTCGTTGCATTATGGCTATTATCTTGTTTAAAGTTTCATTTTTCTCTGCAATTATTAGTCCATCGTCTACATAAAGCACTAACAGGACAATTTCATCATTGAAATTACCAGTATACACACATTTGTCTGATTCGCACTGTCTCAGTCCAAAACTTTGTAGAAAATCACTGCATTTTTTATTCCAACATCGGGGTGCTTGTTTCAGGCCATAGAGCGACTTTTTTAGTTGACAAACTAGCTTGGTATTCGAGGTTATACCAGGAGGTGGCTTCATATATATGTTTTCTTCTAGATTTCCATATAGGAATGCGGTTTTAATATTGGATTGAATGATGTAATCTCGTTTTACTGCAACAGCAAGTAAAATCCTTATTGTGTCGTATCGAGTTGTGGGTGCAGATGTTTCGTTGTAGTCGACACCTTCAACCTACGCAAAACCTTTAGCACAGAGTCTTGCTTTGTATCGATTAACTTCTCCATCAGATGAACGTTTCATTTTAAATACCCACTTCGAATCAATCGACCTCTGATCAATGGGAAGTGGAACTAATTCCCATACTTCATTCTTTTTGAGAGATTCTAGCTCCTCATTTATTGCGATTTTCCAATTGTCCTTTTCTTTACTGTTTATTGCTTCTTCATAGCTTTCAGGAACCTCGGACTCAATTAAATTTACTTCGTAACGTATTGGCTTTTGAATCGTCTCCCTCGACCTTAATTGGTACTGCGAAGTCTCTACCTTTTTCTCCATTTTATCAGCTGTTTTATTATCAAAATTCTCATCACTAGCTTCTTCTTCTTCTTGTTCGACCTCCTGCTTTTCTGGAGTTTCAGGTTTATCTATTGACATAAGCATCGTATTTGATCGAATTATTATTTCTTCGTTGCTTTCATCAAATGTCACATCTCGTGAGATTTTGATTTTATTGGTTTTTGGATCGAACAGTCTATAATTTGTCGACTCATTTTCATACCCAACTAAGATTAATTTTACGCTTTTGGGTTGTAACTTGTTTCTTAGGTTACCGGGAACATGCATGAAGGCTTTACTTCCGAACACTCGTCAGTGACTAAGGACTGGTTTCCTATTAGTCCACTTTTCAAACGGGGCAGAATTTGGTGTGTGTATATTTGTTGTTCGATTCAGAATGTAGGTAGCGGTACTTACAGCTTCAGCCCAAAGAGACAAAGGCATGTCTTTTGTATAGAGCATTGATCGTGCACTCTCTACTATTGTTCTCATTTCTCTTTCCGCTTTTCCATTTTGCTCATGATGGTATGGTGCACTGGTTTCTAACTGAATTCCTTTTGCTGCTAGAAACTGGTGAAAACTTTTATTAACGAATTCCGTTCCACAATCGGTGCGTAAAGTTTGAATACTATAACCAAACTTGTTTTTGCATAATTCATAGAATTTCTTGAAACAGTCTAATGTATCAAACTTGTGTTTAATAAAGAAAACACTTCGGTATCCAGTACAGTCTACTTGAATAATAGAAAGTACAAGCTGCCGCCTATTGATGATGTGGACATGGGTCCACAAAGATCACTATGAATTAACTCACCAGGCTTCGTTTTCCTGGGTTGCGACTTTCGATGTGGTAACTTGTGTTGTTTGCCGTATTGGCAGCCCTCACACACAAAGTTATCCATGTTAGTTAGCTTAACACCACTAATCACACCTTTCGATACCATTTCACGAATTGTCTTTATTTAGGTTTACATGTCCTAGACGCTCGTGCCACATTTTTAGAGTCTAACATTCGGTGACACTGAGTTCAGGATCAGCTGGTTTGAACAAAAGTTTGTAGAGATTGTTCGATTCACGAACCGCACATGCTTTTAGTATTCCATTTGCGAAGATTTCTGCTTTTTAGTTTTCCTGGATGACTTTCATTCCTTTTCCTGTCACTGCACCTTAAGAAAACAAATTCTTCCTTAAGCTTGGTATGTACCAAACATTTGTGATCAAGTTATATACCCACTCGTCCCTGACCCAACTTTTTACTTGGATTGTGCCGATTCCTTTTACGGGTAACTCATCTCCATTCCCTAGCATTACTAGGAACTCTTTTGTGTCCTCCAACACCATAAATAGATGTTTTTGAGATGTCATGTGTGCTGAGGCTCCACTGTCTAAAATCCATGCATCTTTATCATCGATTTTTGTTGCAATGTCTTTCTCTACATTTTCTACTGAGAAAGCCGAGTAACTGCAATGGCTTGTGTTTGATTTATTCTCTGTTGGTCTGTGAGAATTTTTACGGGGTGCTCTGCAGTCTCTAGCAAAATGTCCCTTTTTATTACAATTGTAACAAATTACACGTGCTTTTTCACTCTTCTTATTTTGTGAGAACCTTGAACATGATTTATTTGTTGAGGTTACAAGAGCACTTTCATCTACCGATTCTTTTGTTAAGTTACGCTCTTCATCGGTTAGTCGTGAGGTTAGGTTTTGGATTGTCTGTTTATTTTCATCTAAGGACATCCAAGCCTGTCTAAAATTGCTGTATTTTGCTGGTAGTGTACCGATTATTTTAGTTATAACTGCGATATCACTTATCTGATCTCCAGACTCTCGAATTTGTCGGGATAAATTCTTTATTTTTGATATGTGCTTTATCATTGATTCATTGACTCCCATCTTATACTTATAGAATTCTTCGTGTATCATCATCCTGTTGGTTTCAGATTTTACAGCATAAATTGTTTCCAATTCTTCTAGAATTTCTTTAGACGTTTCGCAAGATTCAATCAATGTAATTTGTGATAATTCCATTGTCGAGGTAATTATACACATTGCAAGTGCATCTTTCTTGTTCCATGTTGCAATGTCCTGGTTGATTGTCGGTTTTGTTTCAGTGCCTGAGGCAATTTCATACACACCTTTTGCTCTCAATGCACACTTAACCTGAAATTTCCACTGTTGGAAGTTATTGCCGTCGAACTTATTGATTGTTGCTAGGTTTATTCCGTCAGCCATTCTTCTCTTCTTGGTTTATTATCCTTTCGATGTACTTCGGCTACACGTGGTACTTGTCTCCTCTTGATTTATTTTGATTGTCGAACTTTGTCTGCTACTTCGTGACACTACGTTTCGACACGTTTCTTCTACACGTGGTGCACTTTTGTTGATTTTACACGTGATCTGGGCCCATAACCTGTTAAGTTATTGTGGTGAAAACAGAAAAGATGCACGTTGTGTAATAATAGTCTTTAATCAAGAGAATAGTTGTAATGTACAAAAATAGGATATAAACAAACTGAACAAAGAAAAAGAAAGAGAGCAAGCTGAACAGTGTTACGGTTTTTATAAACTTGATAACTCAGAGCATAGGTAAAACTTACTAGATTACTAAGGGTAACTACACATGACAATACATCAAATAATTGCGGCAGAATACTTAAATTCAAGCTTAAATCTAACAGTAAGGCAAAGTGACTGAGTGCCACTTTGGCGGGCTCGTCGGATGTGCGGGGTAAACTAGCCTGAGTGACAAAGTGATAACGGCCCTTCCAAGGCGCGATGCGAGCTAATGTTGCCGAAGGCTTAGGATGCAAAAACTGCCAAACAGAGCAAACTGTCAAAATGTGACAGGCACGGTTTGACCGCGAATGAAAACTGCCAAAAAGCAAGAAACTGACAAAACGGGACACTTTGGTTATGTACATGAAACCAGGGAGCAGAAAAGATTAAACGTGGTACTCGCGTTATGATCCCAAAATTGGCAAGAAGCTCGAATAGAGACTGTCAAGGTTTTTATAGTAGAGCAGTGATTGGGCTACGCCTCTTTTGTGTTGGCTAGCCAATCAGTGGTGAGCTGCTTAGGGTAGACGGTGACAAGATTGTCCACGATTTCGGGAGTACTCCGTGAACCGTCGCCGCGGCGAGTCCTCAGCGGAGCCGCTGCAGGCACAGAGCTCGCGGCATTCCCGTGCCGTGGTGTCAAGACTTTGCAGCCTTTGTTCTATATCGACCATTTCAGGCAGGTCGTGGTCGGCTGGTAGCATTCAGATCATATGAGAAGTTTCATACCTCTCACCACTATTCACTTTACCTTAGTTAGTATATAACTAGCAGGTTGGCCACTATCTGTCTGTTCCATAACCTATGGCATACTGAAGAGAACAAATAAGTTCGAAACCGGTCTAGGTCTGGTTAGGAATTGACAAATGATATTGGCTATCGATCTATCATGATTTGAAGGTGTAATCCAATGCAGGTCGGGGTATTTGCCCGCTGAGTAGTTGTTTCCTTCAAATCATGTTTAATATATATATATATATATATATATATATATATATATATATATATATATATATATATATATATATATATATATATATATATATATATATATATATATATATATATCTTTTTTTTTTGTGATTTGTCTCATGTGTCACGTCCTTAGCCTTCAACAAAAAAATAAGTGCATCACCATTTCGGGGTTTTTAGGGTTATTACTAATGACTTAAATAGATTAGAGTATTAAGCTGTGGAGCGATCACTGATTACAATTAAAAAAAAACTTAGATAACACTGCCTGGCATAAACCTCGTGGCGCCCAGTTTTTTTTCAATATATTTGTAACCCAGCCCGTCTCCACTGTAGCTGGCGGCAACCAGGACAGAGTTAGGAAGGTAGTTAAGTGTGTTTTTGTTGTTTCGCTTATTTTTTTTTTCCGGTTTCCCGATGCCGGTCAGTCCTCCCCGTGGCCTCCGACGCCTCACGGGAGTCGCGCCGGCGCATCAACTACAGCCACTCCCCACATCCCGCAGGGTTAGTGACTGTAGATACCAGAATCGTGTGCCCTAAGAAGACGGAGAGAACCCAGAATGACCGCCTTCTGCATTTGGCCTGCCAGCCACTCGGCTGATTTTTGGCAGGCCGGTATGATCTTCAGTTCCGAGAGCAGCGTAGGCTTTATCCCTCCGAGTACACCGATTATAAGGACGACCATTTTTACCGAGTAGCCTGGGTACAGCACTTGGAGCTCGTACCGGAGATCGCGATATTTGGTCCGTTTCTCCTCCTCCTTCAAGGTGATGTTTTTCTCCGCAGGTGCCGAGAACTCGATGACATACATCACCTTGAGTTGATGGTCGAGGCTTATTGGCTTGGATTAGCCTGACAGTTCCAGTAAATCCGGCATTTCTCGTTCTCGACAACGGACTCAATATCCCCGGGGACGTAAGGCAGCACTGGTGTCTGGTCTACCCCGTACGAGTGCCTTAGATGGTAGTATAGCACTCGTAAAGCCGCGTTATGTCGGTGGATGTAGGCCGAAATCGCATATATAGGGCATGCAGAAAGTAAGTGCATGAGCGATTCCGGCGCCTGATGGCAGGTCCTGCAGTTGATATCAGGAACCTCTACACGCCACACGCGGCTACGGTAGACCAAGGTGTTGATAACACCATCCTGGCAAGCCATAATGAATCCCTCGGTCTCTGACTTAAGCCCGGCTGACCTTAGAAAGGCGAATGTCAGCCTGGTCGATAAACCCAGTGTTTCTATGTTCCTATAGAAGACGCCATGCTGGGGTTTATCGACATGCTGCCGAAACAGATTTTCCGTTTCGGCAGCTCTGATTCGGGCTTTCAGACGATTTGGCTGAAGTTCGGTGACTGACTCAACATCAGCACCTCGCCGGCCTCCTCGCCCGATGTCAAATGCGAGACCGAGTTCATCTGCGGCTCTTTTTGCTGCCTTGAACAATCCTGCTCCCACTCCTACAGTTTCGTGATGTTTTACGAACCGCAAGAGCTGATCTGAGCTCCTGAGGATGTTACATGCCATACTCAGAACTACTCTGCCATGCGTACACTCCAGGCTCAAGAGTCCTCGGCCCCCCCGTTGAAGTGGGAGGTACACACGAGGAACGGATGATCTAGGATGAATACTTCTGTGAATATTCATCATCTTGTGGGTATCTCTGTCTAATTAACACAGCTCATCTACCCTCCACTTGACTACTCCGAAGGAGTAGAGCAGAATCGGAACGGCAAGCATATTAGTTGCAGACACCTTGTTCTTCCCCGAAAGTTCGGAAGACCAAATCTTTCGGAGGCGGTGTCTGTACTTGCCGCGGAGAGAATCTTTTATTTGTGATACATCCTGGATGTGCCTTTGTTGCACACCCAGATATGTATAGGTCTCTCCGGCATCCAGATGTCTTAGGATGCTTCCGTCTGCGAGCTGCGCATCTTCAGAGAATTCCCCGCATCGTCCTCTCTTGAGGTGGACGACTGCACATTTGTCCAACCCGAACTCCATACCAATTGCCCGCGTATATTCTTCGACCACCCTAAGAGCGTTTTGTAGTTTGCGCTCTCCGGAGACATAAAGTTTAAGGTCATCCATATAAAATAGATGGGTGTCCTTATGCCTCCGGTCGCTGGGTGGCCCGCATTGATATCCGCGGGTTTGGCGGAGCCCAACAGACAACGGCAGCAGTGAGATGCAGAAGAGAGATGCAGAAGAGGAGAGGACGCAGGGAGTCACCCTGGAAGACTCCTCTCCTAAATGTCACCTGCTCTGTCGTGACCCGCTGTGCACCTGATGTTATGGTGAAGCGGGTCTTCCAGAGCGGCAGCAGCTGTTCTATGAATCTCACTAGTGGTGCTGGTACCGCAAGACATTCGAGCAAGTACAACAATAGCTCATGCGATGTTGTATCAAATGCCTTGCGGTAATCAATCCAGGCCATCGATAGATTCCGCTTATATTGCACAGAATCCTGTGTAATACAGCGGTTTATCAGCAGGCTGTCCTTGCAACCTGCCATGCCCTTCTTGGCACCACGCTGTCACGTGTATCTGCTGGAAGACCGGATCAACAGACCTCAGCGTCCTAGCATACAAGATACGTGTAAATATCTTGTAGCAGGAGTTAAGGCAAGTGATCGGCCTATAATTCCTCGGGTCGGAAAGATCCCCCTTTTTGGGGATAAGCGCAGTACGTCCCTCGACGAGTTAGTCCGGAATCTGCTCTGCTGCCCTGCGTTCAACCATGAGTTGAAAACTCGCGCCAGACGGCGGTGAGTGGAAGGAAATTTCTTCCACCACCAGTTGTTAATGCCGTCTGGGCCCGGGGCAGCGAAGTTCTTGGTACCAACAAGTGCTTGTTGGACTTCCTCCGTACTGATTGCCGGGCACACTTCTTCTGGCTCTTCAAGATGTCTATGACACAGAGCCTCAAAGTGTGCAATTGATGGAGTGTCGCTATTGAATGGATGCGTCGTTTCGTAGATTCCCTTCCAGACGGTTTCGACATCTTCTACAATCGGCGGATTCTCGACAACACGCTGTGGCTCTTGAAAGAGGCGGGAAGGATTCGTACGGAACAAATTGTTTTGTTCCATACTCCTCACCCGCCTCTTCAATGTTTTATTTATCGCCATGAGCGCTCGGATCCTATCTAGACAATGCTGCTTGATGGTAAGCATCACTGTCAGATTTAGAGTATGGTGTTGACGTCTTAATCCGGCAGCTATGCGCCGGATCCTGGGAGTAAAAACTCTATCAGTCGTCTTATATTCCACCACACTCTGGATCCGAGAAGCGTGTTGTCTGGCCGACTGTATCTTGCCTTCGATTTTTTGTACACGCCGCTTGGCTTTATCGACCCCATGATTGGTTGACCTCTCACGGGGGACGAGTTGCTTCGCGGCGTTGTACACGGCACAGTTGATTTGCCAGATGTCTACATCTTCTGGAATTTCCTCATCGATGACCGCGTCCATTCTAGCCAGGTCTTGTGGCTTTAGGTTAGCCCTGGTGTTAAGGCTAACCCTCGTCCTTAAGTCTACACCGGTGAACTCTAAAGGATGTTACCCATCAGCTGGTAATTGCCGCGGTGGGACTGCGGCTGGCAGTTCTTCCAGCTGACGGGGTGCCCTTACGTAACCTGTCCTGAGCAGAAAGGATACTTGATCTCTCAGATGTTGTTGAGAGAAGGTGCGATGCTTTGGATGCATTTCGCACTAAAGTGCATGCATTCGCGCCATGTATCCCCTTCGTTCAGGTTCGCTACTCTCGCGGCAGGTCAGCAAGTCATCCCGAAGTTCCCTCGTCCACTTAAAGCGTCCATGTGCAATAGCATTGTCGTCATCGTTAGGACCGTCCGGTAATGCCCCTCCCATCTGCCCTTGACCTCCATCCGACTGAGGTCGAATGTGAGGGGGCCCTTCTAAGGTTTTATGGAACCATAGCAATAGGAGTACCAGGGTAGTTAGCCCTGGTACTCCCCGGCCGGCATTAGTCAGGCAGAGTTGCCTCTGCCTGTCCAGGGTGCACCAACGTGGAGGTTGCCGGTCCTTTGCACCCCATTATTATTATTATTATTATTATAATTATTTTTTTGAAAATTTGATAAGCGACAGTCGAATTTTGGGTAATTATTTTTGTTTATTATTTTAATCGAGGTTATTGCTGGTAAGGGTATTTTGGGGGCGTCGCAATTGGCGCCCAACATGGGGCCAATAAAACAATGGTAGGTGTATGTAAATATATTGTATTTTTCAGATAATTTGATAGAATTCGATTGAACTTTGAATTTTTTTTTAGTTTTTAATTTTTTTTCTTGGCGTGTTTAGCAGCTTAGTGATATACTATCGTAATGATTCTCACTATTACGTAATTTTCTTAGTTATCCTTGTTGTGTTGGACATTTTTTTTTATTTATTTTGAAAAAAATATAATATAGGTTAAAGGTGATATATTATTAGTAGTTTATTATTGGTATTGCTATATTATTATTACTACCTAAAAATGTATATAAATCGACTTGACAAAGAAGAACTTACCTACGAGTTAACCGTATGTGGGATAGGTACAGGAAGTTGCGATGAAATGAGACATCGCTTAGCTCTGGCAATACAAATGGAGAAAGAGGGAGATAGCCTGAAATATCCCAAATGTCCCTACAGCTTTCATCAGGATGTGGAAGCAGTAATGAAGACTTTGGATAACTTAGCTCAACTTCTGATGTCTTTTGATAATGGACGAGGTAGTAGTGAAGCAATGAAGATACAAACAAAACTGAGCCATACCTTGGGTTGTTTGTATAATATGCAGACTGCAGAAGAGAAAGAAAACGATGACGAAAATGGTGAAAATGAAGAAACTAATGTGGCTAATGGTGATAATGAAAATGGCGAACCAGAAGCGCTTATAGTATTAGCAGAAGAAGAGTTGGTAGCTATTGACTTAAAAGATGAAACGTGGAAAATGATGAACTTGCCATACCTGGTATCCCTACATGCCTCAGCTGTTACTTGTAGCCAATATGTATCAGGTGTGCCAGAAGAATTGTGGGAACACCTAAAAGATGCTGGAAAAGTAGAAACTAGCCATTTATATTCCAATCGATCTTGGCCTGTTGATGGAGGAAATCTATTGTGTTCAAAGGGAGCCTTGCTTAAAAGTGAACTTCTCCTTACTGGGCACGAGGATGGTACGATTAGGTTTTGGGATGCTGGAGGTGTTACACTCACTCCAATATACAAATTTGGTACAGCACAATTCTTTGCAGGAGATGACTTGGATGAAGTTCATCCGGATCCAGCGGACTTGGAAGAAGAGTGGCCACCTTTCCGAAAAACAGGTGTGTTCGACCCTTATTCAGACGATCCTCGTCTTGCAGTAAAAAAAAGTGATTATTTGTCCACTGTCGGGTACTTTAGTGGTAGCTGGAACTGCGGGCCAAGTCGTTATTGCAAAATTTGACACGGAAGTTCTTGATGGGCCTCTTAAGGTGACTTCTATGAATATTGTTAATGACAGAGATGGGTTTGTCTGAAAAGGACATAATCAGCTAGCTCCTAAGCAAGGCGACATTAATCAAACCCGTGGATTCCAAGCTAAATCTATTCTTCAATTGCATCCCCCCGCTGCAGTAACTTGTTGCGTACTTCAAGCCGATTGGGGTTCAGTCGTTGCAGGAACTGCCCATGGACTTGCCCTTTTAAATTATGTTAAGAACAAACCTGTTATGGTCAAATGCACACTTAATCCTAATGATCTCACAGGTTCTGGTGACACACCAATTTCCCGCAGAAAATCTTTCAAAAAATCTCTCAGAGAGTCCTTCAGAAGGTTGAGGAAAGGACGTTCAACTAGAAGGAATGCCACGAAAGAAGAAAGTAAACCTCCTGCAACTTCGCCGCCCGGGAGGAAACCGCCAAATGCCGAAGAACCATTCAATCCTCTTGACCCAAAACCAGTTGAACGGCAGATAGAAGCCCGCCCAGCGGATGTTGCATTGGGCTCCTTTGATAGGTTCCTTTATTTTGCAAGAACTTTTCTCATTAGTGTACAAAATACAAACCCGACACTGTGGGCTGGTACAAATAACGGTACAGTCTATGCTTTTACAATAATGGTGCCTTCTACTTCAAAACGAGATACAGATGATGTGACCTGTCACTTAGCCAAAGAAAATCAGCCTAAGCACAGAGTACCCGTCATAGCAATAGCAGTACTCGATGGTTCAAACAAACCTCTTCCCGAACCATTAGAAGTAGAAAAGGGAGTGGCCCATCTTCCAGACACGACACAAGCACTCAGGGTGGTCATTGCTTCCGAAGAACAGTTCAAAATATTTACCCTGCCTTCCTTAAAACCTTATTGTAAATATAAGTTAACTGCACACGAAGGTGCAAGGGTGAGGCGAATGGCTTTTGTAACTTTTTCCTGCACGGTAGACACCACAACACATTGTGCTTAACGAATATGGGTGACTGCCTTGTTCTAAGCATTCCAGATTTAAAACGGCAACTAAACGCAGCTGCTATTAAATGGGAGGACATAAATGGAATATCATCACTGGTGTTCACAAAAGTCGCACAGGCGTTATACCTCCACTCTTCTTCTGAACTGCAGAGGATATCACTAGCAGCAAATAATATCACAATGGCTAGGTGTTACTTACCTTTACCCACTGGTGCTAGAGAAGATGCTGTATCTGAAACGGCATCTGATAATGAAAATGAGGTGCAAGAAAATTCCACGGAAGCCCCTTTAGTTAATGGCAGTGCTGAAAGCAAAGAAGGCAGCGTAGCTGACATGTCAGAAGATGTAAGATCCAATGGAGATGAAACTCTGCACAACGTGACAGTTTCTACAGCGCTAGCGGATTTTAAATCTTTGATATTCCATATGCCCTTAGATGTTCCTGCGCTATCCCTTAACTCGTATGTCCATGTTGAAATACGTTTTTTGATATAGAAAGGGCCAATATACTTTGGTGCCAACTTACTAGTATAATATTTTGCAGCATCAGAAAGTACAAAATTTCTTTTCCATACCATTTGATTTGGCAAAAATTCTTCATGTCGCCTTCTCAAGTTATACGTCCTCTCATTCTTCTTCGTCGCTTCGTCTAATCGTTTTCTTACCTCCTTAAATAATTTCTTAAATCCTTCTTGACGAATATTTTGCTCTGGCTCTTCCACTATACTTTCAAGTTCTCTCTTCTTTTCAAGATCTTCTCCATTTAACACCATTGTTCTTCCGAAATTTATATAGAAAGGTAGGCACCTTTCTATATAAACCTCGAAACACGAATCTATCAAACAGGCGTTTGGTAGATTCGTGTCTCGAGGTTCTTGTAGCATACGCAATTTTTGCTAAATTAATGTCCCACGAGCGGTGGTTATCTGAGATGTATATGGCTAACATGGTTTTTATGGTTCTGTTGTATCTCTCCGTGGGATTAGCCTGCGGGTGGTAGTTGGCATTGTATCTCACTTTCACATTATATTCATCAGCAAGTTTCCTCAGTTGTTTTGACTTATATTGAGGCCCATTATCACATAGTAATATCCTAGGAGCTCCAAACATTAAAAACATCTCGTCCTCAATTTTCCTTGTCACAATGTCCGCATAAGCAGACCTAAGAGGGAAAACAAGGGAAAATTTGCTAAAGTAATCTGTTACAACGAGAATGTATTTGTTACCCCTAGTGGATCTCGGAAGCGACCCCATTAGGTCTGTAGATATCATTTCCCAAGATCTATACACTCGTGGTTGGGCGGTCATTAAACCTATCGGTCCCTTCTGGTCTGACTTATGGGTTGCGCACACAATACAGTTTCTAACGTAACTGGAAACATCGCACCTCATCTTAGGTCAATAATATTTCTTAGCAATCCTATTAAACGTCTTATAGGTACCCATATGTCCAGAGGTAGCCACATCATGTGCGGCGGTGATAACTCCCTTTCTTCTTTCTTTTTCTATTACCTCTTTCCAACAATCTGACGAGTCCGACAGCTCCATAAATCTTGGCCGGACATATTTATACAACCGTCCTTGGCAGATGCGCCAATTCGTAAATTTTAACGGTTGTTCTGTTACCTTCTTCATTAACCTTATATACCATTTGTCCGTAGAAGGTGATTCCTGCGTTTCTATGGAATCTAGAACAGGGACTGACCGTGAAAGAGCGTCTGGCAAAACGTGTTCTTTTCCTTTTCGGTGGATAACCTTGAAATCGTATTGTTGCAGTCTGACGGTCCATCTTGCAAGTCGACCTGTTGGATCTTTTAGATTCTGTAGCCACACTAATGAGTAGTGGTCTGTGATTACCGTGAAAGAAACTGCTTCAATATAGGGTCGCAGCTTCTCCACAGCGAAGAGGACTTCAAGGCATTCCCTTTCAGTTGTAGAAAAGTTACGTTCTTGTCTCGTCAGGGATCGGCTAAGATAACAAACTACTTTATCACCATCGGGATGGGGCTGTGTCAAAACCGCGCCAAGCCCATATGCCGAAGCATCCGTTTGCACCACGAAGGGCAAACTATAGTCCGGACAGTTTAATACGGGTGCAGCTATTAGACATTCCTTTATTTTTTGGAAAGATTCTTCACAATCTTGCGTCTAACAGAAATGTCTTGACTTCTTCAGGAGGACCGTAATTGGGGCTATTACTGATGCAAAATTTAAAATAAAGCGCCAGTACCATGAGAAAGTACCAACTATTCTTCGAACCTCCTTTACCGTTTTAGGAACCGGAAGTTGAAGCATAGCCTTAACCTTATCAGGGTCTACATGGAGTCCACTTCTGTCGACCACATAACCAAGATACTTCATCTTCGGTCGGCAGAACTGGCACTTGTCAATGCTAATCGTAAGTTTCGCCTCATGTAGCCTTTTAAAGACTTCATTTAGGACGGTCAGCTGGTGCTCAGACGTCTCCGTAACTACCACTACATCATCTAGGTAGACGAAAACGTTGGGCTCAAGATCAGCTCCTAAAACACCATCATGAGCCGCTGCCAAGTCGCAGGGGAATTATGTAGACCAAAAGGCATACGTTTGAACTGGAATAGTCCTCTTCCCGGTACCGTGAATGCGATATAGGATCGTGAGGATTCTGCAACTGCCAGTAAGCCGTCTTAATGTCCAATGAAGACAGGTAATGAGCATTTTTCAGCTTATCGAGGGTATGAGATAAATAAGTAATAGGGTAGCTATCACGTTCTGTGACTGCGTTCAATTTTCTGTAATCGACACAGAAACGGTAACTACCATCCTTTTTCTTTACAAGCAGAACCGAGACCATGGACTATTTGACATCTCCACGATATACTAACTTAGCATCTCATCCAATTCCCTATCGATGTATGCCTGAATCACCGGAGATACGGGTTAATATCGTTGTTTGATAAGCGCTGATTTTGTCACAATCCCATGTTCCGTCAAGTCGGTACAGCCTAATTTTTCTCCCATTAAAGCAACATTCCTGTCTATCAACGCTTTCAGCCTGGTTTCTTGTAAGGGTGATAGTATAGTCTTACCTCGCAAGTGATCAATCTCATTAATGGAACCATAAATTGGTTGATCAGAAAAGTGCCACTCATTGTGACGTAAGTCTGGGACGATGCCCATACTTTTCCAAGAATTAGCTCCCAGAATCAAAGTGTGAAGCAACTCGGGAACTACCAGTACCATTATCAGTTTAATTCGATCCCTTACACGAAAAGAAATCTCACACTCACCAATACTTTGAACGCTCTGGCCATTTGCTACCGTACATCTTACAGCCTTACTGGAATCCAAATTAAGTTCCAAATCCTTTAACAATTTCCAGCCAGCATTGCCTAAAATGGTAGTAGTTGCCCCAGAGTCGAGCAGACCCAATAAAGATTTTCCCAAAACACTTACTTTGAGGTAAGGCCTTTCGTCGTTTTGTGCATGGTCCAGGATAAAGTCTAAGATAAGTTGAAAGTTGGTCGAGTGGTTATATTGGACGTGCCTAAGTCGACCACTTATGAACGTCGCGTCTCGTTTCCCTTCTTTGAGCATGTTGGGCCGGTTCTTACAGTATATCCCTCTTTCTTGCACTTGAAGCAAATTATCTTTGTCGCCATAGCACAGCCTATCTCTTTATGGCCAGGCTTGTTACATCTGTAACAAACAATTTCTTTTTTAGGTATTCGAGAGGACGGTCCGGCAATATCCATTGACTGAATTTCTTCAGTAACGTCCACGAAGGCTAGGTCTTTTTCTATCTCGTTCTCACGACGAAATGTTGGTTCCGCATAGCTATTAATAATATCTCTCCGAGCTTCCAAACGCCTGCATACCGTACGAAGTTCCGCTACTGTCTTGGGTAGAGGATCGGTAAGCCGACTTGATAGAATGGGTGTAGATTCTTCAGAATTATAAATCTCCATCTCTCTTTATTTTCCTAACGCTATTCTCCCCAATAGAGTATTCTGCATCAATCACGTGATCCCTTCAGGTCGGAGCTTAAACATAACCTAATTAATATTTAAAATAGTTTTTACTTTGCTATTGTTCTATTATACTAATATAAATTTTTAGCAGTCAAGTTTTGTTGTAATCAAAATTTATGACCCTAAATTCTTAAAATGAAATGTCCTACTTATTTTTATTGTTTGGTAAAAATTTTTAATTGTAACAAAAATTAACAGCAAACGTGTTTTATTACTATGTACTAAAACCTTTTTAAATATCATGTTGTTTGTTTTTTAAATATTTATAATAAACCAAAAATAAGTAATAATAATAATATAGTTTATTTAACAGTAATTAATACAATACAATACAATATACAGTATATTATAATATTAACATTAACACGTAAATAAACAGTTACAGTCACTGAAACAGTAGCTGAGTACTGCTTGTGCGTGACTGAAGGAAGATAAATAGAATACATATAAAAATTATATATCGTACATATTTGAAAATAATATCTAGGTGAGGTAATATCTAGGTGGGGTTATATTAATTATAATAGAGTTTATATTAATTATAATAGGTTATATTAATTATAATAGGCGGCTGGAAAAAAATAGTAAGGTAATTTTTTCTTGGAAAAAGAAAAAAATGTTTTTCTGATTTTACTTATTTCTTTGATTGATCAATGATCATATCATGAAATTGATTACGTTCATTATCTAGAAGCCATTTTTTCACTTTAGTTTTGAATATTTTGAATTTCTTAATATTTTTAATGTAGCCTGGCAAGGTTGCATACAGGCGAGGTCCCAGGTAATTGCAGCTGCGTTGGCCTATAGTCTTGTCACTTCGTGGCCTGTTATATATGTTTATATGTAATATTTTACAGTTATGTTGTTTATGCAGATAAATATTATTAAAATTTGATATATTATGTATTATTTGAGTTTTGATAGGCTCATTTTCGTATTCATTTATAAAAGGATGCATTTGAATATGACAGAGAGACTAAATAAAGTAAGATAAAATTAATTAATAGCATACAAGATGTTTCGTAAGCATGCATTAAAATACATTGAATATATACATACTACTATTTGCTGCAGAAACTTGGAATTTAATGTCTATATAAAAAAACCTTATTTTATTGAACGGGTCCGCGGCTTCTTCTTTCTTCCAGGAATTACCTTTGGTTGCTTGCTGGTTGCTTCTGTCTCGGGAGTTTTGGGTTCTTTATTCTCTGCAAATGGGGTGCCACTAACTGCTTTACTTTGGTCTAGTTCATGTAAGTTTGGGGTTGTTGTTACATTATTTGTATTTCGTTCGATATTTTCTGGAGCATTCTCTGTTACATTAATTGTATTTAGTTCGGCATTTTCTGTATCATATATTTCCTCCAGGTCTTGCGGGGTATATGTTTTGCCATTGACATAAAGTTTGTTATTTTTTTATATAGCAGGCGTCTTCGCGTTGTCTAGCCAACTGTAGATGCTTTCTCAGTGTTTTGTTTTCTCTCCTTTGTTGAAAAGTTAAATCATGAAAAATAGAGATGTCTGTTCCTTTAAGCTTATGGCAGTTTTGTAGTACCGTGTTTTTGTTAGGTATCTCACAAATTCCAATTTAATTGGACTATTTTCTGAATTTCCTAAGGAGTGTGCGTTATTTAAATCCATTTCTGTTAAATCAGTATCCAACAAATGGTTTAATTTTTGACAAATGAATTGCGGTGAAATTATGTCTTCTGGTTTATTTATACCGAATATAATTATATTATTTTTTTTATCTCTTGTTTTAAGTATTTAAATTTTGGTTTTGAGGGTCAAGTTCTCCTTTTCTAAAGTATTTAATCTTTTATTCAACTCTTCTATTTTTTGTAAAAGACGTGTTTCACTGGCATCAATTGTATTTTTTAACTCAGTTCTGTTCTTTAAGATTTCTTCATAAATTAGCTGATTTGTAATTGCATTTGATGAATCATTCATTTTATTTATATTTATTTATATTTGCCGATTCGGTTTAAGAGAGTTATATGTATTTTGTCATTTACTGCACTGTCAATATAACAATAAACACTTCCGCAAACAGATGTTCAGTAGCCTCCAAAGGTACTATGTAGAGATAGAATATTTGCAGGCAATTTCTGTTTATTAAATCACTCTTTGTTTCTTGACCTGGCACTTTATTACGGTCAACCTTTCCTGGGTTTTACACTAAATTCTAGGCCGTTTTAAACACTCGGTTAGAAACTAACACAATAGTTTTTCAATGCACTGTTTAAATTTTCGTTTTTTATTGGCAATTATGCACCTGTGTTTTTTGAGATTCCACTATGTTTAGGAGACATTTTTTTGGGTACATTCCAGTTCAATTATGGCTCATTTCTTATAGTTTTTACCGGTTATTTTTAAGTTTTTCACTGGAGCGACGCTCACACTCGACCACTTTCAACCACTTTCTATCTACTTCTGTAAATGCCTACTTATTTTACTTATAATCAGTGTTTATAAATAAACACTGCAATTAATCACTACGAAATCACAGAACATTTGCGAAATTGTATGTGGCAAAATCCCAACCATAAAAAAAGAATCAGCAGAAGTATGGGAGAGAATCATGTTCATGAATACCATTACGATCATTCATTAGCATAAAAAAAACAGGTAATAAAACGCGACGTTTGTGTTTCAGCCTTAACGCAGGGCAGGTGTTCTAGATGTCAAAAATTACAAACAGAACGTACTATAAGTGAGAACAGCACGCCATATGAAAAAGAAATAAACGGTTGCCTTGTTTTCGCGGGTATTTAACATTAAAAATATAATATTTCACACGTAATGCCACCAAAAAAAACTCCAAGAATCGATCATATTCAAGCTGATCATGAATTATTTTTACAAGCATTCGAGAGTAAGTAGTGTTTTCTTAATAATGAAATATTTTTAATAGCAAATAATTATTTTTCAGAACCTACACAGATATACAGATATTTACGTACAAGAAATATGTGTTCAGTAAGTTATTTATATTGCCTATGGATATGTTAGTTATTATTCTTTTTTTTAGCCCATATTTCTTAATAGAACGTTAACCTACATGAAACATAGAATGTCAAGACCTCATAGAAATAGGCAAAATTTCAAAGTAGACTCTCTGTTAGAAAAGGTAAATTCTAGAAGAGATGCAATGACTATTCAACCTGGCTATATTAATCTTACATTTTTGGGTTTTAATAACAAATCGTTGGACTATAATGCCCAAATTGCTCAGGTAGAAACAGTACTTTTAAAAATAAGCCATAAAAAACGGAAAGATAGTTCTGCACCTAGCATGCAAGTTACTCTTGGAACCGCTGATGTTCCTATAAATCCAAACGAACAACATCTACCTTTAATAGCACCTACCATAAGCATCCCTACTGAATCATTTAACCCTTCGAGTGGTCCATTAGTTAAATCTTATATTTTGTTATTTAGAGTAAAAATAGATAACGATGATGAGGAACTTGCTTTAAAGAAAAGAAAGTCAAATGGAAGCACTTTAGAAAACAATACAAAATTATACGGTGCAGAACTAACTATTTATGATAAACATAACAGGTGTTACTTAAGTGATGGAGATTATGATATTGTTGTACAAGATTTTTCCACAAATTCAAGAAATTCTCCAGAAAAACATTCTAGTTGGGAAAATGTTAATGATTTAGTAGAAACATGTGGTAATCTGGATGCTTTCATTAAAGGTGCCGTTTTAAAATTTAAACTCAGAGGCTAGTGCTCGAATTGTAGACCGACCCAAGCCTTACGCTTTGCAGGAGAACAAAGAAAATGTTCCGCTTATAACAAACGGCAATGACAATAATAATATAGAAGAATTACAGATTGTGTATCAATTCGTTTATAATAATAATTCACGACAGCAGACTGAAGCTTGTGAAGATATACACTGCCCTTGGTGTAATTTAAATTGTAATCAGCTCTATACACTTTTAAAACATTTAAAGTTGTGCCATTCTCGATTTACATTTACTTATGTTCCTATTTCAGTAGGAGCCCGAATAGATGCAGCGATTAATGAAATGTACGATGGTTCCTATACAGGATCTCCTCATGACTTAATATCTCAACCGTCTGTTTGTGCTTTTTCAAGGAATGGACCAGTTCGCAGGGCATCTGTAACTCATATTTTAGTATGTCATCCAAAAAAGGCAAAAGCCTAGTTTATCAGAATTTTTAGAATTAGACGATTGTGAATACGATGGACAACGACCATTTATTACTGGCCATAATAGATTATATACGACTACTTGTTTACCGATTTATCCTAAAGAAATGGATGTTGACTCTGAAGGAGAAAATGATCCTGAATGGTTACAAAATAAAACAATAATGATGATTGATGAATTTACAGATGTAAATGAAGGGGAAAAGGAACTAATGAAAATATGGAATTTACATGTCATGAAATATGGGTTTGTCGGTGATTGTCAAATTCCTTTGGCTTGCCAAATATTTGTCCAGCATAAAGGAAAAGAATTGCTCTTAAAAAATTTATATAAAAACTTTGTAGTTCATATGTGCAGTTTATTTGACTTTGGATTAGTTAGTGCGGTTTGTTTATATACAACTATTCAGAAACTTCAGGAAATAGTTGGAGAAACTGGAGCTATTCGTACAATTCTTAAAGAATCACGAGAAGCCCAAATGGACAATTGGTCACGAAGTGGAAACATCTTTAAACTGTGATAAATCAGGTTTAATTAAAACACCAAATACTGGAAGAAAAACTGGTAATGTAGGAATTAAAAGAAGGAAAGGTACTCCAACTCCTTCTGAAGGTCCGGCACGGAGAAAATCTGTTTGTGGTGACACTTCACGGAAAAGGCTGTCATTATCCCTAAATAAAAATGACCAAAAAAGTAGCTAGTTGGGCTTCTTCTGAACTGGTATGAGACAATAAATTATTACAATATTTATCGCCTCTAACTTTTTTTGGAAGAAACGTGTTGAAAAATATAATTGATAACTTAATAATTAGGTCCCATTTCATAAACACAAAAAATTGCCTAATCAGTTTTCAATAATTTTATTCTATGTAAAAAATAGTTTAAATATATTTGAATCGAAAATTTTAAGAATTATTCAATTATTAATTGATTACTATGTTTTCATAATAATTGTTATTGTTATGTACATTTTTATTTTAAATTAAAATTGCTGCCTCATTTTATGTAGCATTTCAAATTTTAATTAAAAACAAGGTAAAATGTTATAATATTTATATAATTATTTATACTTAATTAATATACTGGATTTCTATAAATATATCTCAACCAAAGCTTCATTATTATAATTACCTAATTTATTTTACTTAGGCATTTTTCTCTACCACTACTTCATGTTTAGTGAATTCTTAGTTTATTTTAAAGTTTTCAGAACAGGAAATTTCCTAAGCAGATTATTCTTACTGCTCTAGTATATTTATATTTCAAAAAAGTGAAAAATTTAAATGATATGAATATTATTTAATTTTACAGCATATACTTCAGCGTATACATAATATAATAATAATGAGCATATTTTGTTCATTTGATACGTATGAAATATGTAGGAAATTTATAATTTTTAAAGATGAAATAAGTCATAAAATAGAATTTTACAAACTGTTTTTCCACTTAACTGTGCTCATTTTAAGGATATACACGTTGGACAAATTCATCATTTGGGTCCTACATGCGAGTTAAAGCATGCGATGTCTCCCCACCTTTCTACAAAGTTTGGTAAGAGGAAGATCAGTGTGGGTTTGGATACCTCTCCACTCCATCCCTGCTTGCACTTGCACCCAAATTATAAATTTACCGAATGTGTATATAACTTATAGAGGATTTAATTGAATTAGTAAGTCTACACTATTAGGTCAAAAAATAGTTTCTAGTTTTGATTCAACAAAATCAACGTTTTTGATTGGTTTTAATATGTGTATTAATTAACAAAAACGATGTTTTTGTTTTTGTATTTCGCTTGTTATTGACAGTTTTATTCGATACTGAAATGCACTGTGATCTTGTTTTGACCATAACTAATTTTTTTTTTTCATGAAATGATCTTAAATACAATTCGTTTAATTAAAGATTATCACAGATTCATTCTCTTTTTAACACGCTTTTATTAGTTTCACCTGTTTGTTTGTGCGTTTGTTTGTTTGTAACCGACTCTTTGGACTCGATTTTGACCCACTTTAAACGGACAGATTTAATTGAAACTTTGTACACTTACGAAGAACCGGTAACAATACAATAATTTGATAAGTTTATATCATTATCCTGATCAGGATCGCCAGAATTAAATAATTTCCTCACGTATCCTCTGCGTGAGAGCAAGTGGCTAATTACTGTTAGTACATTCCGTGATTCTCAGTTCGTTCGTTGGCCGAGCGGGCTAAGGCGTAAGTTTTAGTCGACGCGAAACGACGGACTCCTCGGGCGTGAGTTCAAATCCCGTCTATGGCTGAAAAAAAATATATTTTTTTTCAGAAGTATCTGTTGGATCGTAATATGTTATAATATCAGCATCAATAAGCAATATAAATATAGTTTAAAAAAACTAAAAAACACGCTTTCATAGCACATCAAACTAAAAAGTGAAAAATAAATATAGTTTAAAAAAACTAAAAAACACACTTTTAAAGCACATCAAACTAAAAAGTGAAAAATAATTATTAATATAAACTGAAAACAATAATGAACGAAAAATACTAGTATTATTGTGAAAAAAAGCGTGGGGCGCTTTATGCCATATTTTTCGTATATCGAGCAACCCACGCTTTTTTCACAATAATACTAGTATTTTTCGTTCATTATTGTTTTCAGTTTATATTAATAATTATTTTTCACTTTTTTAGTTTGATGTGCTTTAGAAGCGTGTTTTTTAGTTTTTTTAAACTATTTATTTTAAACAAAATTTGTTTTTAGGTATCCGCAATAGCGTGCTCGTGTGGTTTCCAATCCAAATATTTTGTTTCTTATGATCGCACAAATTTAATTTTCGATAATCATTAATACACTTGTATTAACTGCAAAAAGAAATATAACTATTGATCCATTGATTTAATCTAGGTATTATTTTTTTTAAATCGAAAATACCTCGAAAATAACGTACATTATTATATAGGTATTTTTATGTAGATTGCTGAGTAGAAGTTATGTTGTATTGATACCATTGCATTTAATGCATTTTCTCTGCCATGATCAGCTAAGTCAAATAAAATCAAATATTTTGTCATTTTACTTCCTCACTCCTCAAAGTAAGGAAGGTATGTATTCGTGAGAAATATTTTGAAAATTTTTATTGCATTTCTGGACGAATTTCGACTAATTCTGACGATACACAAAATTTCAGACAAAAAAATTGTCTGTGTGGTTCGCGATAGCAGCTACAGTTTTTGAGATAAGATTTTCAAATTCGTTGATGAGCAAAATCGGTTTTTAAAGTTTGAAATTTCTAAAAAAATATTAGTGACATATTTGAAATGTAAATTTTTTTTGACATTTCAAACTTTAAAATATTAGTGACATTCCACCAATGTGACTTTTTTGAAACGTCAATTTGAAATGTCAAAAAAATATATTAGTGATATTCCACCAATGTGACTTTTTGAAACGTCAAAAATTACTTTAATTACAAACTCCACCACACATCGAGTTGTTTTGAAACGTCAAAATATATCTTTTTTAAAACATAAAAAAATATGACTTTTTTTGAAATGCCAAAAATTACTTTTATTACAAACTACACCACGCGTCGACTTCTACTACGGTGAGGATATTCTGATCCCCAAATAATTGGCAGTAGTTTTTTTACTTTCTTATACCTAATATAAGAAATTATAGTTATCGTGATTTTATTTGACCTCGAGATATTGATTGATATATACGTTTTGAACCTTCCTGAATCCATTCTGACTTTTTTCCGATTTATGTCTATCGGTGCGTGTGTGTGGATGTATGTGTGTGGGAGTGTTTGTATCCGCGATAACTCAAAAAATACTAATCGGAGACTTCCCATATTTGGCAGTTAAGATTTTCAACATTTTAGGTGACACATTAAATTTGGTGAATGTGGTAACACCAGAAGAGACATAATTAATGAGAGAAGAAAAAAGGTACAATTTTGGGAAACCACATTAAAAACTTTTATTGCATTTCTGGACGAATTATAATGAAAAAATATAACTTATGGAAAAAAATTTGTCGGAATGTCTGTAGTATCGCGATAGCAGCCACAGTTTTTGAGATAGAGCTCTCAAATTTGGTACACATGTTATAAAGGCTAGAGACAATGATAAATTCAGGGATGAGCAAAATTAACCAGCTAAAAGGAGGTCCACGGGACCCAATTTTTTTTTGTATTTGCCTTTACAAAAAAATATATTCTTGATGGAAGATTATAAATCATGCATACAATATCAATCCAATAAAATATATTTTCCAAGTACTTAAATAAAGCTGATGTAAACTGAAATATTTTACCCATTTGGCCTCATAAAATGGGGTTAGGATAAATTTAACAGTTTGACATTTAAAAGGTGTAATTTAGTTACAAAAATGTCAATGTCAATAAGAAGAAATTGTTAAAATATATGACATGAATTATTATTGACAGTATCGAATGACACATAATTAACTTTTAAAAATTTTAATGAAACATTTCAAGGGACGCTATTAAAATTTAATTGAGGTCAGTGAAGAATAGTATGATTTTTTTAGATCAGGATGATATATACGGGTATAAGAAAGTTATGTGCTGGCCACATCAGATATTTTATAAACGTATTCTTGCCGTAACATTTATAGTTTATGTTTACACCTAAATGTTAAATATTACCTGTGCATAGTGTTAATGCAGAATTAAGTTTATAATGTGTTTATTGCTTAAATTAATACAATATTACAGAATAATACAATTTTTTTCAAAAAATGGAACACCCTGTATATTTTTTGGACGATGTGATGTAGAATTGAAAAACGAACATTTTTTGTATATACACTTCTATGGCTATTTGTAACCATTTTTGATTATTGAACAATAACTGCAAAGTTCAGCAATAAAAATTAAAAATATATTTTTGTAATTCAAGAGATGTTGTAATAAATATAGTTTAAAAAAACTAAAAAAATACGCTTTTAAAGCACATCAAACTAAAAAGTGAAAAATAATTATTAATATAAACTGAAAACAATAATGAACGAAAAATACTAGTATTATTGTGAAAAAAGCGTGGGGCGCTTTGTGCCATATTTTTCGTATATCGAGCAACCCACGCTTTTTTCACAATAATACTAGTATTTTTCGTTCATTATTGTTTTCAGTTTATATTAATAATTATTTTTCACTTTTTTAGTTTGATGTGCTTTAAAAGCGTGTTTTTTAGTTTTTTTAAACTATATTTATTTTTCACTTTTTAGTATTCTGGCGATCCTGATCAGGATAATGATATAAACTTATCAAATTATTGTATTGTTACCGGTTCTTCGTAAGTGTACAAAGTTTCAATTAAATCTGTCCGTTTAAACTGGGTCAAAATCGAGTCCAAAGAGTCGGTTACAAACAAACAAGCTCACAAACAAACGGATAGCGCTTATCTAAAAGGAACCAAGTGACATTTGCATATTTTAGAGAAACTCTGTTTTAATATTGCAAGGTTGTACTGCAAATATAATTATGAAAATTTTGCCTCCCTTATTTTCATCATAAATAATCACGTCAGAATTGTTGGCAGATAAAACATGAACACAGTAAGTAAAAATAAATTATAATATGCAAAAATACATATAATACTCCACTTACTGAAGAAGCAGTCTTGAAATATTTTCTGGTATATTTCTACCAATTTTAGGGTTCTTGTACAATTATTCAAAAAAAAAAATCTATTTACACACAAACGTAGTTAATAGATATTCAAGTCGCTTGGTACGATTAACTCATTTTTGCCATTTTGGCGCTTGGTTCCTTTTAGATAAGCGTTATCCAAACATACAGGTGAAGCTAATAAAAGCGTGATAAAAAGTGCTCTACATGTTGCCAATTTTGATTGACACACATTTCTGTGCATCTGGAAAGAGGTTTCTACTGTTCATAAAATTGCTAGAGTGATACTTTTAAAAGCATTTATTATTTCCGTCAAATTTTGGATTGTTGTTGGTGTGACGTTTTTATGGGCATCATGTAACACACTTATTATAATACCCATTAATTATTTGAAAAAATTCTAATTTTTATTGCTGAATTTTGCAGTTATTGTTCAATAAATTTAAAATAGTCACAAATAGCCATATGTACAGGGTTATTCATTATAAATTACCCACCCCTTATCCTCGTTATTATTACCTACAGAAAAAAAAGTTTTAAATAAAAGTTGTGTGGTTATGACTGAATTTTGTTAAAATGCTATCAAAATTTAAAAAAAAAAATAATTTTAAATGAGACCCTATAATTTATTAAATTTTTGGAATGATCTAATGTTCCTGATTTCAAAAATATACCATATGTTACCCGTATCATATACCGTTTTTGAGTTATTAAACGTTAAACTAATTACTGTAAATATGGAAAAGTTAACATTATTAAAGTGAGCTATGGAAATGACAACTATTATGTTTGATAAAGTGACATTTCTTTAATGACATAATCAAAATGGTTTACAGTGAGGAAGAAAAAGTCCAAATATTTACTTGTTATATACAAAATAACAAAAATAAACGTGCAGCAAAAAGAGCATATAGGGTGTTGTATTCAAATCGTCCAACACCATCAGGACATACGTTCAAAAATATTTACCGAAAGGTGAATAATACCTCCATTTTTAGTAGAAAAAAGCGTGTAGTTCAAGCAAACCAGGAATAAATATACTGCTTCATTTCGAAGGTAAGCCCATCCATATTTATTCGCAAATAGACTTTTTTGAAACATTGTATTATTTTTTTAGGAAATTGTGAATGCAGTATAAATAATGCAGTCGATAAATTAGGTAAAAGTTATTCCAAAATCCAACACAGCTACACACCACATAAAATTTTACCGGTAGAAGTTTTAACAGAGTCTCATAAAAGGAAAAGGCTGGACTTTTGCCGCCACATGAAGTTGGATGAAGATCCCAATTTTTTTTTTTTACTAAAATATTATGGACTGATGAATCATCCTTTTCTACGGCAGGAGTTTTTAATAGGAAAAATCGAGGCTCGTAGGAAAACAAGCACAACAGAAAAAGATTGGTAAAACAAATAAAAAAAATCAGGAAGAAAAACTGTTAGCGTTTGGTGTAGAATTTTCAGAAACAAAATTGTTGGGCCTGTATTTTATGATTATACTTTAACTGGAGATACCTATCTGGAAATAATTATCCCAGAAGCAGAAAATATTCTTTTGCAGAATTTTCCGGAAGCCGAACTTGATGATATGATTTGGATGCAGGATGGGGCAACTCCGCATAGTATCCTACCCGTTCGAAATCATTTGAATAATGTATTCCCAATATGAATAGGGAATAATGGACCTATTAAATGACCACCTAACAGTCCGGATTTGACCCCTATGGATTGATTTTTTTGGGGATTTCTACAATACATTGTCAATAATAATAATAATAATAGTAATCAAGTCATTAAAATCAGAATTCGACTTGAAATAAACAATCTGATTGTAAATAATGAAGCCATTTCTGGTGCAATTATAAATATAAGAAGACGTTATCAATTATGCATTGACAATAATGGTGGACACATCGAACATCTTTTATGAGATCATTTATTTATATTTAAATTTCCTAAATAAATCTTTCTTATCTATTTTTTATAAATATTTGGTTTTTTCTTCCTTACTGTAAACCATTTTGATTATTTCATTAAAGAAATGTCACTCATCAAACATAATAGTTGTCATTTTCGTGGCTCACTTTAATAATGTTAACTTTTCCATATTTACAGTAACTAGTTAACTAAGATATTCGACGTTTAATAATTCAAAAACGGTATATGGTAGGGGTAATATATGGTACATTTTTGATATCAAGAACAAAGGATTATTCCAAAAATTTAATAATATAGAGGGTATACCATTTAAAAAAATATAGTATCCCCTGAAATCTGCACGCTACTGTACTTTTGATAGCATTTTAACAAAATTCAGTCATAACCACACAACTTTTATTTAAAACTTGTTTTTCTATAGGCAATAATAACGATGATAAGGGGTGGGTAATTTATAATGAATAACCCTGCACATACAAACAACTGTTCGTTTTTCAATCCTACATCACATCGTCCAAAAATATACAGGGTGTTCCATTTGAAAAAATTGAGAAAATTCAGTTCAAAAAGTTGTAAATTTAAAAATCCTTTTTGGCCACCCTGTATAAGTGAAAATGGCTGAGTGTCATCACACATATCTCATAACTAGTACTGACATATTTTTTTCTTAAAATCGATAATTGTGATTGTAGTGATATTTTTAATATACACGTGTATATAAATGGTATAATTTCAACCAAAAAAAAAAAAAACCATTAAAGTGGTTGGGAGAAAGTCAATATTACGGGAGTGAAAAGAGGCCATAAAGTTTCAAAAATGTTCTGATATACATGGCATTTCATTTAAAAAATGTTACTTGACCCTGTAGAATCGTCTTAGCTCACCCTGTATTTTCGAAAACAATTTCCGGTTATAGACATTTTTGTCTGGTTACTTATGCTCTTAAATAAAGTTTCTAACTATCATAGAACTCGTGATATCGAAGTCGGACACACTAGATTCCTTCTAGACCATTAGTAAAATTTTTGCAAACTATTTTTTTTTTTCGTAATCGGAAGGAAAATTTTATCACCCCGTTTTTTTGGTTTTCGAAAATTTTAATTTTTTGTAAAGTTATGACATTTTGAAATTTACACAATGAAGAACTTAAATTTCAAAGTGTCATAACTTTACAAGAAAAACAAAATTTTCGAAAACCAAAAAAAGGGGAGTGATAAATTTTCTTTCTGATTAGGAAAAAAAAATAGTTTGCAAAGATGTTACTAATACTCTAGAAGGAATCTGGGGAGGCTGGTGAATTCTTTGTAACTTTTTTTCTCAATATTTTTCTGCAAAACTTCAATCAGTACTGATAGTCGTGCCTTAAAATATTGCTTGGGTTTCATACTCCAATATTGAGATATTGTATAACCTAAATCCACCAGCCGTCACTGGTACCTACATACATTTAGAATTAAATAATTTTGGTGTAACCACCGACTTATTTTGAAAAATTCTATCACTACATTATCGTTAACGTTGAAAAGTTAATCCCTTGTGAGTTATTGCTTCCCAGCTTCTACAGGTTATATAATATCATCAGATGATATTATGCAGATTCTGCATATGAAACAATTTTTTAAGTCAATTTAGGGAATAATATCATTAGTCTACGTAATAGCGTGCAAATTCGGCGATGAAAGGTTACCATCTGTCAGTCGGTAATCAAAAAGACCATATGAGTACCATATTTTTTTATCTTGAAATTTTTGGTATGGCGGCCGGATACCGATGGAGGGAACTTTTTTTTGAACGAATGGTTATCGATATTTGTCCGCATAGGTAGTTAGTTTATGTACTCCACATACCTCAATTACGCTGGCAGACAAAACTTCCGGTCGATGCGCGGTAACCGGAAATTGGAAAAAATTTTTTTTAGTTATTACACTAAACCTAGCGCAAAACGTTTGTTTTAGTGTTTCCAGTACTGTACTATAGCGGCAGACATTTCTATCAGTCGGTTTTTTAGCAATTTACCATCAGTGGCGAAAAATGGATTAAAATTTGAAATGTTGATAAAAAATAGCTAAAATAAAAAAAAACGTCTGCCCAGCCAGCTTATGGCTCACTAGACACTAAAAAACCCTAACCATGGCTGGCAGACATTTTTGCCAAGTTTAACCCCTCCTAACCACCCCTTAAAAGTAAAAAAAAAATCAGTTTTTCGTGCGTACTTTTTTCTTATAAGTATTAAAAAACGTCTTTTGGATATGTTATTATAGTAGAAAATACGAAAAATTTTATCTTTTTAATCCTTTAATGGGTGGTTAAATTTGGCAAAAAATTTCAAGAATGCTATTTAAATTATTAATATCAACCTATAATTATTATTCATTACAGTTTTATAACTGTTTTTATAAAGAGTAACAGATATTTTTAATTGATGACATCTCTTTTACAAAACAATAAATTGAATGTACTAAAGGTTTTTTTTACATAATCTTTTATTTGTTTGAGATTTAGGTGATGTTCAGCGCTTAAGAATTATTTTTAAAACTAATTGTTTTTTTTTATCTCAGTTTCTTTAACACGTTTTATAAACATAATACTGTATTTTTATAAATCTGTTAAATAATATATTTCCCGAGTTGGTAATTTGATTAGCCAATATTTTTATTTACAAAAAAATTATTCATCAGGCCAAGTCTGGTTTCAACTTTTCACAGTATTTTCTCAATTATGTTTTGGTATATTATTTTCTGTTTTATATTTATTTAGACCTTTATGTATTATCTCCAAATTTTTTTTTGTGTTACATTTACTTTCTATTATCATTATCATATTTGAATGATACTGTTTGCTGGTTTTTGTAATTGAATTATTACCACAGTAAAATTTGCATGAAGAGGCCAAGTAAAGGAGATAGTTTACAAAAATTTGAAATTTTGCATATGTACTCATGAATGCAATTCAAATAAATACCTAAAGAGTTGCCCCTATGTCAAATGGTGACTTCATCTTTTGAATCTCAAGAAACCTCTGAGCAGTGACCGAAAACTAGATTTCGCACATCTCATAAATGGTGCATCAGATAAAAAATGTTACATCAGACAAAACTTCTAACAAAAAAGTTCATATGTATGTTTACCGGAAAAGCTTGTACAATCGAGGCAGAAATGAGGGGTAAAGTCTAATAAAAATATATAAAAGCCTGAATATTTTGTTGAGGAGCTTTTACTGATGTTAACGAGGTTTATTCGCTTTACGATTTCAGTTAGTGCATTTTTACGTATCTAAAATTTAGTTATTTTCAAAAATAAAGCTTAAAATGAATTTCTCGCAGTATTTATTTATTTGAAGTAACATATTCAACAAGCAGTAGTCCTATTACAGAACACAAAAGTAAAAATAATTGAATATATTATATAGTTTAGATTAAGATGATATACATATCGATTATGCCTCAATTACAATAAATTAGTGTTATAAAGTTTCAGGAATAAACAAATTTCCCAAAGTTTCAGAAACTTTAGACTATACATATAGTTGCATAATCTCCGAAACTTCAGGAAACCCTCTGGAAATTTTCCAAATTAAATTAAATTAAACATCAGAGGTAATACAACCCCCTATTATCCCTGAAAGTACCTCAAGGTATCTTGTGCGAGAAAGGGCTACACATTAAGAAACAATGGACACACCCAATGTTCGAGTGTGCTAGGATTAATTTCTGGTTTAGAAAAAATCCGAACTCATCAACCAGAGATCGAACCTGTGACTCCAGGGTGAGAGGCAAATGTCCTTATCACTCGATCACGACGCCACACAACACTACAATAAATCATTCAGTATATTTTTTTAAAGCATTTAAAGATATGACAAATATATCACAATTATTTTGAATGGTATTAAATATACTACATATAATATATACTTAAGTATGCAGATATCAACACTCATTCATTACTCATCTCAGTTGTACGGGAATTATAGCTTTTTATAGCAAACATCCATATGAACTTTTTTCATCAAAATCTTATTCCCAGTTTTTTATGTAACATTTTCTACCCGATGCGTTGCTCAGAGATGCTTTTTGGAATTTAGGGGATGAAGTCACCGTCGATGGGGGAAATATTTATCTCTACAGTATTTACGAGTATGTATGCCTAATTTAAACTCTATCATTTCGTCTAAAAGTTTAACTTCACTGGGGTATATTAATATTATTCTTGGTATTATTCCTATATTTCCTGTATTTTGTCATTTTTTTTTGCTCACGGCTAATTTCTTGTTATTTCTAATTTTTATATATACTACTCCCTTTAGTTATCCAAGACTATCTGTTTTTAACACGCTTTTATTAGCTTCACCTGTATGTTTGCTTGCTTGCTTGCTTGTTTGCTTGTTTGCTTGTTTGTTTGTTTGTAACCGACTCTTTGGACTCGATTTTGACCCACTTTAAACGGACAGATTTAATTGAAACTTTGTACACTTACGAAGAACCGGTAACAATACAATAATTTGATAAGTTTATATCATTATCCTGATCAGGATCGCCAGTCCTTTCCTCACGTATCCTCTGCGTGAGAGCAAAGGCTTAATAAGTAAGTACATGCCGTGATTGTCAGTTAGATCGGTGGTCGAGCGGGTTAAGGCAGTCGACGCAAAACGATGGACTCCTCGGGCGTGAGTTCAAATCCCATGGCTGAAATAAAAAAAATATTTTTGTTTTCAGAAATATCTGTTGGATCGTAATATGTTATAATATCATCATCAATAAGCAATATAAATATAGTTTAAAACAACTAAAAAACACGCTTTCATAGCACATCAAACTAAAAAGTGAAAAATAAATATAGTTTAAAAAAACTAAAAAAAACACGCTTTTAAAGCACATCAAACTAAAAAGTGAAAAATAATTATTAATATAAACTGAAAATAATAATGAACGAAAAATACTAGTATTATTGTGAAAAAAGCGTGGGGCGCTTTGTGCCATATTTTTCGTATATCGAACAACCCACGCTTTTTTCACAATAATACTAGTATTTTTCGTTCATTAGTGTTTTCAGTTTATATTAATAATTATTTTTCACTTTTTAGTTTGATGTGCTTTAAAAGCGTGTTTTTTAATTTTTTTAAACAATATTTATTTTAACACGCTTTTATTAGCTTCACCTGTATGTTTGCTTGCTTGCTTGCTTGTTTGCTTGTTTGTTTATATTATAAGTTTATATTAATAATTATTTTTCACTTTTTAGTTTGATGTGCTTTAAAAGCGTGTTTTTTAGTTTTTTTAAACTATATTTATTTTGTATACATTATAAATTTAATGTATCCTAGCATTTTTTTTAAAGAAAATGTAAAGAAAATTAAGATCCCACAAACAACCTTGTTATAATAATCATTTTGAAAAGTAAATTACGGTAAAATAATTAAAACACATAAGAAAAATAAAATCACACTGACTAAACGAGAATACAATTAAAATAATTATTTAAAACAGAGAGTTTTATATCCTAATAAAAAATAACGTGTAATTATTTACTATTAAAATACGTGAAGATTATTTGTAATATTCTTGAAGAGAGTAGAAACAGTTGTCTAGAAGGTAGCGCTTTATGTCTTTTTTTAAATTTGGCTATAGAATTAATATCCTTAAAGGAGATAGGTAAGTGATTGTAAATACCACTACAAAAACAATAGGGACTTTTCCTATATGACATATTAAAATTTGAAATATAAATATTAGTATTGGATCGAGTGTTATGAGCGTGCACTGAGTTATTTTGTGAAAATTTTCCTTGAATCAATTTAACAAAAATAAGTGCTTGGTAAATAATTATACAGGGAAGTGGAAGAATATGATGCATTTTAAAAATAGGTCTACATGATTCTAGTGGACTAGCAGAAAAAATTTTGCTTATTATTCTTTTTTTGGATAACAAATATACGATTCATTTCAGTTGTTTGACCCCAGTAAATTACCATATAGTTTAACTGAGAATATGCCAAGGCGTAATAGACATTCAGAAGATTTTTAGTATCTAAGATATTTTTTTAGATTGACTATTGCGAAATATGTAGAATTTAACTTTTTGATCACAAAACCAACATGTGCGTCCCATGTTAATTGATGATCAACGTAGAGACCTAAAAACTAACAGTTATCTAATCTTTCCAGCACAGAGTCATTTAGTTTTAGATTGAATTCAGAAACTTTAGTCATTTGAGAAAATAATGTAGTGTGTTTTAGATGGATTAAGAACAAACTTGTTTTTACTATACCAAGTATAGAATTCAGAGAGCACCATCTGTGCATTGCAGTAAAGGTCAAATTCTGACTGGGCAGATATGCCAATGGTGGTATCATCTGCGTATAAAACTAATTGCATATTGACATTATTTTGTAAGTACTTTTCCACATCGGTGATGAATAATGTAAATAGAAAGGGAGATAGAACACTGCCTTGAGGCAATAAGTTTCATTTAATTGTAGCAAAGCATTGAATGAATATAGTTAATATACAATTCTTAGTCGAGAAAATTATTCCTGGAGTGGGTTGGAACCTTTGATGTGAGGATAACACTGACGTAGTTCTCCACGAAACACCAAAACACTATATACTGCACTCGACGCGCGTTTCGCCAACCAAGTTAGCATGATCTGGAGATGATTGAAACTGTTTGTGAGAAAATTATTGCTGTTACAGTCAAACTTCTCTAACTCGAAACTCCTAAATGCCCCCCCCCCCCCGAGACTGTTCATATTAGAGAAAATTTGAGTTAAAGAAAATACTTCTAAAACGAAGTATATATCACGGGCATAGAAACATATTCGAGTCATTTCGAAATATAGACGTAATCGGGTTGTTATATAACCTTTGTTGAAGGCTGTTTAGAAAAAAATTTTTTATGCAAATTTGTAAATGAATCAATCCCTTAATTGTATGTACACCAAAAACCTACTTTCTGCGATTAGACTTTAATTTTCATTGGCTATATTGTTTTTATATGAATGTTGAAAAAATTGTATTATCTTATTAATGTAATACAGTTTGTAACTCGTACTGAAAAAAAAAAAAGGTTAGTGATCCGAAATGACATTAAAACGAATATTGTTAATATTGACTTTTAAAATAGACAATGTATTTTATTGTTTGTGTATAATCTAAACAAATTTAAAAACAAAAACTATCATTATTTTAATAACAATTATGAGTACCATGACCATTAGGTAAAATGTATTGAATTCGTCGATTTGAACTTTTTATTCAGTTTTCTCATCAACATTTCTGTCAGATGAATTAATTTATTTTGCTTAATAAATTATTATCCTTATCATCTACTGCTAAATGTCTCTATTTCAGCATATTTTTCTAAATTTGCATAATTATATTTTTTTTAATTGGAAGGAGTAATTTAATATGAACCAAAAACGCTGTGGAGACAATTTACTTGCCAAATTTCAAAATGTGCCGTGGTAAAATCCATAAATTTACAATACAACAGAAAATAAGATATTGAGCTGGAAAATAATTATTCATACTTGGTAGTTAAAATAATAAACACAACTGCACAAGTAAGGCAACCAAAATTACTAATGCCAATTTTTTTAGACTAGATGTAATTCTTATTACTTTTCTAAATCTGACAACTTTTTCTTCAATAATTAAATTACAAAATAATGTTTTGTTGACAAAAGATACAATAGGCATTACTGACTTATATGAAATCAGGTTTAAGCCGGAATAAACAATTAAGTTTAATGGCAATAAGGCAGGACAGACCAGATGGCTTCTGGAGGTTAGCAATATTAATTAAACATGGTATTCCTTATCAGAACTATAACCTTACTTATAATATTAACAATGTTATGTCTGTTGCTATAAAAATAAATATTACTAACAAAAAATATTTAACCCTAGCTTCTTTGTATCGCACACCTCAAAATAAAATTACAAAAATGCAGTGGGACAAAATTTTATAAGCTCACCTAAACCTTTTTTTTTAATAATTATTGGTGACTTTAATTGTCATCAGCAAAGTTGAGGATGTACATACAATGACTCAAAGGGAAGATATTTACTAGAATCTATATCTGATCTAAATATGTTATTATGTTCATCTGATGTTTGTTTTATATCGCAATGGCCATTTTTTGGTCAAATTGACTTCTTATTCCGTTAATCAAATCAATGTTGAAATTGACAATTGTGGGTATATACTTCTCCTAATCAAAGAGTTCGTTATGATGGGATTAAACATAGCACTCAAGTATTCTAAAAGCTCTACTCCTGGATTAGATAAAATACAGTACATAATGTGGGTCAACTTACCTCCAAAAGCAAGAGACATTTTTCTGTATGTCATAAAAATATTGAGAACTGGCGCAATTAGTCGGAGCGTTGAAAAGATTACTTACTTTGCCATTAAAATAATAATAATTATAAACCACCATACTGAATATACAGACCAATTTGTTTATCATCCTGCCTTCTTAAAGTATTTGAGAAAATGATTAAAAACAGATTTCAGTGGTGATTAGAAAACGAAGAAAAAAATACCAAAAACAAAATATGGGTTTAAGCAAACTAAATCAACTTTAGACAAATTAGTTATCACTTCTTACCATGGTTATATAATATAAGGCTTATACCCTTAAAGATTACTTAACAGCAGCATTCGTCGATGTTAAGGGAGTGTATGATAAAATGATTAGTCTTGGACTTCCTCCACCCTCTGCCGAAGAATACAGCTATTATACACCGAGAGAAATATTTACATTAGAATAAACAGCAACATTATAGGACCACGAAAAAATCTCATTAGGTCTACCACAATGTGGATTAGTTAATCCATTATTGTATGTTATATATGTAGCAGACTTAGAGGATAGATTCAGCAAAGAAACTAAAATTCTTCAGTAAGCAGACGACTGGGCTATATGCACCACCAACAAAGACTTGAATATAAACTATCACAATATGAACCGCGCCTTTGAAACTATCGAATTTGGGACTTAACAAACTGGATTAGAAATATCACCACAAGAACACACACAAATGTACGCAATTTCCGAATACAATAGGCAAATACATATTTCCCTATACTAAGATGGTAAAATTCCTAGGCATTCATTTCGATCAAAAACGTTTGTGGAGAAAACATATGAAGAACATACATAGCTGCACGTATGGAAATAAGAATAAATTTCCCCAGAGCAATAACTGGGGTCTGATCCAGCAGTTTCACTAACATTTTACAGCTTATATCCGATCAATTGCTATGTATTGTATACGGCGAAGCCTGTAAAATAAACTTTTATAAAATAAAGGTTATACAGAAAAAGTGCCTAAGAGCATGTGTGGAATATCTAAAATCTACACCGCTGAACTACCATTGGAATATTTGATAAAATATCAGTAGAATAAATATCTCGTACAAATATACTCCACTAAAGATTTCATATATACAAATAAATCTTTGACATCTCTTTGTTGATATAAACTTCAAATTATTGGGCCAAAAAACGATCTCGCCCGCTGTATGGAAAACGGAAAAAGTAAATGACGTATAGAAAAGTGATAAACTGCTAATATTTAATATTGCATATGTCGATAAAACAAATTCAAATATACACACAAACCAAATTATACGGTAAGAGTCAAGAGAAAAAAAAATTTAGATATGATTTAAGTCAAAAATGGAAAGATTGTAAATTTTACACTGACGGATCCAAACAAAAAGGAAGAAGAGGTAGCGGTTTTTATAATGAATATAGCAATTTCACTAATCCCAGTTTCCATAATCAACTTTAAATTATTTAAATTTTAACGTTTGCATTTAAAATACAATGTATTTAAAGTGACTTTAGTTAAAGTGAGATTTAAAATTTATTATGAAAATGGACCTAAATGTATTAAACTCCATGGAATACAAGTATATTCTATATTTTCCAGAGAACAAGTTGCCATTATATAAGCTCTGAAATATACACAAACCTTAGAACAAAAAAACTACATTATTTTCACCGATTCCCTTTAAGCTACAGAATAATAAATTTTATAAAACATCACATTTGACAGTGGAGATCATGCAAAGTATAGATGTATGGAGAGATAAGCCAAAAATATTACCATTGCCTGAATAATAAGCCATATCGGAATAGAAAGAAATAAAAAAAGTAGATGAACTGGCAAAAATGGTAGGCGATACGGACGAGGAAAATACGTATAAACTATCATACGAGGATTTTACAAAGGTAATCAGAGCTGAGATAAAGAGGAACATAATTAATGCCAAAAGACGCTTGGTTTTCAGAAAGCAATATGTTAACAGAAATTTTAGAAATTTCATCTGTAGAATCAGATCAGGCCATCGTTTATATAAGGCACATAAAGTTAAAATGAATTTGGAAGACTTGGGACCCTGCGACACATGCATGGAGGAAGAAACAGTAGAGCATATTATTTTTAGTTGTGAATGGTTCTTACAATAATATAAAGGAAATGCTATTTCAAAACATTTTTAAGGGAAAAAATAAGTTTAAATTTTAATCTAGGATACCTATTGTCTCTTAATAATTATAATGTACACATTTATATCTATCAATATGTTAAATCAGCACAGTTAATTTGTAAATAGAAATTAAGTGTAATCGAAAAAAAAAATAAAAAAATAAAAAAATTCATACACGAAATAAAAAGAAAGTTATGTAATAAAAAAATAAAAATAAACTAGTAAAATACACAAAAAAAAGAGAAAAAAAATTAAATACAGTTAAAAAAAATAGGTAATAAATAATAAAATACATAAGTACAAAAAAAAGTAAAACGTGTATATTTATATGTATATGTGTATGTGTGTGTGTGTGTGTGTGGGTACATATACCACTAATATTAGTAGGTATTAAATGAAGATTATGTATATAGTAATTAGAATTAAGCTAATATAGGGAATACCATGTTTAAATACGAGTAGTTATTAAGGAAGACTCGCTAAAAGACCTGGTTCCTAAGGCCAAAGATATTCAGTTGAATAAATATATACAGCGTGAGTTGTCCCAGGTCGAACAGGCGTTAAGAGAAAAGCGAATAATGACTGTATGGAATATGCCCTCTCCATCTGTAGTGAAAACCATCATCAATATTCCACACAAGAAATCTACAGGTATATTATTTGCTTTCCTTTAATACCTGTTTGACTAGATTCAGCGCTCGCATATTACGGTTGATTAATTCTGAGTCTGAACTTTTTTTTAATGGGCCAGAGTATTTTTTGGGTAAGATAAATGTATGGGGTTGCATGACAAATTTTAAGAAAAATGACGCCAGTTATTTTTTTAAGCCATCGCCAGGTGATCAGTGTTATTTCTTATTCAAAAAATAATGTCATTATCAAATTAAGTTCAAATACAGCTAATGCACTATTTTTTGAATAAGAAATAAAAACATGCCAATCTTATATGTGATAACATCTTTTATATTATATGAGTAGAACCAATCCATACAAATTGACATCATAGATATTCAAAATGTTGCATTCCTAATATGTTGATGGGTTTATTAGGACCATCAGGTGAACAGACCAGCTTGTAAATATGCATACAATGATTGTACGAACAAAAAAAATCAAATTATAATATGTTTCTTATTGCGAAAGTTTCCAAATACAAAAAGTAATATATATACAAAACTATCTAGATAATTAATATCACTTTAAGAGACTAATAATATTCCTCAGATCTAACATAGTCACCAATTTGTAGAATCGAAAAAAAATAAAAGTAAAAATAAAACTTCTCATTTTCACGTTTTCAATATGTTATTGTATCAGTTGGGCAAAAAAAAAAGAAATTTTGACCCATATTTTATTTACTAATGATAGGTAACAATTAAACAACTTTTACCCTTAAAATAGTGTTTATTACATATACAAAACGCACATACTTATTACAATACAAATTAAAATCACACACGGTACTCTTAAAATTGCTGTTATCAAATTTGTTATAAAAAAGGGAATCCTGGTGATAACCTGTTGATAACCTGTTGATAACCTGTTGATAACCTGTTGATAACCTGTTGATAACCTGTTGATAACCTGTTGATAATTAAAGTTTACACAGTTTACAGAAGTAATGGATCATGGATTATCTGACAGAAATATTTTCCCCTTGTAATAAAAAATGTTCTAATAGTAAACTTGAAAATAACGTGTGATTTTGATTTATATTGTTTAATTGTCAAATACAACATGGATAGGTCAAAAAATTTTATTTTTGAAGTCCAACTGAGATACAATGAGTAGCGACTAGTGGATTTAGGTTATACAATATCTCAATATGGTGGAGCATGGAACCCAAGCAATATTTTAAGGCACGACTATCAGTACTACTAACAAAATTTTACAAAAATGTTCTGCCACGCCAGATTACTTCTTGACTATTAGTAAAATATTTGCAAACTATTTGGTTCCGTAATTAAAGGGAACATTTATCACTTCATTTTTTTGTTTTAGAAAATTTTAATTTTTTATAAAGATACGACATTTTGAAATTTATATTCTTCATTGTGTAAATTTCAATATAATTATTGTGGAGAATTTTATTCCCTACAAGTTGGTTTAATCATTTATGCGCTAAAGTTAAAAATAAACAAGATAATGCAATAATTTGATGTCAACACCTTTTATCCGGTTTAAATCGAAAAATATCAGACAAAAAATGCTAATGAGCAAAGTTGTAGAGAATTAAATTTCCGTTGTAACAATTCTTAGTCAAAGTTGAAAATAAGTGAGGTATTCAATAAAAACAAAGTCACCCCCAACGATTAGGAAAAGAAAATTGTGGTATCGAATTAATGCAATAATTTCGAATGTACATAGCGACTGTACTATAAAGATACTCAAATAAGCGTTTATTAACTATTGCCTACTTTTCTGAATTAGAAAATGCTTCTAAAATTTCGTCAGAAATTTTAGTTGATCTTCGCCGACTTTTAGATAATTATCAGGAAAACTTAACTGCTCCTCGAAATATGAAATCTCAAGTAGAACATTGAGGTTTATTCTTAGTCACATTCTCATAAAACGCCTTGATAGTGCCATAGTTACACGTTTCAAGTTATATTATATTAGTACAGAAATACCCTCATATAATAGTTCGATAGATTTCTTAAAAAATCACCACTTACTTTAGAACAAATTAAGGGGAAGAAGGTAGAAGGGGTTGTCATCAAGTAGTAAATAGGTTATAACAGAGATCTGCCTTTTGTGTTACCGTTTCAAAACCTACTCAACGTTAAGATTGTTGTTTGTGTAAATCGTCGCAATTAATAAAAAAATGTCCACAGTTCACAGAGAAAATCCACAGGAACGTTATCATTTAGTAAATGTGTTAATTTTATTATTATTATTAAATTACTGGCGAGTCAGCAATTTAATGAATATTACATTATTACATTATTATTGCATATTACATATACAATGATAATTATCATTAATAGATTTGTACTTACAATTACACTAAATATATTTTATATTTTTATAGTAATCATTGTCACAGAAGCTATTCAACAGCTTTTGTCTGACATAACACTTAATACGAATTTCTTATAAGCAGTGTTAGGAGTTTTTTCAATATTTATATTTACAGAGGATATAAATGCTGATTTTGAAAGTCTATCAATTTAAGAATGCTTCTTCAATAGTTTTTTTTTGTTTTCACAGATCCATTTTTACTTTCTTATACCTAATATAAGGAAGTACAGTAATTGTGATTTTTTTCGACCACCAAGTTTTGATTGATGTATCCGTTTTGAACCCTCCTGAATCTATTCTGACTATTTTTCGAATAATGTCTGTCGATGCGCGCGTGTGTGTGTGCGTGCATGCGTGCGTGCGTGCGTGCGTGCGTGCGTGTGTGTATGTGTGTTTGTGTATCCGCGAAAACTCAAAAAATACTAATGGGAGACTTCCAAAATTTGGCAGTTAAGATTGTCAACAACATTTTAGGTGACACATTAAATTTGATGAATGTGGTACCACCAGAAGAGACATAATGAATTAAAGAAGAAAGAAAGTACAATTTCGGGAAAAAAATTAAAAATTTTTATTGCATTTCTGGACGAATGTCGACGAATTATAATGAAAAAACATCTTTATGGAAAAAAAATCTGTCTGCATGTCTGTAGTATCGCGATAGCAACCACAGTTTCTGAGATAAAGCTTTCAAATTTGGACAAAGACAATGAAAAATTCGGTGATAAGCAAAATTGGCCTGTTAAAAGAGGGTCCACTGGACCCAAACTTTTTTGCATTTAAGATTATAAATCATGTCTACTACATCAAGCGAATAAAATATATTTTCCCAGTATTTAAATAAAGCTCATATAAACTGAAATTTTGTACGCATTTGACGTCATAAAATGGAATTAGGATAAATCTGGCAGTTTGACATTTGAAATATCTAATTTAGTTACAAAAATGTCAATGTCAATAAGAAGAAATTATTAAAATATATGACATGAATTATTATTGACAGTATCGAATGATGTTGATAATTAATTATTAAAAAATTGTTATGAAACATTTCAAGGTCGTTTTTAAAATTTAATACAGGTAAGTGAAGAATTAAACAGAATGATTCTTTTAGATCAGGATAATATATACTGGTATAAGAAAGTTATGTGCTGGCCACATCAGATATTTTTACTATATTAACAAATATTCTATATGAATAATTAATTATTTTTAACTCGGTTGGTAAATGGTTATCTTATACGAGTAAAAAGTGAAATTTTTGTACCAATTGTTTTGTATTTTTTCAGGATTATTATTTGTAATTGTATTTTTGATCTTGTGTTGTGTAAATGATTTAGAGAATTGAAATAATTTTGTTTTTATAGTAATATTTTAGTCTCCAATGCATAAAATTCTATAATATTCATTACATTAAATTGTTATAACAATTTGGTTGGATAGATGAGTGTTTGTTGAGTATGATTTTAATAATTCTTTTTTTGTAATATTGTTACATTGCTAATTAATGTTTTATTTGTTCCTCCCCAGGTCAATAAACCATAACATAAGAGAGATTGTATTAATGCATAGTATAGATTTTTTATTAAATTTAAGGACAATATATTTTTTAATATAGTAAAACAGTAAATAATTTTTCTAATTTTGTTGCAGAAGCTGGAAATATGTATGTCCCAACGTAGGTGACAGTCAATTTCTACTCCCAAATATTTCGTATGATCTATCTTTTTTATTTTCTTACAGGAACATACTTTCTCATTTGTACAATTATTTTTTGTGAATTTTTAAGTATGAAATGTTATGTAGATTATTTTCATAAGATGTAAATATTATAAATTTGGATTAGCTTTAGAAGCTTACTGTCAAACCGATTAGATAGTATTTGTAGGAATTTTTCTGCATTGTATTTTACTTCTTGCCGAGTAGCTCCCTTCACATAAATGTCATCAGCATACGATATAATTGTAGTCATTAATTTGGACGTTTGTCCAAATTAATGGTACTTGGACCATTACTTTTTATTTTATATGTAAACTATTTAATTTGCATATAAAATGAAAATTAATGGTCCAAGTACGTTCCTTGGGGAGTACCTGTTTCTACAATTAAGGGATTACTTCTTTCATTTTCAATTTCCACTATTTGTTGTTTATTTTCGAGATAACTAGTAGGAATATACAGGATAACCCTCCGAAAGCCATATCTTTCAATATCATTTAACAAATTTTTATAATTTATAGTATCAAATGCCGTTACGACATCAAGAAAAATTCTAAAAGATGGCCGAGATTTGTCCAAATTGTGATACATTTTTTGCACTATTGTAGAAAAATGGCGTTAGATAAATTACTACAGAAACTATATTGTCAGGGTGACAATATATTGTATTTTTTTATAAATCTTCCATTTCATTTAATAAATTTTTTAAAGATTTTACCTACATTTGAAATTAATGATATTGAACGGTAATTTTCCATATTTGTTTCGGGATCGGATTTATAGAAAGGTTTAACTATGGCTATTTATAAAATATCTGGAAATATGTCTTGTAAACTTATGTTAATTAACTTTGTTAGTGTACTATTAATGTGTTGCAGTACTTCATTTTCTGCCGCGATTTCTAGAAACATCGTTTTTTGCAGTTCTTGTTCTTGTATTAATGGTAATTCATTATTCGGTGGGATTATTTTTTCTGCTATATTACCACCAATATTTATATAATGTTTATTAAAGTTTTGTGTTATTAGTTTTCTATCATAAATTATTTCGGTATTATTATTTATAATTTTTGTTATACTTGCCGTTTGTTTTTTTATTTCTGTTGATCGCTTCCTTTGTTATTTTCCATATATTTACGTTACCACCATTTTCTTCAATTTTGTTTTTATAGTATGTATATTTGACATTTTTTTTATTAACGAATTTAGTTTATTTTTATAGATCTTGTAAGTGTTTTTCTGAATTAAATCATTGGGGTGTTTTTTGAATTCGTTTATGCATCTAATTTTTTGTTTTTATTGATGTAATTAAGGCCGTTGTTATATATGGTTTGCCTTTGTTTTTCTTTATAGATATATCTGTTGTTGATTTATTTATTTCATCTCTTAAGTAATTTATAAATTTCTCTGTCATTAGGTGTACATTATCATTTTCAAAAACTGTATGATTCCAATCGGTATTTTTTAGAGTTTGTCCTAATTTAGTATAATAAATTTTTTTTATGACATGATTACTACCTATATTTATTTTATTTATTGTAGCATTTCGTATTGTAAGAGTTCATGGGTAGTGATCAGAAATACAATCTTTAATTACTGTTGATAACAAATTGTCGTGTGGTGTGTTTGTGTTTATGTAGATATGATCTATACATGTTTGGCTCAAATTATGTACTCTTGTGGCGTTATTGGAGAAATAAAAACCATTTTCCGATGGAACATTTGATTATTCTTCAATTATTTGATTATGGTTTAAGCTCCTTGCAACAATAAAAATTATAATTTTCCTAGAAGATAAACCTTGACATGGTCCTAGAAGATTAAAAAGATACAGATTACATGCAGCTCGACAGTGGTGTCTGCTTCGAAGAGAATTTTCCTAATCTAAATATAAAACAAGGTCTGGATGACTTGAATTGCCCAAAAAATATTTAAATACCTACTGAACCGTACGTGAGATCCGACCCAAAAAGAGAAGCACTTGTCGCAAAACAATGGGATGACATTGCGCTGTGAAAACATTTTAATGGAGGACAGCTCGGTGGCTCCTAGTAGCTGGAGCAAGACCATGGGCCAGAGATGTATACGGTGATTCAACACTACACATTGCCGCTCGAAATGGAGATATCAGGAGTATTAAAACCATCACTGACAACAACAAGAGCAATCTTCGCCAGCCAATTATGAGTATCTGTCTTGAATATATATTACACAAATAAATCACCCCTGAGATCTGCTACGCTTCCGCCAACCTCATTTTCTTGACTGAGAAATCATGTGACGCCTATCTCAAGCAACCAAGCACCATCTTGTGACCTGTTTCGAAACCCGAGACCATGTGTAGACATTTCGCCAAATAACGCAAGAAAAAATGACCACACAAATTAACACATCCCGTCTTTCCCTTGAACGAGGGAACGAACATTTCAGCGCCAGCAATAATAACCCGCAAAGAAGTTCATCGTGACCACCCACTTCATGCTTTTACCTTAAAACGGAACGGTGTCATTGACTGCTATATAAAATAATCTATTTTTACAGACATTGTCGTTTTTAACACGAACGAATCTTTCAGTAAAGGTTAAATTAATTGAATTCATTGGATAATTCGAAAGATTTAAAAATATTGACATAATTTGTGCATTTCCTTATAATGCAACTATATCGATAAAATCGTCAATACCTATGTTAACGAGAAGAAAATAAGCAAAATATTATGGTAATGAAGGTTGTTGCCTTATAGTGGAAGACGTTGTCATTTCTGGTAGCGATATTTTAGAAACTGTAAAAGATCTAACTGAAGCAACTAAAACCAAAATTTTAAATACAATGGAATTGTAATACATGCATTAAAGACTTAACAAAGTGATTATATTCTTAAGGGAAGATAAGCGTATTAAACGATCGAATAATTAAGGAATTATTTAGTTAGTACTCAAGTTGATCCAAGTTTGTCTTCCAAAGGTAATTGTTAATCTAAAAACGGTCATGAAAAATTAGTCATTTGTATAACTATTTGTATATTTTTAAAGCAAGAGAAACATGATATAAAAAAATTATAGAGCAACATTTAATGGAACCTTTAATTAATGAAAGTACAATGTAATTAAGGATTGGTAGATCGATAGATTGGATTGAGCCAACTCCTACCAGGAGGTTTCTTCGTCGGTGGAGGTGCATCCCCCGTCATTGTCACAGTTCCTGGATATGCTGACTCTTTACCCTGGCCATTCCCGTGCCTAGGAATTGAGTCGTACCGAAGACAAAATGACTCTATACCACTTTTAGATCAGTCTTTCAATGAGCCGTGTGAACAGCACCTAGAGAAGTCACTGTATTTGAGGTTGCTTAGACACCACAGCTAAGGCGGTCCCAGAACAAAGATAAGAAGCGACAGGAGTCTATTCAGCGTAACGCACACGTGCAGCAAAAATTCTTGGAACGTTCCCGGAGGAGCACGACCACCGAGGGCCCCAGAACAATTAAGAACCATACAGCAGTTGGAGTTTACGATATCGGCAGGTACCTAGATCTTAACCACAACAGTCATTCACAAATGTTAATTCCCGTATCAAACGTGCCTCAAAAACCGACCACTGGTTTGGAGGCTGGTATGTTAGTGGAATATGTTAAACAAAAACCTGATAATAATTTCATTGCAGTAATCTGTATTTTTGAAAAAAAAAATGCGGCTGCGAATGCAGCAGGTTTCAAATGCATGATGTCAGAGTTTAGTAACTAACCAAATTATTCAGTACATAAGAAAGACTTTGACTTTTATAACAAATCTGAAACTAACAGTTTAAAAGTGGAATATTATTAAAGAGTTAGTTTCCTCGGAATAGTAATGCGGAAAATATGAAAATACAAACAGCCTTTGTTACAATATTAAAAAAGCGTTCTCCTGTGTTTCATAATTAAGATATAAACAAAAAAGCGAATACCTCCATATTTGGACTGAGATTGAAATATCTCCAGCCACTCAAACCCTTAAAGAAACGGCTGAAGAGCACCAATACAAAAATCAAGTGCGATTTCATTGAACTCCAATAATAATGTGCCTAATTCTCGATCACCATATCCCGACCTTCATTTCCAAGGCAACTATGCAAATCCTAATTTCAATTCTTCAGCTTCAAGAATAGTCCAACCTTCTTACAATCGGACATGATTAAACAAGAAATGATCTTCAAAAGCAATGACTTTAACATGGAACGAATAAGTGCTGTTATATACAAGCGACAGTATTCATTCACAGTAGTGCTTGTAGTTATGGTATTCTAGGCGTTTACTGCCTAATGGAGCTAGGCCCAATGCCAAAACCGCTTACAGGGCCTACAGGAAATAATTCTGTACTAATTAATATGCTCAACAATTCAATACTAGTCGATAGAGCCATGGTCACGCTATACATGTCGGCTTTATGTCTTTATACCTGACAGGATAGTGTCTTCATTGCCAAGAGTTGCTATCAACCAACACAAATCTCAACAAAACAAAACAAGAGCCAACACTCCCAACAGCACCCCAATATCAAATGCACATCAAAACTCTCAAATGCAATACAGTATCAATTCTAAGAATGAACAAAACTCGATAAACCATAAACCGGACCTCAACTGGAAAGTATAATGCTCTCTCAAGCAGCACAAGAAGTTGTGCTGCTAGATGGTACCTGACTGCGACAGGATATGTTACCATAAACGACGAGGACATCCAATGCACGACACTACCAGAGACGTAACCAAGAAAGCCAACTTAACACGAGCAACATTCTACCCCATGGTGGGCAGAAACAGCCTGTTTTATCTGAGAAACAAGCTCACACTTATCAGTACCATACCATACTTCGGCCACAGCTGACGTAAGCCTCTGTAGCTTAGGTATACGCTGGTGGAACTCACTTGATAAGGCTCCAAGCTGTGGAAACGTGACACTCAGGAGTATCACGGATTCACCATGGTTTGTCAGACAGATCGACTTTTCAGGGATCTGAAATACTCACCGATCACCGAAGTGATACGAGACCAAGCAAAGAAGCTCTTCTCAACGTCGAAGTCTATGGAAACCCTCTAGTCTGGCAAGCAATCGACTACGACCCCAAGGCATAAGAGACCGAGGATGCAGATCCTGGACAATGGGTGACTAATCAGATTTTGGCCAAGAAGAAGCGGAGGACCCTTCAAAATCGACTGTCAAAACCCAAAATCCAAAATCACCAGCGCAAAATGCGGCATTGTCGCTCCGCCCCCGCAACAGACTATACCACCACGCACCGGGAGTAAGACATGATTTAGAGAATCATGAGTTTAATTTTACGCAGTACATAAATATATTCTGTGCATTTTATTATGAGCTCTCGAGCTCTCGCTTTGAGGTTATACTTATTTACTGAAGGCAGATAGAGGCAGAAAGAGTTAGTCCAGATATTGGAGACTTATGAATTGTGGAAGCGATTAATGTCTATTATACCAAAAAAGTTGGAGGAAGACAGTTTTGTGGGTGATATTACTCTCGAAAATTAACAGAAATATCACTCAGAACATTTGAAATAAATATAAAGTGCCTATGAGAAATCCAGCCGAGCTTATACTGAAATATTACTGGACGAATGGGCACTTCTCCACATCTGGCAGAGTGCGGCCATCTTTAGGTCACGCTTTATTTGTTAACGATTTCATGCAGTAGATTATGTAGCTGTAAATCTTTTAAATCAGGAGAAAACTGAAAGACCTAACTGTGTACCAGAAGCTTTAATTCCAGTACATTTGTCTGAGATTGAAAGATTACTAAATGAATTGCTTATCTTAGTTCTGCAATGTTGGTAATCAGATAAAATTCTAAGGAAACTGCAAGAAATAATAACATGACAACTATAATACCTCAGATAATTATAAGTTCTAATGTCAATGAAGGTACTCAACAGTTACAGTTTTTAATTTACCACTAGTTGCACAAAAGGAGAAAACTCTCGAAAATAATACGAAATTTTTTGTCGTGGTTTCAACAGAGCCAAAGCTTAAATGAGACTAAAAATAGACCTGAAATTTCTCAGTTGTTAAATCATGAAACTGAATCTAATTTGCCGAACTTCGATATGATAAACAGTTCTGTTTGTAAGTTTGATAGATATATAAAGAAGCAATCTCAAATACTAGTGAAGTATTTGAGAATCCAAGTTCTGAAGCTAGTCAGAGTATTAACTCGATTACAATTAATAGAAATAGTGGAAAATAACCCAGATTCTGCATATGAACCGAACATTCCAAATTTATCTACGTTAAATAACTCCATACAAATTGATGATAACCATAATCTATCTATTGTCAACCAAGATCACTCTTCTGGGGAAAATAGTGCCGATTTTGTTCCTGATTTTGTTGCTTTAAAAATTAGTACATTAAACATACAGACCTCATTTCAATTCTTCTGAACTAGAGAGTGCTACGAATAATTTTAATGAAATCCCTTTAATACCTACTACGGATGAAAATGGTAGGTGTCTCGGTTCATGTGCTTTTGGGTCTGTTTTTCTAGCTCTGGGACTGCTTGATAAGCCTGTGGCTATAAAAAAAATAATATTTGGTGGTATTGAAGTTGTGAACGTTGATGATACTGTTACTAAACAATTTCGCAAGGAAGTGAAAGATTTGTGTAAATACGTGTATGAAAATTTCCAATCCAAAGTTATACGATTTCGGTTTAATAAAACCTCAACCAAGCCAGCACACTCCTACATACTACGGTTTTTGGTACCTCTGCATATATAACACCTGAGGCATTTAGAGGAGATATTTCTGTAAAATTTGACACTTTCAGTTTTGGAGTGGTTTTACTAGGACTTTTATCGTCACTACTTACTATGGATGAAAACAGGTAAGGGAGTGATCTGGTAACATATATCGAAGTTAATTGTGAAAGCAATAACATAAGAGGATCTAAATTTTGCAGATGAACTTTTTCAAATAGCTCTTATGTGCCTGAAAGAAAAGAAGTAAAGATCGAACATGGTTGAGGACACCACTATTCTAGGCGAACTTCTAAAAAAATTATCTCGTAAGAATTACAGTTATTTATGACTTATTACATTTTATACATTATATGAATGTTGCGTTGTTACCAATGTATTTTATTATAAATAGTTTTTATAGTAATATACTCTATACAATCAGATACCTGTAAGCATGTTACTTCGAATAAAATAAACTGTATTATTTATACTTTGGGTTTCTCATATACAACAGGAATCCTGGACTAATTCTCCAAATTTAGCTACCCGGAAGCAAACGATGTTACATATTTTGGCGGCAACACAGGTCAAGCGGGAATTGCAGAAACTATAGTAATGAACATATGTACAATTCATTATAAGCTGCTTACTGAATATCTTTCCCCTGGCGAGTACTCCCCCCTGGAAAATCTCGCTTTGTGCGGGTATTCCCTCAGCAAACAAGCACAGCCACTTGCAGTTAGCCAAAGACATGGAGAAGATGGAATTCCGCAACCACCGTCGGCTTCAGTGACCCCCACTACACTCATGGAAAGAGTCACTGTTGGTTAGCTCCACTGTGACTGCCGCTAACACAGGATGGCTCGTATGATAATAAATATTTGGTCCTTCCCTCTGAAGACTTGCGTATTAAAGATGTTGGACCTGACAATGGTTATAAATTATACGAATGCCTTACGAAACACAGAGACACTGGCAAAAGAAGACTTAGTGCAACCAAAGGACGACTGTTCATCACTAATGGTAAAAATTCATTGAAGAGACCAATCGTAAACAAGCTGTCGCTCTAAACAATAGAGTTAAACAAGTAACAGAAATCCTTATAATTCATGAAACTCATGTAGAAGACTGAAAATTTTCTTTGCGTTGTAAATACATGGAACTTACCCACTCTGGAGTAGAACTTCGTACCGTTCACGAAGGCTCATCAGACCACAACTCCATCTTGTTAGAGTTGGGGGAAAAACCAGCAGAGATCGAAAGTATCTTCCCTCGGATCGAGAATGAAAAGGAAATCGAGGCAGCTAACTTAGAGGATGATGTCAAGGCAGCCATGTGAGCCAGCACCACAGAAACTGTAACGAGACCAACTAAAACCAAGCAGGTCATAAAGGACCGTCGGAGTGCGAAAAAGAGAGTGCAGAAGACCAAGCTCCCGGAGGACAGGTTGGAGTACCACCAGCTCAGCCGGAGAGTGAAGGCAGCACTCCAAATATACTGACAGACGGGATGGCAAGCCCACCTGGAATCGCTAGACCCTTAAAACAGGAGCATGTGGAATATCCAGAGGGCCCAGTGGACCGTTAGATAATAATAATAAATAATAATAAATGACTTTATTAAGGCGGGGCACAGCCAAGGCTGCTTTAGGCCAACCTGAAAGTTGTTTACATATGCAATTTACAATGTGAATTTACAAGATATAACATAGTTAAAAAAATAATAATAATATTTATTCTAAAGTATGAGGTATATAAAATGGAGAAAAAGTGAGAAAGTTCATAGCTGAAAACATGGTGAAGAATTTATTTTTATTTCATCAAATAAATGCACTAATTTATTTGTTTATAAAAGATGACCGGTGCCCCCAAATTACGGAGCGGCTGGGATGGTCTATACGAGCTAGGAAAAAGCCAAGGCATTTGCTGACAGTCTGAAACTGCAGTGTAGGGAAAACCAGCTCGATGACGAGGACGAGGACTGGACTGACGAGGTGGAATACAAAGTCACGAAAATGGGGCATGAATCTAACAAGGACATATTCAGATCTACAACCCTAGAAAAAGATACGGCACTTGAAAATAATTCTGTGTGAAATCTTTGAATTATTTTTGCTAGCTTCCGTAGATCCGTACTAGATATATTTTTATTTAATTTAGAGCACCAACTAATCCTGTATTTTTTTTCCTCTTAAAAAGTATTTTTGTTTGTGCTATTACCAATTTGCAATTTATGTAATTCTCAACTGTATTAGATTGCTTATATTGTTGTGTTATTTTGTTTTGTTCAGGGTGGTTTCACATTCATTATCATGGAGCGGGAGTTTGATTTTTTATTTTAAAGTGTTTACTGGAATTTAGAATTGAACATAATCATTGATTTTCCCGAGAAAAAATATTGTACTTTTCTTCGGTATTTTTAAAATTAAGTGGGTTACTAAAACTGACATGAGACAAATGCTCTAAAAGTTGCCAGTTTTTTATGTCACATATCATTTTTTGGTAAATATACATTTTTTTAACATTAGCAGAATGTGGCAATGTTAGATCCATTAAAATTGGGAAGTGATCTGAGCCGACTGCGACTGTTAGATGTTACTTTCCAACTTAATATTAGATACAACCACGAGACGTTTAAGTACTTGTATTGTTTCTATTCGGAATATTGCACTGGTCTAATGTTTGGGAAGATTAAAATAGATGGCGGCGCGATGATGAGCCATGATTTAAAAAGCGCGCGATGCGTTTTGTTGGCTGTTATATTTTCAATTACATTTTAATGAAGAAATAAAACAAAACAGTTAAAATAAATCGTTTATTGATAGAAAATCAATAAAATAACAAGCCATAACGAATGCAATAATTATGAAGTTATTTTAAATAATCTAAACCACAGAAAAATAAATGGCTAAACAAAAAGTTAAACAATTTACAATTAAATAATTATTATAATACTTTCTTGAACAACAGGTACCTATGTAATAAAAAACCTATATGGCAAATACAAAAAATATATAATCAAGCCTACCAATAAGGAAAAAAATATAATAGTAATAATATTTAATTGCTTAGGTAAAGTTTACATTAACAAAACATGTTATAAACACCGATAGGTTTTTACAAATAGATATACAATATCCTACACAAGAACGAGGACGTACTTGTTCGTAGGTACATAAATTATATACTTAATTAATAATTATTGGGTAAATATAAACATATTAGGTAGGCGCATATGTACAAATTACAGTTTCAAGCAACATCAACACTTGAAATTATAAAAAAACATTAATAATAGCATTAAAGTTATCAAGCCATAAGAAGCTAATAAAATAAAACATATTTATTTTATAGTTTGCAAACTGTTTCTGACTGCTGATGAAACAAACCTCATATCAACAACTATCGATGCTGGAATGTTCTCAGCTTATGTTTAGATTTCTTTGCATCCTTACGATTCTGGATGTTTTCTTGGTTTTTTCTTTTACACCACCAAGGAATACCAATTTTCCACACAGCTTTCACGATCTCCCTGGTTACAATTTCATAATGGTCAGAACAGGAATACCATGAGAAGTTCACATTATCAAAGATAAATTCGGTGACTATAACAGAAATTTTGGGTTTATGGCAAAAGGTGTCTAATGTGTTTTCTAATATTGTGATGGCCTGACCTACAGCCACCACTAACGGTTCTGAAGGATATAGCAAATGTTCTGTATCTGACCATTCCTTAAAACTTATAAATAAATTATGAGGCGACTCCGGACTTGACAACAACTGGTAACAGCAGGTTGCACAATCTATATGCTTAAGAAGCTTTTTCACAATGAGCCCATTGACGTAAGCAACTGATAAAGTTGCCGTTGTTCCTTGCTTCACTGCTCTGGCTATTGCGTCAGCTGTATTATCACCTAATGGCGGCTGGAATGCACTGGGTATGGAACTTGATGATGCGACCACCTGTTCATCATCCACGACTAAAAATTTTTTAAGGTTTGTTAGCAGCTCATGCTCATCATCCTCACAATTGCTGCCTACTATTTTTTGTTTCGTCAACCCATTTAAAATTTGAGTTTTTAGACTGCATGAAAACTGCACGGCTGTTGGATTGTCTCCGCACCCACAGCCAGCACGAACAGCCTCAAATAAGTTTTCCAACGCATCCTGGTTGAGAGAACGAGGTCTTAAAGCAGTTACTCCTCTTAAATGAATGTATGTCCAAATCTGCCTAATAGCATTCAAAATAACTAACCAACCAATCTGGGAAGGCGGTTTGCTGGTTTTCAGACTTCCTGATTTTGTAAATCTCTGGAACTGTCACCACTTAACCATTTCAAAGGCTCCTTTCCAATATTTTAGGTGGGCTGATTTTTGTGTCACACAGTATTTCAGCTCCTTTCCGTCTGGAGGTGAAGCTCTGCTACCATTGAAGCTGTCAAACAGCTCATCCACTTCCTTCACAAATGTAGCTGTTGCCAAAGAACGCTGCTCTAATTCACCTGCAAAATTAATGACTAATTTCAGATGTCTGTGTAAATATAAACTGTTCGACTTACCTCGACTTAGCAATGTATACAAGAATGCTCCTACAGTATGGCTCATCACTTGGGCAGCAATATTCACTTTCATGGCAAATTGCATTTTTGGGTCTAAATGGGTAGACTTTATTTTGTAAATCGCTCTAAACACTAAAGGTGTTGTCTGGTCAATATCATGTGCTTTCATGATATCTGAAAAACGGGCCTCCATTGTCTGTTGTATCCCAGCAACATTAACTGGTAATAGTACGTTGTGTTTCCTAAATAATGATACTGTGCACTTAAGGAGATGGGGCGGGTCAAACATAGTAAAAATATGTTTACTGTTAATAGAAATATAAGGCTGTTCTACAGATGAGCCCATTTCCTTTAAAGTTTTCACATTTTGTGGACCCCATATCGCATATTGTAGCGACTACATCCACCCTTGCTACATGTTGGTATGCTTGAATGACGTCGGTAATGCAAACTTGCAAAGCATTAGCAGGGCAAGTCCCGTTTGAAAAATAGTATGCAACTGGCTGCTTCCAATTGTGCACTAAACTCTGTAGCAAGAAAACTAATGCTTTATTTGCCAATTTTTTGGAGCTGTAATTGTCACCCAGCTCCTCAAAGCCGATGATACGATCAGAATAATTATCATATTTCAGATTTTCTTTGATGTCAATCTCATCAAACAACAGTACATAAAATTGGTCTTCTTCAGTTATACACTCTGCAATGTGCTTAAAGAGGTGATCGTTGATGCCAGAATGAAATGATGCCTTTTGCAACATCATCAAAAGAGTATTTTTTGAAGGAAAGGCCACAATTTTTCTTAGCAATGTGTAATACCTCGGGCTTTTTTTTCAGCAATGCTAGGGCAATAACTTTTTCTTGAGTGCTCCATCTTCTGCCGTGTGCTGTCTGCTTCGCACAACCTAATTGGGAGATGAGGAAATCTGTAGTGATTCTTGACATGCCCTTGAATATATTTCTTACAACAGTACTGTCCTGAAGATTCGTTAAGGCCCTTATGTCATTGGCCTTTTTCTTGCACAACTTCTTCAAGTTTCTTATATGCGCTGCTTTTGTTTCTATCATATGTATTAAATGTTGCTTTTTAGGAGAAGCATCAACATGAGAGACTCAATTAAAACCTCGAAACATGGAGCGGTGCGTAGGGGGTACGTGGACTCCTTTGCAAACCGGAACGGCTTGGATTTGGGTCTTCAATTACTGCTTCTCCTGTAATACAATATCCATGTACTGCTCAAATTAAGATAAAAAATGTGATTTTGCTAACAAAACAGCCACAAAGCTTTACATGCAAAAAATATGTCTTTTTATACATATGCAATCTTGCAAGTTAAGTAGTATGATGTTTGTAGCTTGACAGAAAATAGAAAAATGAGTATGTGATACAGAAACATCAGCGAATCTAACTTATCAACTTACAATCGCTCAGTAACACAGTACAATAATAAGAACGTAGAGTGTACATACTCCAAGTAAAAAAAGTAAGTAACCAATAACTATAACATACCTATGCCTATATTAGTACTTTCTAAAAGCTCTTGATCACTTGTAAGCTCCACATTTCTTTGAATTACCATTTCTTGTGAAAGATCCAGTTGTACTTGACATGAGAATAATGTGGGAACAACATCAGCACGCAGCCTCCGTGTTGCAAGGTTCATGTAACTGTCTATAGAAAAATGACGATTGCAAATCAAATAGTTGCGAAGTGATATATCAGGAACACATTTTATTCCCATCATTTCTTGCCAAATTTTGGACCTAACAAGAAGGAAACAATTTTATTTAAATACCTTTAAAACATAAAACACAAACTTACTTTTGGTCATTGACTGGAAAGTAGTGCATTTTTTCTACCAGATCTATATTGAATCCACAAATAAGACAATGTTTTTGTGGCATGCTTATAATAAAATTAAATATTACACTAACACTAATAAAAAGTTCAAATAAAATAGTATTTAAAAGTCACAGTATTTTACAGTTCGTAATCCAATATAAAATAAAAAACGACAGGCACCACACAATATCAGCATCAAAACAAACAATATGGCGACCGGATCCCACATCAACGATAACGTTTCCTGTGCTGCTATCGCCATCTATGAAAATCTTCCCAAACTTCAACAAAGATAGATTAATTGAGAAGCACTTATGTACTACAAGGATGGAAGTATATCAATAATTATACCTAAAACCGAACAAATTTTCATATGTACTTGAATGTCTCGTGGTTCTCTGTTAATATTAGAAGCGATATCTGGATGAAACGGCAACAAATGATTTATATGTGTTAGGTGATACTAGAGAACCGTCATTTATAATAACTAATTTTAGATCTTCTATTGCGTTTAGAACTTGGTTACCTATTAAGTCGTATTTATTTGAAACTCACGCATAATTATGAGCATTAAAATCGCCAGCTATAATAGATAAGAATTTTATTGTTCCTCCATTATACGAGATTTGAATGCCACACGATAATATAATAGTATTGAAGTTATTATCTAGGTTTAATATTTTATGCTTTATTGTTAATTAAAATTGAGGTACCCTCGTTTTCATTTTCTCTGTCTTTTTGACAATATTGTAACCTAATAATTATTGTGAGTAAGTTTAAACCAAGTTTCGCAGAGAATTGCAGTATCTATCTAATTATAATTAAAAAAATTTAATTAAGGCGGCGTTAGCATGTAGCATGTAGATTTAATGTATAACACTACGGGCAATATTGACGCGTATTTTTTTCTTTGTAAACAGAAAATACAAATATTTTATTTGGTGTCATTTTATGAAACTAATAATCGTATTTTGTTGGTTTAAAAAAAATGCGCATCGGTATTGCCTGTAATTTTATATATTGAATCCATATGGTATTTAGAATGAACTCAATGTTTTCGTTTTTCGATATTATTAGCAAACAAATTTTAATAGCGATTTATAAATTTAAGTTGGATATCTATTGAAAACGCAACGTTAAATTATTTTTGTCCACGACTATTAAATAATGTACTCATTATGTATGTGTTTCCTCAAGGATAATGCTATCCATTATTCTCTGCAGTGAATAATGATTTCATTATTCACTAGTGAATAACGAGGACAGTAGGTTGTTTATAAGAAATCACGTTAGTGACTTTATTAAAAATTTTAAATGTCAAAATTGTAGCAACCAAAAGACAAGTGTTGTCTTCTAAGTTTTCTAGAAAGCACTCAAATGATACATGCCGAAGAGGTACTTTAATGAACACTCAAAAACTACAATAGTAAGTTTTTTTCAAAGCATCATCTATTAGCAACACGCGGCAATCTCCAACATGGTTTTTGAAACCATTTACCTACACGCCTACAAACTGTAGTATTTTATTAGTAAGCCATGAGAATGTCAAAGCGTAATTTTGTTATTGATTTGAAACGTCAAAATTTGTGCGTCATATTTATCTCGTTCATTTAAGTTTGTTAGTTGTTTAAAATAAAAAAAGTGAAACTATGGATACCGATAGTGAAAATGAGATGTCTTGTGCACCGCCAGATATTACCAAAGCTGCTGATGTTAATATTAAATAAATTTTGTTAAATAAAGCTACTATAAAGCCCAAAATTTTGTTTTGTCAAATAGAGCTAAAAATTGACATTATAGTCGTGGACAAAGTATAGTATTCTACACGCATATAATGGCTATTATTCACTCGGGCGATTTACGAAACTTGTCTGCGGCTCCTGTCGTAAACATCACCCTCGTGAATAATGGCCATCATTATAGGCTCGTTGAATAATATACTATTATTTGATACAGCGGACTCTGCATTCCACTGCATAATTTTTATATTCTTACTATTATTTAATTTATTGAATGAATAATAATTCATTTAATTAAAATTTATCAAATATGTAAAGTAGTTTGCTTCCGGATAGCTGGTCAGTTCAGGATTACTTAAATTGTAAGTATCTCTAAAATGGTTAACTTTAGCGACATTCGAACGAATACCTCTTTTGTTTAAATATGATACCTGACACAGTTTTTAATCGAAACTGTCAAAAATTTTAGGGTAAAAAAGTTGCGGCTTAATTAAGACACCGAGTACAGCACACGTGGCTCTCACTAGGAGTTAGCCTGAAATTGGGAAACTACAATGTATACCTGGGCTCTATTTCAACAAAATTTTATGGTAGAGGATGAAACCGTTTCACAAAATATTCTCTATATGGGTATTGAAATATATGGATCAGGATGGTACATTTATCGAGGAACACATGCAAAAATACATGAGGATATTTAGTCTGGTTTTATTGATCCCGAATTATTTATTAAATTGTTCATACTTTGATGCAGTGTCAAGAACTTGTTAAACCAGAGACATAAAATAAGAAAGAAGAAAAAAACAAGAAAGATGAAAATGAAAAAGAAAAAAAAAAAGGCGAAGTGAAGTTCCACGCATCTGTGATATTTCAAACTCCAATTTCCCGATGAAGGCGGTTCTGAGCAGTTAAGAAGTAAATATACAGCGAGCGCTGCTTTAATCAAACAGGCGTTAAAGGAAAACAAATGATGTACATGTAAATTTCTTATGTGGAGTGGAGTGGAGCGTGATTCTCACCACAGGTGGAGGGGGCATAATCCATACATTATTATTTGTTTCCCTTTTAACGTCTCTTCTACTTAAAATAGCGCTCGCTGTATAGAATTAACTAAAAGAGCTTATCGCAATGCTCCAACTTCTTGTATATCTAATATCGATGGGCCTAATGCAGCTTCTGCACCGAGAGAGCAGACCATGTATTCATTTCATACTTTATTTTGTAGACGCTGATTCAAGTATGACTGCTTTTTACAGCGACCACAAGTGTGTCACCCAGGTCCAAACGTATAAAAAATAAAAGGTCCAGATTTTAGACCATTCACAGAATATTGTGGTTTAGACTGTTATATGGTTTTGGATGTGTTAAAGGAGACAATAGCAGTCAAAGCTAAACAAAATGAAGAATTTAAAAAGGAAAGATTGGTGAAACATCTGATGTGAAAGCATAGCGTCAATTATGGGATGAGGTCAGCTGAGAAGCTGGCAATGAATGACAGTAATATGTACAAAGATAATGATGGGACAGATACCATGAAAAATAACTCCGTCATTTAACTTGCTGTATGTAATAGGAGCTAATGACCATAATGAGTGGACTAGATCAGATTAAAGTTTTTTTAGAGCCTTACATTAGATGCTTTTAAATAATTACTGCGCCATTGCCGATATTATGCTAATCAAAACCTGCCGGCAGATACATTATTCTGTTCAAAAAGAAGCAACAAATGTACCTTCTGAGGACTCGATACGTGAATATACAAAAGAAGAAGAAGCTGATTTATGCATTGCAACAAAATACAGTTAAAGGAGTCGAATAATAATCATGTTTACAACTTTACATCCTGTTATCATCCTGAACAGAACTGTGATCATAATTGTTCATGTATTGGGGCTCAGAACTTTTGTGTGAAAAGTTTTGCCAGTGCAGTTCAGACTCTCTCAAAATAGATTTCCAGATTGTCGGTGTAAAGCCCAATGGTTGTTCGAGATGTGATCCAGATCTTTGTCAAACTTGCGACGCTGATTAATTTGATATTTCTAACATGCAAGAACCTTATTGTTTGTTCAATGAGGATTACATAAACATTTGTTAATGACACTGTCTGATGTTGCTGGCTGAGGTATTTTCTTAAAAAGATAGTACACAGAAGAATGAATATATCTCGGAGTATTGTGGAGAAATTATATCACAAGATGAAGCTGATTGGGACCCAAACATTTTTGTATTTGACTGAATTTGAAAATATATTCATGATGGAAGATTATAAATTAGGTCTATTATATCAAGTCAATAAAATATATTTTCCAAGTTCTTAAATAAAGCTGATATTTTTAGATCAGGATGATATACACTGATATAAGAGAGTTATGTGCTGGCCACATCAGATATTTTTATTTAATAACAAATGCAGGACATTTATCTCCTGATATATAATTTTTAATAGTAATAGGGGTAGCTTTTGGTATTTTCTGAAAGGGAAGTATTTTTCTAATTCCAAAAAATCTTAACAAATATACACAAATGTATCTACATACCTACTTCAAAAATGACAAATTTGTTTTTTTTTTTTAGACGTTTTCTTTGGATTTGACAAAGGCCTGTCCGTACCCTTGCCGCGCACTGCATAAATCATGGTGTTTGAAAAAGAGGCACCGTTTTTATAACAAAAGCACACATGCAGTTGTAAAGATATAAAGTACATAAGAAAGTAAAAAAAAAAATTAAATTACAGATTATTAAATTAATATTCAAAATACAATAGATAAACACACACAACTATTACCATTTTCATTTTGATTCCACAATTGTTGTTACTTAAAGCAATTTCAATATGGCACCACGTCGAAGATCAAACAATGCCTGTACACTTGTATAAAGTGGCTTGTCTTTTAGATTTTGGTTGCTAACCATAAACAATCGTATCATATTATAGGTACATGTCCAATAATTAAAATAAGAATATTTTTTACATATTTTATTATTTACAAATATTTACAGGTACTTGTTTGTTACATTTTCCAAAATATATATACAATATTGGGCACATTCTCTTACAAAAAATGGTTCATTGGATTCTCTGCATCTTTAAATTATAATCCACTAATTCCCCATCAGTTATTTTCGTCACCTCAACTCCACTGGACATATTTGTTTAGCTTTATTTTCATTATCTTTCTTGTTTTTCATCACCACGTCTTTATTTTCCAAAACATTTCTTTGAACTTTATTGTTAAATTGTTCTGTTTTCTTGTCATCCTCCTTTAAAAGTGACTCAAATGTTGATGACCTGTTCTTCGAACGGATATTATCTTCAAAGTGTTTTCAAGCAATTGGTTGTGATTTTGGCTTGATTTGCTGTGTCATTATTTTTCCCTAATTTTAAGTTGACTTTTTTATTTTCCCTTTTTGCGTTTATTTCACCTACCTTTTTCTGACTTTTACTCATGATTACGTTTTCATCTGTCAAAACGCGTCTTTGAGCTTTAACTTTAAATTTTTTTGTTTTCTTTTCATACTCCTTTAAAAATAACTCAAATGTTGATTGCTTTTCTATCGGAGGGATTTCAATTTCTACATATTTCCAAGCAATTCGTTATGCTTAGTTAGGCATGATTTACCATGTCACCAGTGAAAGGAGCGAAATTTCCACTCGGATTATATTTCGGGATATGACGTTGTGTCACGTTGGCTGATGATGCTGTATTAGCTCTTCGAGTTTGTAATTCTTTCGATTATCGTTCTTTTTCTAGGTACATTTTCTACCTCACATTTGCTTTTTCAAATTTCAACTGGTATAATTTGATTAAAAGATGCCATTGGGTACACAATTATACACACTGGTTATAGGTCAACTTCTTCTAAAGACGTTCGCCTACGTATAATGAGAACACTTACTTTTTTTAAATCATAAGACACGTACATATAATGGGAACATTTAATTTAGATCACAAGACACATCTACAAAGATAGAAAGATCTTTGTATACTAATAGAATAATTTCATTTCAAATATTACTAATGCTCAGGCAAACCCCTCCCCTCTCAATAAATCACCGAATTCCTTTTTTATCCTAATCTAATCATGACAGGTCCCTAATGTGGATTATTTCATAACTACCTATTGCCTATAATATGCTAATTTCTAGGAATATCTGTAATTAAAATGCAATTGTTAATATAAATTATTTCAATTATGTAATTTACTTAAAATTTACTGGCGATCGATAATATGTACACTGTAAATGTCATTTTTACATCATAATCATCAGATCAGATCAGATGTTTTCATATGCCATAATATATTTTTTTATTTAATAGCAAACATATGACATTTTAATTTTGTATGTATGAACAGTAATAAATTATTTAAAATATATTTCACAAATGTACTAATCTTAAATAGATAATCCCAAATCAAATATAAAGTTTCATTACAACATCCAAAACCAAGTTTCTCCTCACCAGAGGAATATCTAGGCATAGATAACACACTCTCTTATGGTACAATACATTATAGAGCACAATTTACTACTAGTAAATTAACACGATTTTACCCGTTTCATTATTCGAATATTTAATTTACTCATAAATATAAAATAACCACTAATTACATTAACAATTTAGTTGATTTCCATGCCTCCAAGAATATTATCCAAAGGTGACTACCAGTCCAGTCCTTTTATTTGTTAATTTGTACTTGTATATAAGTGTTTCTTATTGTTTTCTTATTAACCATCTCATACAATTTGTAAAACATTTAATCTTGTTTTGTACCAGTTGTATCAGAAAGAGATATTTTGTCAGTTCAAAACATCTTTTTAACACGCTTTTATTAGCTTCACTTGTATGTTTGCTTGTTTGTTTGTTTGCTTGTTTGTTTGTAACCGACTCTTTGGACTCGATTTTGACCCACTTTAAACGGACAGATTTAATTGAAACTTTGTACACTTATTAAGAACCGGTAACAATACAATAATTTGATAAGTTTATATCATTATCCTGATCAGGATCGCCAATCCTTTCCTCACGTATCCCTGCGTGAAAGCAAAGGCTTAATATGTCAGTAGATTCCATAATTGTTAATTAGCCCGGTGGTCGAGTGGGTTAAGGCAGTCGACGCGAAACGACAGACTCCTCCGGCGTGAGTTCTCGAACCTCACGGCTGAAATAAAATTTTTTTTTTTTTTCAGAAATATCTGTTGGATCGTAATATGTTATAATATCAGCATCAATAAGCAATATAAATATAGTTTAAAACAACTAAAAAACACGCTTTCATAGCACATCAAACTAAAAAGTTAAAAATAAATATGGTTTAAAAAAACTAAAAAACACGCTTTTAAAGCACATCAAACTAAAAAGTGAAAAATAATTATTAATATAAACTGAAAATAATAATGAACGAAAAATACTAGTATTATTGTGAAAAAAGCGTGGGGTGCTTTGTGCAATATTTTTCGTATATCGAGCACCCCACGCTTTTTTCACAATAATACTAGTATTTTTCGTTCATTATTATTTTCAGTTTATATTAATAATTATTTTTCACTTTTTAGTTTGATGTGCTTTAAAAGCGTGTTTTTTAGTTTTTTTAAACTATATTTATTATTAACACGCTTTTATTAGCTTCACTTGTATGTTTGTTTGTTTGCTTGTTTGCTTGTTTGTAACCGACTCTTTGGACTCGATTTTGACCCACTTTAAACGGACAGATTTAATTGAAACTTTGTACACTTACGAAGAACCGGTAACAATACAATAATTTGATAAGTTTATATCATTATCCTGATCAGGATCGCTAGTCCGTTCCTCACGTATTCTCTGAGCGAGCGCAAAGCCTTAATATGAGTACATTCCGCGATTGTCACCTAGGTAGCGGTGGTCGAGTGGGCTAAGGCAGTGGACGCGAAACGACAGAGTCCTCCGGCGTGAGTTCGAATCTCACGGCTGAAATAAAAAAATATTTTTTTTATTTTCAGAAATATATGTTGGATCGTAATATGTTATAATATCAGCATCAATAAGCAATATAAATATAGTTTAAAAAAACTACAAAACAAGCTTTCATAGCATATCAAACTAAAAAGTGAAAAATAAATATAGTTTAAAAAAAACTAAAAAACACGCTTTTAAAGCACATCAAACTAAAAAAGTGAAAAATAATTATTAATATAAACTGAAAACAATAATGAACGAAAAATACTAGTATTATTGTGAAAAAAGCGTGGGGCGCTTTGTGCCATATTTTTCGTATATCGAGCAACCCACGCTTTTTTCACAATAATACTAGTATTTTTCGTTCATTATTGTTTTCAGTTTATATTAATAATTATTTTTCACTTTTTTAGTTTGATGTGCTTTAAAAGCGTGTTTTTTAGTTTTTTTTAAACTATATTTATTTAACACGCTTTTATTAGCTTCACTTGTATGTTTGTTTGTTTGCTTGTTTGTAACCGACTCTTTGGACTCGATTTTGACCCACTTTAAACGGACAGATTTAATTGAAACTTTGTACACTTACGAAGAACCGGTAACAATACAATAATTTGATAAGTTTATATCATTATCCTGATCAGGATCGCTAGTCCTTTCCTCACGTATTCTCTGAGCGAGCGCAAAGCCTTAATATGAGTACATTCCGCGATTGTCACCTAGGTAGCGGTGGTCGAGTGGGCTAAGGCAGTGGACGCGAAACGACAGACTCCTCCGGCGTGAGTTCGAATCTCACGGCTGAAATAAAAAAATATTTTTTTTTTCAGAAATATATGTTGGATCGTAATATGTTATAATATCAGCATCAATAAGCAATATAAATATAGTTTAAAAAAAACTACAAAACACGCTTTCATAGCATATCAAACTAAAAAGTGAAAAATAAATATAGTTTAAAAAAAACTAAAAAACACGCTTTTAAAGCACATCAAACTAAAAAGTGAAAAATAATTATTAATATAAACTGAAAACAATAATGAACGAAAAATACTAGTATTATTGTGAAAAAAGCGTGGGGCGCTTTGTGCCATATTTTTCGTATGTCGAGCAACCCACGCTTTTTTCACAATAATACTAGTATTTTTCGTTCATTATTGTTTTCAGTTTATATTAATAATTATTTTTCACTTTTTTAGTTTGATGTGCTTTAAAAGCGTGTTTTTTAGTTTTTTTTTTAACTATATTTATTCAATGTTTTCCTTCATTCCATTAGACATCGGGATTACCTAAAAAAAAAAATAAAAACTATTGGGTAACAGATTTGCTGAAAAAATTAAAATAGACAAAAATATCAAATTTAAAAGCTCTACTACTGTAAATTCCTTCGTTTTATTACCTACAGACAATCATGAAGTTAAACTCATTATACATGAATTAAAAAATAACAAAACACCAGGATTAGACCACTTAAGAGCCGAGACGATAAAGTTAATTTCAGATTATCTAGTGAACCCTCTAGTATTTATTTTTAATGAATGTATGAAATTGGGATATTGGCCCACGTCTTTTAAGGACTCTTTAATCATACCAATATTTAAAAAGGGAGACACTAAAATTGCAAGTAATTATCGAACTATTTCTCTAATAACCAACTTCAGTAAGATCTTTGAAAAAAATAATAAAAATCAGGTTAATGTCTCACCTTAACAAATATAACTTGCTCTCAAAAAAACAATATGGTTTCAAAGAAAAGGTAACAACTCAGGATGCAATATTGGCCCTTACATCTAATATCTATTCTGCCCTGGATAAGGGTAAACCGTGTCTCTGCACATTCATAGACCTTGCAAAAAGCATTTGACACTGTTAGCCACTCCCTACTCCTACAATCACTTGAGGATATTGGAGTAAAACAAGAATGCCTGCAACTATTTAAAAGTTACCTCTCAAATAGACATCAGTGTGTTGGGGTGGGCAGTGTCTGCAGTGCCAAACTAACCATTGAATGAGGTGTACCACAGGGTACGGTATGAGGACCAATACTATTTTCCATTTATATTAATGAATTATTTACAGTAAGCAATAAGGGAGATATTGTTGGTTTTGCAATATTCTATAAAGCTGATACATGGGAGGAATTAAAAGAAATTGCGGAAACTGATTTATTTCATATTAAGAACTGGTTTGACCATAAATTGTTAACTATTAACCTAGATAAGACGAATTATATATCTCTTAGTTACAACAAAATAAATCAACCATCTTTTGAGTCAATAGACATATCATTTGAAGTAATTATAGTATATTACCCAAAACAAATGTAAGTATCTATGTTTGTTCATAGATAAACATTTACGATGGGATGTACATATAGCTTATGTGATAAAAAAACTACAAACTATATTATATAGATTTAAATACTTATGTAACCTACTAGATAAACCTAATCTAATTACCATCTATCATGCCTTAGTTGAGAGCCATCTTAATTATAGTATCCTAGCTTGGGGAGCTGCCACTAAAACTTATATAAAACCGCTTGAAATTTTACAAAAAAGATTTCTAAAGCTAATACTAAATGAAAAAGCAACTTACCCTACCGAACTCGTTTATAGTGACAAAATTATTTGACATACGACAGCTTTTTTATTATAACTCTAACATCAACTATCACAAAGACAAGCAATATAGAGTAAATACCCATGAATATAATACTAGGCAAATAAATCAATATGTAAATCCCTTTATGACAAAAATTATTGGACAACGATCCTACATATTTTTAGGGCCAAGGTTGTATAATACTATCCCCAGTATCGCAAACGCAGAAAGTATTTACATCTTCAAATGAAAATTAAAAGAATTCATTTTATCGATACCTAGACATCATTCACAGACAGATTGATTTAAAAAATGACTGAAAAAAAATAAAAATAATAAAAATAATAAAAATACTCCCGTACAAATTTTTGGGTAAGCAAGTGTAATATTTATAATGTATGAGTGTTTTTGTCACTATAGTATTAAATGTTTAAGATACAGGTTTAATGTGTAAAATGTATGTATGCGCATATATAAATTTTTTATATGTATAGGTTGATATGTGCCTACAATTATTTATTTGTTTTTCTCGAAACAAGTGACCTCGGTCACTTGTCGAGTATGTATTTATTTATTTACATTGTTATGTATATTGGAAAATTTGTAATTTTTGGAAATTTCTGAGTAAATAAAATTATTATTATTATATTATTATTTAAAAATTATTCACTTAAACTTAAAAAACAACACAGAATATATAAATATGCAAAATAAATTAATGAGAGGTCAAAAATCAATATTATAAAAACTCTCAGAAGCTCAAGGTAACTGTAAAATTGTTTGGAAAATAATAAATACTGCTTCAAATTCTACTATGACACACAAATAAATAAAAAATATTAATATAATAAATAACGAAGGGCTAGAAATTATTAGTCTAAGAGCTAGTGATCTCAACAACATACGAGGCCACGGGAGGACTGACCGGCATCGGATATTCCGAAAAAAAGAAAAATAAAAAATAATAATAATAATAATAAGGGGGTGCTAAGGACCGACAACCTCCGCGTTGGTGCAACCTGGACAGGCAGAGGCAACTCTGCCTGATAAATGCGGACCCCCGCCCGCATTTATCAGGGCTAACCACCTTGTTACCTTTACTGCTTATGATCCTTATAATCTAAGAAGGGCCCCTCACAATCGACCCCAAGCGGATGGGGGTCAGAGACAGGTGCGAGGTGTCTTACCGGATGGTCTCAACGTTGACAACCAATAGTAGATAGAGATATCCGCAAGATTATGAATATTCACAGAAGCATACATCCTAGATCGTCCGTTCCTCGTGTGTACCAACCACGTCAACAGGGGGGCCGAGGACTCTTGAACCTGGAGTGTACGCATGGCAGAGTAGTACTGAGTATGGCATGTAACATCCTCAGGAGCTCAGATCAGCTCTTGCGGTTCGTAAAACATCACGAAACTGTAGGAGGGGGAGCAAGATTGTTCAAAGCAGCAAAAAGAGCCGCAGATGAACTCGGTTTCGCATTTGACATCAGGCGAGGAGGCCGACGAGGTGCTGATGTTAAGTCAGTCACCGAACTTCAGCCAAATCGTCTGAAAGCCTGAATTAGAGCTGCCGAACAGGAAAATCTGTTTCGGCAGCACGTCGATAAACCCCAGCATGGTGTCTTCTATAAGAATATATAAACACTGGGTTTATCGACCAGGCTGACATTCGCCTTTCTAAGATCAGCCGGGCTTAAGTCGGAGACCCAGGGATTCATTATGGCCTACCAAGATGGTGTTATCAACACCTTGATCTACCGTAGCCACGTGTGGCTTGTAGAGATTTCTGATATCAATTGCAGAAGCTGTCGTCAGGCGCCAGAATCGCTCATGCACATACTATCTGCATGCCCCATATACGCAATTTCGGCCTACATCCATCGACATCCACCACAACGATGCGTTACGAGTGCTATACTACCATCTAAGGCACTCGTACGGAGTATACCAGACACCAGTGCTGCCTTACGTCCCCGGAGATATTGAGTCTGTTATCGAGAACGAGAAATGCCAGATTTACTGGAACTACTCGTTCCCGACGATCAGGCTAATCCAAGCCAACAAGCCTGACAGTCCTCCTTGACCATCAACTCAAGGTGATGTATGTCATCGAGTTCTCGGCACCTGCAGAGAAAAACATCACCTTGAAGGAGGAAGAGAAACGGACCAAATATCGCGATCTCCGGTATGAGCTCCAAGTACTGTACCCAGGCTACTCGGTAAAAATGGTCGTCCTAATAATTGGTGTACTCGGAGGGATAAAGCCTACGCTGCTCTCGAACTGAAGATCATACTAGCCTGCCAAAAATCAGCCGAGTGGCTGGCAGGCCAAATGCAGAAGGCGGTCAATCTGGGTTCCATCCATCTGCTTAGGGCACATGATTCTGGTATCTACAGTAACTAACCCTGCGGGATGTGGGGAGTGACTGTAGGTAATGCGCCGGCGCGACTTCCGTGAGGCGTCGGAGGCCACGGGAGGACTGTCCGGCATCGGATAATCCGAAAAATAATAATAATAATAATAACAGTAATATGTTTATTGGGATGATTCAAAATTTACATTATTTTACGTAAATTTTTATTACAACGTATAAAAGAAATGATATCTACTAATGTAAATGTATAAAAATAATCCAAAAAAAATATAAATCTTCACTGTCAATAACAAAAAGTAAGTCTCACAAAAGTTTAAAACTGTACGTGAGTGCTAATTAAATTATTAAGTTAATATGGAAAAATTTATAACAAAAAAAAAAGGGAGAAAGAGAGAACTATTAATAAAATTAACGTTAGTAAAATCAAAAGAAACAGTGTGGAAATGATTGTTTTATAATTTTGCTTGATATTAGTTGAACCAGTATTTATAATATACCTAGTATTTCGTATGGAGTATATTTTATTCATTTATCTATTTCATTTTTAAATTTGTTTATGCTTAAAGTTTTTAAATGTATCGATATTTTATTATAAATTCTAGGGGCATAATATGTACAACACTTTGTTCAGACTGTTTTCTGAGCTCTAGGTGTTCTAATTAACTCATTGTGTTTTTGTCTCGTGTAATTATGTACACATTTTGAAGTGTTATTTTTATTTTGATGTTGATACATAAGTAGAACTTTGCAAAACAATTGTCTGATATTTAGTATTTCCGACTCACTGTATAATAGTTTCGTTAGATAAAAATAACCTTTCTTATACATAATTTTTGAAATTCTTTTGTGTAGGTGAGATAATGGTTTTAGGTTCGTTTTATTTTCACCTCCCCATCCTTATATACCATAACGTAGTATGGATTCTACTAGACCAGAATAGATAATTTTTAAGTTTTTATATGAAAGTACTGTTTAACAGTATAGATCAAGGATCGCAATTTTTTTGTCAAATGTTCAATGTGTGTTTTCCAAGTTAGATGTGTGTCGATATATACACCTAAATATTTAATTAAAGAAACTGTTTTTATAGTCAGGTCGGTATCTTTAATTGTGATAGATTCGTATCAGGTAAGTTTTTTGAGGAGCAGAATGGTACAAATTTAGTTTTATTAATATTTATATGTCGTTAGCAAATGGTAATCTAACCAGTCTTTAATTTTTTTTTAATTATTTCTTGCTATTTGATAGATCTTTTGCCAAGAGGTTGCGGAGACAAATATGACTGTGACATCAGCAAAAGATATTATGTCACCTTCGATTTCCATAGTCAACATATTATTTAAGTATATACTAAATAATAGTGGTGCAAGAACGGTCCCTTGTGGTAATCCGTAATCAACTGTTTTGGGTTTGCTTATGTAGTCATTTATTTTTACAACTTGAGTTGTATTGTGTAAATAATTTTTTAATAATGTAAAAACTAATACCTCGAAAACCAATATTCCACAATTTCCCTAACATTAGCGTATGGCTTATAGTATCAAACGCCTTTGCAATATCAAGGAAAACCCCTACGCAAGGTATTCTCATATTAATTGAATCGTATATTCCATTTGTTAGGGAAATTATAGCATCCTGGGTTGAGGTTTTTTTTTTCTAAATCCAAATTGTTTTTTTGAAAGTAAATTATATTTTATCAATTATTTTTCCATTCTATATTTAAGATCTTTCTCAAAAATTTTTGCCACAGTTGGTAAAAGTGATATTGATCGATAATTGATAATGTTGCTGTTGTCTCCACCTTTGTATAGTGGTTTTATCACTCCGATTTTGAAATGAGAGAGGCATTTTTCACTATTAAAAATATATTAATCATATGGATTATTACGGGCGACATAATATTTGAACATTCTTTGATCGTCATTTGTTAATTCATCGATACCTAGTGCTTTAATGCTTTTTAATGTTGATATATAATTATGTACTTCAATTTCCGTTACATCAGGCATAAGGTAGACATTTTTTTCTGATATGTTTTCGTTATAGTTTTCCTTATTATTATTGGTTATTTTCTTTACTGTATCCCAGAGTACTTTCTTATTATTTATGTTGTTTTCAATTTGTTGACTATAGAAGTTATTTATTTTATTCCTATATATGCGGTATCGTTCCTTAAAATCATTGTTGTTTGGGTTCTTTTGCCAATCTACATAATACTGATCACGAGTTCTAAGGGAATTAAGTATACCTTTGGTTATCCATTCTTTACGTTTATCATTTTTCACCCGGATTTTAGTGCTACACTATTTTATTTTAGATATTAGTAAATTACACGCTGCTTCGGGGTCCTGGCAGTTATAGTATAAAGTCCAATTTTCTTTTGTCATCATATTTTTAAATTTGGTTTTTATTTATTTTGTTTATACATTTATTCTCAATTTATTGTGGCCTATAATCTGAGTCATAATTTTTTATTTCTATTAAGTTATAATGATCATATATTTGAACGTAAGATTTTTTGCATAAACATTATCTCTTTGTTGTGATTTAATAAATAAGTGATCGTTGCAACTTTAACTATTTTGTATTCTTGTGGGCTTATTTATGTAGGATATAAATCCTCTCTCATAAAATATGTACTCATTAACATAATTTATATCTCGTAAGAGAGATATTTACATCACCGATAAACAAATTATAATCACATGAGTCTTGTAATTTTAAATACTTTTAAATTTTTATTAATTTCATAAATATTTGTTGAGGGTAGTCTATATACTAGATTAATTATAAATTGTTTATTGTTCATTTTTGACTTGATTTGTATAAATTTCGTATTGTTTATATTTATGATATTTGAGGTGTGATGTATTGTATTTTTTTACGTATAGTATTGTTCAATCATTTTTATTAATTTTACTATCATTATAATAAACATTATAACCATTTAAGGAAGAATTATATATATTTTCCATGTTATAGGTGTCACTAAGACAAATGCAGTCAAAATTTGTAGTTGAAAGATAAATCTTAAGTAGATCGAACTTTTTCTGAATGCTTCGGATGTTATTATGGAAAATTGAAAATGAATTTATATAATTATTTTTGTAATCACTAATGTTGTCTAAATATTGAGTATCATACTGTATATAATCAAAATCTCTAACAAATTGGTCCATTTTGTAATGCTATGTAAATAATTAATAGTATATTTAGTTAGTTTTAATGATTCATTTTAATTTAAGAATAGTAAACAATGAAATATAATATTTAACTAAAAATACGTTACATTTTATAAAGCATAAACTTGTTTGTATTTGCCTTTCCAAAAAATATATTCTTGATGAAAGATATATAAATCATGTCTACTATATCAAGCCAATAAAATATATTTTCCCGACAAAATATTAACATATTGAATAGTGGTAGATACGAAACTTCTATTAAATAGAACTATTCATATACCGTTAAACTGGGGTTACTTTGCTACACTTTTAGGAGTAATTTTAGAAATTCTATAAAAATAAATTTTAAAAAAATCGATAGAAATTATTTTTTTAATGCTACTTATATATGAATATAATAGAATGTATACATATGGCGGCATTTATTTGAGAAATAATCTACAATGTTTTATTTTTTTGTTAAAAAGTGGAGCAAAGTCTCCCATAGGTCGGGGCTACTTTGCTCCACACTAAAATTTGCTTTATAACGTCTGTATTTGAATACATGGAGCAAAGTTAATTAGGTATTTTATTAACTTTTCTCCAGGGATCACATCTGTGCCAAAAAAAATTAAAAATACTTCACGGTAATTTTTTTATTGTAAGAAAACAAATCTACATCCTTTATTTATAAAAAACCTCTATATACATTGCAAAAAAACAAATGGAAAATAGCAAACAGCGTCAAGTTTTAATCAAAAAAACGATGTTAATTCTGGGACGGAGAAAGCACCCCTTTTAGAGCTTGGGAGGCTGAATAGAGCCTAGGACATCAGACCATGGGTAAGTCAATTCGTCTCGTTTTGAGGGCCATTTCCACATCTTGAGAGACCTTTGCATCGAGTTAATGGTAACTGTTTTATCATCAAAAGCCACAATTTCTCCAGGGTATAATTGTCCTTCATATGAAAATACTATAAAACGTCCTACCTCCCGGACCACTTTTGCGAAATGGACGTCGTTATATTGAGATGTTTTGCCTTCTAAAAAATTCATAAATTGGTTTTCTTTTTCTTCTTCGTTGGCCAGTTCTTGAAAATCGATATCATCTGAAGAGTTGTCATCAAAAACCATGTCATCCTCCTGCCTAGAGAGAGAAGTGGTGGGCTCGTCTATCGGAATCTCTTCAGTAACCATGAGTTCATCGGCGCAAACACTTCTTCCAGCTGGAACGTTCATTTTTTTCTGAGGTTCTTTACAATGCTAGTTATCTCTGACCTTTTCGCCTCAAGAGTTTTAAGAAATTCTGACTGAACTGTATCTGGGTTGCAAGTATTCCTGGGTATACGGCTTAAAACTTGTTCTATATTCAAAGGAAATATACCGCATTTCCGAAAACCAGCTTTTAAATTGTCTTCAACATGTGGTGTAATAATTTCCATCATCTTTGATAACAATGGTGGGAAGTTCTCTTTTTGAATATTTGTGTTTCGCATACCTTCGGCAGTGTCCTTCCAGTCTGATAACACTTTCCGCCATGCAATTTTGAGAGGGCGGAAAAATGCCACATCAAGTGGCTGTGTTAAATGGGTACTGTTTGGTGGAAGACAAATTAAGTGTATTTCATTTTCGCGGCATAGTTGAAGAGCATGTACAGTTATATGTGAAGACAGGTTATCACACAGCAGCACTTTCTTACCTTCTATTTTTTTTTAATCTGGGTATCATCTGACACTCAAGCCAATCCGTGAATATATTCGCATCAAACCATCCAGAAGCGCTAACATTGTAACGGCTCCCTTTGGGACCGTTTTCCGTCCATGTAGTCCACATTTTTGTAGCCCGATAAACTACGTATGGCGGCAATAATTCTCCAGCGGCGTTTCCACAAAACATTACGGATACGGATGTTTTTGAAGCATTTCGGATGAGCTCTGGATACTTACTTCCTTTCTTAACAAGGACCTTTTTCTTTCCAGGGTCGTCCGTGACGTTTGTTTCATCAAAAATTCCACAAATTTGTGGGAGGAACGTCCTTTAATTCGATTGCTAAATTTTCAAAAAAGTTCTTAACATCGACTCATCCACTGCCGCTCGAGTGTGTTTGACGTTTTCCGCAAAACGTACCGAAATTTCAGGATGCCTAGCTATAAAAGCCTTTATCCAGTCTTGCCCAGGTAAATTGTTTTGAAATATTTTCACTACCCTTCCGCAGCGATTTAAATAATTCTTTATAATGTGCCGCAATTCCCTTGAATTTATAGGGAATCCATACTTTCCCAAAGAAATCAAGCACTCAACAAAACTTTGTTCTTCATTGGAAGTGAATATAGGCTGTTTTCCTGGTTTTTTTGAATGCCTTCCCTTCAGTTTATTTAAAATTGTTCTTCTTGGTATCTTATATTTTTGTTCTGCTTTTCTGTGTGAAATATCACCACTTCTAATTTCGTTCAAGCAATTTTTCAAGGTTTCGGCTGTATAATCAGCATATCGTCTTGACCCCAGTTGTCTTTGATATTTCCTGGGCATTCCTGTAACAAACAAAATCACATAATTATAATAGTAACAACTAATAATGATATATAAAAAAATATAGAAACCAGTCGTCATAACGGCACAGGCAACCTTTAATACGCTGTGGTTCGTTCGGTGGTATATATATCTTGTCTAAGCACGAAACTAAAATTAAACTCTTTTTGACAATGGTGCAAAGTAACACCTACAGGCGCAAAGTAACCCCGGTTTACGGTATTTAAAAAATTCTCGAAAGGGCTTAACAGTATCAAGAGTCATATTTTACATCTTATAGAGAATTTTTTTTAAATACATATTGCAATATATATTTTTTTTGTAATAGCTTCTGTTTAAATATTTCTTGTATTTGCAGTGTGAATATTTATTTTCTGAAAATGAAATCATCACAGCTGAACAGATTGCGCACGACGAGGCAATAAGGACTACTGCGAAATCAAATACATTTGAGCCTCAATTTGAGCCCACGCCAAGCACGTCTACAGAGAAAATATTGCTTCCTCTTGATGATAATTTGGAAGAACATTGGTGTCCACAGGAGGAGTATGATAGGTAATTAATAGTAAATGTGCGTGTATATCCAAGGTGTTTTATTTATCGTTCTACAGCACGTAACTTTCCAATAAATTGATGTAATGAAACACTGCAAAAAACAAAAGTTTTCCCTATTGTATATGAACTACATTTTCGTGAAAAAACCAAAAAAACGTCTATTTGTTTTCGAAAAAAAGCAATGCGATAGACTGTCAAACTATCATCAAGGTAGTCCAAGTTCAACTATAATTTTTAAAGTCATTGTGATTTACCGCTTTTTTCTGATTTAATGTTTCTGAAAATAATTAGTCTTCAGTTTTTTCGAAAAGACGATTAACACATAAAATAGGAAAACTTTTGCTTTTTACAGTGTTTCGCTACATCAATTCGTTGAAAAGTTACGTGCTGTAAAACGATAAATGAAACACTCTGTATATACCGAATTTAAAGAATTCATTGCTTTTAGTATTATGGAGCATGAACTTTTCATCGAACCTGAACTACTCCTGAAATGTTGGATTTTCAAAAAACGATACTAGGAAACAGGATTATTCAACTGGGATTTGTTTTAAAATAGTCTATGCGACTGCAATATCAGCACTCTAAAAGTGTGCACAGGGGGTGAACTGTATTTGTCTAGAGAAATCAGGTATAGGAAGCTTAGAGGACTAAACTGTTATGATACACCATGGATTGAGGTGGCAATAAAGCAAAAAGAAAATCTAAAATTTAGTTACTTAAAATAGAGATATAAAATATATTTTGTGTTTTGTTTGCATACCCTGTATATATTTTGGTATCATTCATGTATTTAATGTTATACCTAACCTCATTCCTAATATACCTTGTGCACCATACTATTATGGTGTAGGTATAACGACAAAGTTTACCTATATTAACAAATAAAAGTATAATAAATATTAAAATACCAAAAAAATTCCGATAGAGGTGAGAAAAATACCAAAAGTAGTACCTAAATAAAAGGTACAAAAAGTCGAATCCTCTCACTTTATTTACTTATAATAATTTGCTTGTCTTCAACAAATTTTCTATTACTGGATTTTTAGATTCAACAGAGTTTTGCAAAATTTGCTTGAAAATTTATAGGCAAGTATAGGTTTACATAAAATAATTTATTTACGTAATGAAACAAAATATGTATATGATGGTACAACGAAATTTCATATATTACGTTTTTAGTTTCAAAGTTTTGACTGATCTGTATATGTTCTATAGTAATGAAACTTTATATAGTGCTCTTTGTTCTTTGAACCTTAGTATAATTTTGCTCTAATTGTAATACCTAGGTTGGTATTTTACCTAAAATTTAAAGACAAAACCAACATTTCTAGCCTCTGCAGAAGGAATGCAACTGATTATCCATAAATATGTGAAATATTCGATCAATACGCCTTACCTGAAATTTTAATAATGCTACACCCAATATTGCTGGTACAATTTGTTGTCAACCATTAGGTGTATGAAGTCCCTAGTAGAAAAAAATTTGACGAAAAACAAAAATATTTCTCGCATTTCTATCGAGAGTTACTACTAAATAAGTACGCCCTGTATAATTCACAATTTGCAATTTTTTAACGTATCTTGGGCATATGTGCATTTCAGAAAAAATTTATCATATCAACCATACGTAGGTGGGTATAGGTAACTTTACAAGAAACGATCGACGTATTTTTTACCCGCAAAACTCAATATAACTGCCCATAAAAATAGAAGAAATATATATGTAAAGTTTATTTTAAACTTATTTGCAATATAAAAAACGTTACAGTCACTACATTTTAACTCATATACATGATGCTATATACATTGGACAAACTGAACGAAATGTAAAAAAGCGATTCGAGGAACACAGGAAATCTATTGTAAACAATGTATATAGTACGGGCATGTCAACACATTGTATAGAAAACAGTCATTTTATAGATTTAAATAATGTCAAAATACTCCATTCGGAAAAGAAAGGAAAGAAACTTGATCTGTTAGAACAATTAGAAATAACTAAGGCTGTTAAAAATAAGAAAAATTTAACGAATGAACAATAAATTTTCACCGGCCACCATATTTTAAATTAAATAATTTAGATTTAAAAAATAAAGTAATATTCAACTTATAAAATCATATTTTACAAAAAAAGGCCTAAAAAAGCCGAAACACGTGTAGAGTGTCTATTAAAATATTTTTGTAACATTAAAAAGCCTTTCATATATTTAAAATAATTTATTTTATTTTTAAATAAAAAGAAAACAACTAACTATTTACTATTTTAATAGATTAATATTGAACAGAGGTAATAAATCGAATGGTGTAATGACAGAAAAGAATAATTATAGCAAAGACTAATTTATATTATCTAAAGATCTGAAGTCATTAACACTGTATATAAAGTGTGTTTATATAAGCTTGTTTATGTAAAGTTATGAAGGGCTTCACACATAATGATGTTAAATATATTTGTCTATTAAAAGATAAATAATTTAGATGACTTTTATACAAACAGACACACTTTCAGTTATCTTAGAATCATAGCGTTTCCAACAAATATTTCTATCAAACAATTAAAATAAGTTTTACTTACGTCTATAGCCTAATGTCCAATATTTTTAATACCCATAATAACTTCATTGTCTCAAGAAACTATTAACAAAAAGCTTAAATAACAATAATTAACTGACAGTTAAGCTGATTTCAAAATGTAAAAATTCATACTTATTCTAATCAATATTAAATAATATACAAACTTAAATATACCTACCTAACATCCAAGATGAAAAATATCTTTTTTATATTAATTTTAAATTTATATATTTTATATTTTCCTATTTAAAGTGTGCCAGAAAATTTAAGAAAAATGTTGACATTTTAAACAAAAACTAAAATGTATCCAATTTTGTGACAAATCAAAAGTTTTGCAATTTTATTAAAAACCAATAAGAAACGCCATTTTGTGTGATATTTTAACTAGTTTTTTCATCGGTGACATCAGATTGCCAACATATTAAATTAGAAAATAATGCCTCCTACGCTGTTATGTTGAAAAAAAATGGCAACTTGTGATATTTCATTGAAAACGGAATCTTAAGTGCATCCAAATGTGTAAAAAAATATACAGGGGTTCCATTTAAAATTCTTGGCTTAGGCCTACTTACGGAAAAACAGAAAATGATATTCAATTGTTTTTTAATGGAAAATATGAGGCTTAATGAACTACATCTTCAATCCAAATTTAAAATTTCTAACTTTCAAGATAATTGAATAGCGCCTTATATAAAGAATTCATTGTCACCCGGTATATCGGATCAGTGTCAAATAGGTATATTAAATAAACATAAAAACTATAATACTATAAAGACAGTGAGTTTAAGACGGATAATCTGAATGAAATTGAGACAGGGCAAAATAAGAAAAAAATTATAATCATATATATTAGCAAGTTAAACTCAATTTAGTGTTCTATGCCAGCGAGCCCGTCATCGGAATCATTTGAATCGGAAAATACTGATCCAAAGTCATCTTCATCCGACGAACCTGTATTCACACTAAATACAAGAGAATCTGTAAAATTGTCTAAAATATGTTCCTTTTCGATAAGTTCATTTTCATATTTGTTAACATGATTACATAAATTTGACCAATCGTCTACTGTTATTTTACTAAATTCTTCTCTTGCCAAGCCCTATACATCATTTAATTTAAATGTGATGTTCCGTACGGTTACTCTGTTTTTCACCATTGCCCATATTTTTTCAATAGGGTTCAGTTCCGGATGATAAGGGGGCAAACGTAAAACTTTACGGCCGTGTTGCTCCAAAAGAATATCTAAATGATATGTTGTTTCCTGTTCCTTGTGGTCCTTTATAAGTTTGTAAAGCTCTGGTTTAGTTACTTTTGGATTATGCTCTACATTGTGTTGTGTGAGCCAATTAATCATTTCATCCTTTCGGGTTCCAATTGTAGGAGATTTTTCAGCTTTCACGTTATGATAACTGGCATTATCAACTACAAGAACAGACCTTTCTGGAAAATTTGGAACTGAGTTTCTACCCACTTGGAAAAATTGGCATGATTCAATGTCATCATGATAATCTCCACTTTTGGCACCTTAAAATAATATAGTAAGTAACATAAATAAATACATGATTATAAGATTACACCTACTTGAGCGAAAAATTAGTAATCCATTAGGGATAAATCCATCATTTCCCCCTGCATGAACTATTATTAATCTTTTTCCTTTGCTAATGGGACTTTTTAACGACTTTTTACCATCACTCCAACCCTTAGGTTGAGTATGGGAACTATGTAGGTAGGTTTCATCCGTGTAAATAATTTTATAAGAGCTTTTAAATAATTTGTTCTTTTTAACCTAATATTGTAGGATTCCATTAGTACAGATCGATTGTCTTCTGTTTTTGTCCACCTACCAAAATAAAAATGAATATAAAAATATTGTTACTGTAAATGTTATGATTATATTACTTAAAACCCATGTTCTTTAACAATTTTCTTTAAGATGATATACCGCCCGTAAATGGAAGTTCAGTATCCTTCATTTTTTGTAAAATACCTGAAATATAATGAATACATTATTAATCTAAAAACGAATAATTGCTAAGTAAACGATACCTTTTAAAGTGGGTCGTTGGTTTTCGATGATGTAAAAATCATGAATTAGATCTCGCAAAACATTTATTGCTCCAGGTTCAACGGTATCAATTTTCCTACTTATTCTTCTTCATTTTTTATGTGGTGTAGAAAATGAGGCGCTAGCCCCACTTTCTACTTCTTTAGACATTTTACAAATTCTATTATAAGTTGGTAAAGAAATTCTGGTGGCTGTTAAGGCTCGTTCACGAAAATTAGTTAAAGGTATGGTTGGGCCATTTTCAGCTTCCTCTTTCATAAATTTTATGACATTTCAATTATTTCGCGCGATTGACTGTGAATTACTTTACTCTTTACACCTAGCAATTTTTTAGTAGACATTTTGATGAACTAAAATAAGAAATTTCAATAATTCTTTTAAATTATTACATTCAAATGGATAGATGGGTATTCTACACTCTAAAAGTTTTTAATGCAATCACTATAACTAAATAACACCCCATTAGTTATACAAATTATTAAATTACTTGTTCTTGATTATTAGGAATTTATTTATTATACACGCACAAGAAAATATAATTCTACAACAGACAGAGCACAGTTATTCAACACAACCAAGTGCACTGCAATCGCACTAATGAGCCCGTTGCTAGGGGAAACCAGCATGCGTTAGCGATATCGGTCATTGCGCAACGTGACGTATGTTATCTTCTTTAAGTAATTTCACTCTAGTACTTGGTAAAAGAAGTCGATTGCTAAAAATTTACCTTAGTAAAAGTTCCTCAGAAGTGGCAGAAAAAAAATATTTTTAATAATACACCAAATTGTTTGAGAACCGCTGACGAAGTTAGCCGTATGCAAAAGTTATGGCAATGTTGCCAAATTTTATCTCAACGTCCATTACTTAACGACAATTTTTTTCTTTTTCCAATAGCATTAGATAAATAACATCTAACTGTGCTACTGATCAAAATGTACTAATTTTTTTAAATTAAATAGTTTACTCGAAAATTAAATATCTTGTAACAGCCAGAAAAGTACAACATAACCCATGGGTTGAATTGTTTTAAAGAATCCAACTACAGCTTAAAACATTTTTCTCACTATTGATTGATTGATTTACATTTTTTTTACATCATTAAATTTGTTATTTTTCATAATATCTGTGTTTTTATGGAAATACTCGTACAAATACAAAATGAAGAATTCAAAATATTTACATCTTTGTGAGCATTGTACAATTGTGGAAATATACCCAATCTATTATAATAAATTATAGTGAACTTATCCTTAACTTTGCAACAAACTTCTCTTGCGGGAAATGCCTTAAAAGAATTCCTTCACCCAACCACAAACGCACACAATTCTGTCTTTGTGTAGGCACTACACTCAAAAACGAAATAATTATTGCCGTGTGTAATATTTGGAAATGCATCACCATTTGTAGTGAAACTTTCTTTTTGAAAGTATAAAAGCATCTAAACCGGGTTTCGGCTGATGGATCTAAACCAATATGGCACTTTTTCCATATCACGAGAGAATTTCGTAAAATACAAACTCGTCTCTATTTTGAGCACATAAAATTAACAAAATAAAATAATAAGATTTGTTTTAAATGTTCAGTAACCATTGATATTAGTTTTTAAAACTGCGTTATGCACTTAAAACACGTTCTGTTAATTAAACGACGTTTGTGCTTATTCGATATTACAGCTGACGGGAATATGCATGTTCACTTCACATACAAACACACAAAGATTTTATTTTTAGTTTCTCTATGCACAAACAAAAGAAATACGTTGTGACTTGTGAGTACGTTGTGGTATATTTTTTACCCATCTTAAAAATTACCATTTGACAGATTCACGAAATTCACTAACTACATACAGGTTTGCAAGCAAACCTACAACCTTCATACCTGTAATATCCCTAAATTACAAAAACGATCACCAGAGCACTATTTGTAAACTACACAGGGTCGGACTGGCCTCATTCGGCCCCATAGGTAATAGTTGTAATTTGGCCCCTACGGCTTACCCCCTCCCACCAAGAAAGATCAATCGTTTTCAGGATATAAAGAAATCATATACCTAAAATAAACACAAGGAAAATTAATGTTTTTCTTTATTGTTTATTACTGGATAAATGATAAATTCGAATATAAAAGTAAATATCGAACAATAATTCAAAAATAAAAAATAGTTGGATTTGTACATTCTAAGTACAGGGTATAAGAATTATAACACACATAATGTATCTTAGAGCTAAAACAATACACTATTTTCTTAACCTATAACCTCATCTCATTCCTTATTTGGTACTTTTCAAATTTTAATAATGCACAATAACATAATTATAAACTTACTTCATAATTAATTAATTAATTATCTATAAGTACTTACTTATAGTATCTTTGCATGAATGGGAATAAAACAGTATTTTACTACCTCAAAACAGGGAGTAAAACAAGCGTTTATTCACTTGGGATTTAAATTCGCCATGGAAACTAATGAAGAGTATAAACGTAATATAACGTCAACATTTTTATTTTGTCAAACTTTTAATGGTAGAAAAATAAAAAAATAAAAATCAAACATAAACCATAAAATATAATTTATTTCAAATCAAAATTAATATTAATAGGGTAATTTTCACAGTTCGCAATATTTGGTAATTGGTAATATTTAGTAATATTTGGCAATCTAAATGTCAAACAGAAATAAATACAAGATAATGTCAAATAGACAATTAAGGTATCCTTGCAATACTTAACACTGACGTAGTTTTCCATAAATATGAAACACTAAAACACCATATACTGCACTAATCTGAAGATGATTAAAACTGTTTTAATCATCTCCCGATAATGCCAACTTGGATGGCGAAACGAGTATCGAGTGGAGTATATGTTTTTCTTTTTCTTTTTTGGAACTTACTACCACATGAATAATTCTTCGTTATCTAAAAAATGTAATTAGTTACCCAGTATGTTACTGGAAAAATAAACCGTGAAACTTGACATATTCTAGAAAAAGTTAAATAACTTTGAAAAGGGAAACAGACTCGCTTTCCGAAACGTTAGGGAATTATATTATTATTTTTATGTCTAATATTAGTTGTTAAAAAACACTCTCTGACTAATTTTTTGACAAAGTCACAAGCGCAGAGATTTATTTTTACAGTAACATTCTGGGTAACTAACCATACATTTTACATAACGAAGAATTATTCATGTGGTAGTAAGTTCCAAAAAAGAAAAACAAAAATTTAGAGAATGCCATAAATAACGTTCAGACATTATATGGTGTTAAAACAGTTTTAGTCATTCCCAGGTGATGTCAACTTGGTTGGCGAAATGCGCGCCAAAGGTTTCAACCCACTTCAGGACAAGAATACCTAAAAAGCTTTGAGGCCAATTACTATTCTTTAGTTTTTACATTTCATTTTTTTTTTTAAATAAAAATATTGACCGCTCGTGGAACAATGTTGTATGTACCTCGGGAGTAAAGTATGTTTTAGTCTCTAGCATGAATGCTGGGACTAAAGCACTCACTTTGGCACATAAATAACTGTTAATACACACAATCATCTAACACACCACTCACTGAAAGGACTGAGAGAGACGAGCCGAACCGCATGATACCATACATATCAGCAGGTCAAAAGTGACCAATAGTTATTGCATCGATAAAAAAATTGGATAGTGTATAGAACGCCTGGGGAGATCGGGTCTAATTTATTTACAGGACCGAGAAGCGCGCGACTAGTAACCTCACTAATATGGGATGGATGGCGCTACTAGTGCCAATTTTACATTTTTCAGCTTCTTACGAATCGCTGGTTACACTAGTAAAGAGTAAACCCCTTGTACTAGCTGGCGCCCGGTGGCCAGACAAATATTTTTTACTTTGTTAATAGAAAATAATTTCCTACAAAGGAAAAGGAAAAATACATTGTTTCAGTTTGCAGTTTGACCCCCCAGAAGTGTTTGGCCTCGTCGTTAACTGCCGACCGGCCGGCTGGGCCAGTCCGTCCCTGAGTCTCTACATTATACGCTTAGGGAGATTGGACGTTTACGAATCGAAAAATCTGGTGACATCATTAGCGACGCCATTTCGACTCGAAATGTCATCCAATCGTTTAATGGTTATTGTTTGGTTTTTTGTAGTTACAGTGCGATTTCTTTCATTATATGAATTTTTTGCCACTTTCTATGACTACGATAGGATATTTTAATACTTTGTGTAGTAAAAATAATATATTTTTTTATTAAGTGCAAATTGTATTTGGTACTTTCGGAAAAAACATTTGTAAACAATGTCTTGTGCAGTGGAAGAATGTTCTAAGGTAAAATGTTTTAAACCTAAAGGGATCACGTTTCATAGGTATGTTAGTTTTGATCTGTTATTTTTTTCAGTTCTACAAATTACGTGTTTTAGATTTCCTAAAGGAGAGATATTGGAGAAGTGATTGGAAGTTCTTGGGGAAAACGAGTAGAGGTAGTGGTCAGAGAATAAATTTATTTGCTCCAAACAGTTCAAAGAAGGTGATTTTATGAAACTGAGACATAATGTTTTCCTGAAAGATGATGCAGTGCAAAATTTCCAACTCACAAAGGAAACTGCGACAGAAATTTGTAAGGACCAAAATAATTATGTTCCATCTACAAGTGAACAAAGGAAAAATACGACTACAACAAGTGTCTACTATTACTGATGTCATTTCACTAACGACACAATCGTTGTCTTTTAGTTCTACACAGACACCTGCATGATGACACTCTTGGATTATGAATAATATTCAAATTAAAAAGATGTTTGGTGTCAGATATTGCTTAAATATAATAAGGTATATGTATTGTTAATTTATGTACTTAATTTTAGCAAAATTAATTGGTGACGAGACTGACAGTAGCTCTAACAGGAAGAGAGTTAAGTTCATTCGAAGTATTCATAATTATGGGTAAGTTTTTTATATAAATAAGTACTCCATAAAATTTTCATTAAATAAATTATTTAAGTGTTTCGCCTGAGATTAAAAATAAATATACTGAATTAAGAAAGTTGAACAGAAGTCCAGAAGAAAGTTATATTCTGCCACGAAAAATAAAGAATCTGAAAATTAAAAAGAATTACCTTGAAAACAGTTGTGCAAGAATATTATTTAATCAACCACAATAACTATTAATTTTATAATGTTTAAAACAATATTTTTTACTAGGTTAATTTTAACGTACTTTTGGTATGTATACAATATTTAAGTGTAGGTATCATTTATTTCCTTATTTACTCTATATTTCTGAATTTATTGGAGAACAAAATAAAATATATTGAGTTCAGCTTTGTTTAACATTATTTATTATAATAGCTGTTTATGTAACAAGTCCATAATATAAGGGTTTATTGAGCAAATCGTTTATATGTGAGTTGAATGTAGTGATCAAGGCCATAAAGAGGATGAATTCAATAAAGCTTTATGTTCGACTGCTAAAATTAACTCATTATGAAGAAACATTCATTTTATAAATTTTGTATCTATTCTATGAGAAACGAGTGAAGTATGCTATGTACTGTTTATGACATAGTTTTGCAGCCATAAAGCACTTCTTTATAATACTAGTAAAATAAAGTTACTTTATTCTACTAATATTATAAAGAGAAACTTTATGGCCGGATAACTATGTCGCAAACAGTACTTTACAATATAGTCATACATAAATATCTTTGAGTTTATGAAATCCTAAGATTTTATGAATTAAGCATTATAAGTGTTAAATTTTAGTTCAGCTGGTTGTGAAGTCATCGACAATATTAACAATATATAGCTGAAAATTGAAAACAGTTTCGCGGAAGTCCTACTTTCGTGCCTGATATCATATAAATGTTCAACCAAAAGTAGGAAAAATCTATAAATGCAATAAAGGAAATTCTTTTCATAATAGGGTAATAAAACAATGCACTTCAGTGTTAAATTGATCACAATTCATTTAAATAGTATTTACTGAACATAAATAATTTATGCATCTAATTAAACAATACAAAAAGATTGATAATAATAGCAGCCATATTAATAAAAACAATGATAACAATGCACTTCAGTGATAAATTGATCACAATTCATTTAAATAGTATTTACTGAACATAAATAATTTATGCACCTAATTAAACAATACAAAAAGATTAATAATAATAGCAGCCATATTAATAAAAACTATGATAACGGCATACTAACTCGTTTTCACTATTAAAGATGCACAAGAGCTTTGATATTAGATAGGGTAACAGATTTTCTCAAATCTACGAAAGTAGTTGTAAGCTCTAGAAGATTAGAATTGGAGACTCAGTGCAGTACTTCCTGTCTTCTAGTCTTTGATTTTTTGGGAAACCACATCTTCTAATGTACATGGCAGAGATGACTAAAAAGAAAATTAAATATTGTAATATACTGAAGCCTCATACAAGTTATAAATGAAAGTTTTTCGTTGAATATTATCTACCTTTTAACACGAGGCATTAAAATGTTGATAATTTAATTTTAATTAATATATTACACTTACGATATTATACTAGTCATGCCAAAAACCTGAAAATGTGGTTATAACTATTACATCTCCAATCTAGCAACCCACCAAGAAAATTTTTTTAATATTTATAGGGAGGGACCCAATTTTAAGAAATTTTAATGGGTACAATTATTTTACGTTATATTTAAGATACCTTTAAAAATACAAGCATAGATCGAATTATTGTATTGTTACGCCACTGGACTGTGTAGACTGGTTAGATGAGACTGGAATTGTACACGAACGGCCGGGAATATTCTGGAATGCCCTAGACCCTGTGAATGGATGTATAAAAAGACACACAGTGGGCCGAGAATCAATCTTAAGTCGAACGTGAACGAGTAAAGAAGAAATAAGAAAGAGACTTATAAGTGTTCAGTTGTGATTATAGTTAAGACATTAATTAATTTATTGTTATTAATTGTTAATTAGTCAAATAAAGTAGTGAGGAAGCAAAATTTGTTGGAGATTTTAAGTAGATTTTGAAGGTCATAGTTGATATTTTGGCAAGCTTGTTGTGTATCTTTTTCATCAAACTCATAATAAATTTGTGTATCATCGGCGTAAAAATGTGAGATGCAGAAAGAGATGCTTTTATAAAACTCAAAAGTATATAAAGTGAACAACAGGGGTCCTAGTATAGACCCCTGCGGTACACCACACATAATCGGAGAATAGCCAGATTTTTCATTATTTAACACAACACACTGAGTGCGTTTATTTAGATCTCCTGAGAAGACCAACAGCATTTTGTGAGAAACCAGTGTAATGCATAATAGCCAATAATAGTTCATGACTTATTCTATCAAAGGCTTTTGAATAATCCAGAAGTACTAAAACACATAATTTGTTTTTATCGATTGATGAGAATAAATCATCAGTAACTTTCGCCAAAGCTGTACTGCAACTATGTCCAGGCCTAAACCCGGATTGGTGCTCGGGCAAAATTTTATTGGTGTAGAAGTGCTGACGTACTTGCTTATCAAGAATCTTTTCAAAAACTTTAGATAGTGTGCACAAAATACTGATGGGTCTGAGATCTTTTAATTCGCCAGGATTTGTAACTTTAGGCAGAGGTATAATTTGCGAGCACTTTTACATCGAGGGAAAAGTTTGAGACTCAATACAAAAATTAAAAATATGAGTTACGTAGGGCAAAATTACAGGACAATAATACAATAACATGTCAATACTAATTAGGTATTCACCAGTGGCTTTAGATTTAATTGACAAGAGAGTTTCATAAATATCTAATTCATTAATAAGAAAGAACTCAAAACTATCCACATTCATTAACCTATTATTACTATAAAAAAGAACAGTATCAGTATCAGGAATATTATTACCACTTTGAGATGATTGTATAAAGAAATCATTAATGATTGTAGGGTTTTGTAGGTGATTGGGTACTTCTGTATTTTTTTTTTTTGTATATATGTCTAAACTTTTTAAAACTTTCCACATATTTTTGTTATTATAGGAGCTAATTGTGTTTTCTAGATATGCCTTCTTTTCCCTTTTTATTGCATAATTTACCTCATTTCGTAAATATTTGTAGTAGTTCCAATGGTTTGCGTCTTTTGATTTATTATACCTGGCGAGTGCCTTTTTTCTATGCCTTATTAGATGCTTTAAGGCCCCTGTAAGTCACGGGGCCTTACGTTTAGTAATTCTTACCGTTCTAACGGGTGCATGGCGGCTAAAAAGTTCAAGAATAATGTTATTAAAAAATTCTACTTTAGAATCAGTGTCCTCTAAGTATAATATTTGTGAAAAATTTTTAAAATCACGAAAAGTATAGAGGAACGGTTCAGTTTTATTTTGTGCTTTGCCAAATCGTGTCGGCATGCCTTTTAAGCGAATTGTATTTTGCATTTTAACTGCTTGACAATAACACTTGGAAGGGCGGGAAATGAGTTTTGATATTGACAATTTTTTAATGTCCCGCTATATATATATAGCTATATTTGCCATCAATAACAAAAAATATCGATTTCTTGAAAACCTCTTTAAATGTTGGTAGTTTTAATGCGCCGAAAACTTCACATATCAATAGGTTTCCACTCCAGCGACCAGTCAAACACAGACGCTTTTGTGGTACGTAAAGTTTATTTCAGACTTATTTGCAACATAAAAAACGTCGGCTTCTTTAGCGGCGGTAAAGAGATCAAAGAAGCCGACGGTTTCTTTGCAAATAAGTATGAAATAGTAAACAATAAATATGACATTACAGACGTTAACAGATGACTCTGGTGTTCTTGTTGCCGAGAAATTTAAAGACGTTTTAAGAGCGCGTTTTCACCAAGTATCCAACTTAAATCTATAAATCGCTGCTTATTTCTTTTAGATATCAAAATATCTGATGTGGTCAGCACATAACTTTCTTATACGAGTATATATCATCCTGATCTAAAAAAATCATTCTATTTAATTCTTCAGTTACCTCAATTAAATTTTAATAGCGTACCTTGAAATGTTTCATTAAAATTTTTAAATAATTATCATTCGATACTGTCAATAATAATTCATGTTACATATTTTAATCATTTTTTGTTGTTGACATTGACATTTTTGTAACTAAATTAGATCTTTCAAACGTCAAACTGTTAAATTTATCCTAACTCCATTTTATGAGGCCAAATGTGTAAAATATTTCAGTTTACATCGTCTTTATTGAAGTACTTCGAAAATATATTTTATTCGCTTGATATATAGTACCTAGACATGATTTATAATCTTTTATCAAGAATATGTTTTTTGTAAAGTAAAATACAAAAAAAGTTTGCCCTTTCAGCTGCCCATTTTTACTCATCACCGAATTTTCCATTGTCTTTGACCTTTAGAAAAAGTGTACCAAATTTGAAAGCTTTTTTTCTCAAAAACTGTGGCTGCTATCGCGATACTACAGACATTCGGACAGATTTTTTTTCTTAAAGTTATGCTTTTTCATTATAATTCGTCGAGATTCGCCCAGAAATGCAATAAAATTTTTTAATTTTTTTTCCCGAAGTTGTACCTTTTTTCTTTCATTCATTATGTCGCTTCTGGTGATACCACATTCACCAAATTTAATGTGTCACCTAAAATGTTGTTGACAATCTTAACTGGCAAATTTGGAAAGTCTCTCTCTTACGGTAGGTAAAAAGTTGTATTCTATATGGGACAGTTATACAAGTTACCTGTGGTAGGTGAATGGAGATTTGTGAAACGAATCACCTGCCATAGGTAAACAACTTTAATTGGAAATGTTCCAGATATTATTTAATAAAGGTAAGTGAAGTTTGTTTCTGGGTTTATTAAACTATGCTTCAGTGGCTATTAAACTCTTCACCTAGGGCAATTAAACCGTTTACCTATTATTAATAATTTGTTTACCTGCTGTTATTAAGCAGTACATCTGCCTTAATTTTAAGTATTCACTTGCGACTATTAAAGTACTTTAATTAAGAGTAGGAGAAAAATACACATTTCACTTACCTTTATTAAACTATTCACTTGTGGCTAGTAAAAAAAAAGTAGGTACCTAGAGTAGGTAAACTTATTCACTTGGGTTAAGCAATACACTACAGTAGAAATATGTGTGCTGCTATAGGCTGTAGGATTTTAGAGTGCCCCATATCTTAAATTCGGCAAATGGAGAGCCAATGCAAAATTTTGGAAAGCTAATGTGCTCGTTTGTTATAAAAATTCTGTAAAAAAAAAATGTTTACTCTGTAAGGACATTTTTAAGAATTTGAAAATCTAACAGTATTATTTATGTTTTATCTAAATTTAAGGAGAAATTGAAACTATAAAGTATCAATTTTTTTAATAAAATTTGCTAATAATTTTTTACTGAAAATATTAGCCGTTAATAAAAAATCACATTCTGCTGTAAATTTGATTTGGGTGTTATTTTCCAAAATGGAGATATGGCACACCATCTTAAGGAATACAGGAAAAGAAAACTATATCTATAGGTATATGATAAAAATTTATTACACAAAGGTACACATGGACTTATTCGCACATAAGTAATTTATGCGCACACATAAAAAGTGATATATATCAAATAAATACAAAACTATTATAATTAAAATAAGTTAACTATAAAAAATAAAATGTTTTCAATAACAAAAATAATATTTAAACCCTATATATTAGAACTGTTTGCGATTTTAAATAGTGACAGGAAATAAGCATATACGAATTTGTTTTTGGTGTATTATAAATATATAAAAAACTGAACGTGGTTTTATATGTGCAATGGCTTTATGATTGATAATACTCTAACCCAAATCATATAAATTTTTAGTTCTTTAGTTTTGATATTATTAAACATTGTAAAATATTGAAAATACCTTAATCTTCTCGTTATTAAGCCCACAATCTTTAATTACAACAAAGATTAACAACTACAAATTTATATATTTGACAGAATAATGGCAACATCTTAAAACTACTTTAAGTAGCATACCATATTTATAATAAAGTTAATGCCTATATGAGTAGACCCCACTCCCCAGTGAAAAATACCATCCTTATGCAGTTTTTGCGATCGTGTAGTATATAATCAAATTGGGGGGTCAATATTTTCGAAATATCTATGCTAGTTATACAAATCATGATTAAAGTTTCGGATTTTGATTTATTACAAACATTTAAAATGACTGGGACTTTGCTACTACTCTACACTCCCATTCATATTTTCTTCTTACATATTTGTCATACTTTATAAAAAATTTCGCTCTAATAAAGAAATTGCCAAATTTTTTGTTTCTAGCGTACACTTTTCAATTATAACAAAAATTGACAACTAAAATATTCTTGACCATTCAATGACTTCAGTTTTCGTATCTTTTTGTTGCTAGTGGGACGGCGCTTTCCTGTTAGAACAAACAGTGCATGCGGGTAAGTATATTAGCTATTTACAATAATTAAAATAATAGGAATAATGTAGATATATCCTGGGCTTTCGGTGATTTAAATAAATAAGAACAATATTTATTTTCTTACGTTTCGGTTTATTATAACCATCGTCAGAAAACTACAATTTATTACACAAAAATTATAAGGTTATGTTATATTATGTTATGCACTTATAATATGGATTATTTTGGTATTTTTTTTATACTAGATTACATTTTATAACTATTGCAGATGAGTGTTTATATGTGACTGAACCTTTTCTGACTTGTGGTGCGGTTTGTTTACGTTAACTGTGAAGAGGTGTGATTTATGTGTGTATACTTTTTTTTTGCAAATGGCTTTTAAGTGTGTATACTTAAATATGACATTTTTCTTACATTGGTAGTGAGAATTATTAGGATTAAGCAATTTATTTTATGTGTGGACTTGATGGAAAGATGTAAAAACTTATTAGTTTTTTATTTTTATGTGTCTTACATATTATCCCCTTTATATTTAACTTAAGCTGAAAATATGTTAAATTCTCAATAACTGTACGGTTGTCAATTGCGTTATTATATCTTTTAATTTCTAGCATATCATGTATTGTTCTTCGATGGTAGTATGGTTCTCTTTCTAGTATGTTTACATTGTTAAAGTCAAAACTATGGTTGTAGTCTAATGCATGTTTCGTAAGCGCTGTTGAATATGGATTCGCTGTTTTTATATTATATTTATGTGTGTATATTCTTTTGTGTAGGTAATAACTACACAAAAGAATATACACACATAAATATAATATAAAAACAACGAATCCAAATTTAACAGCGCTTATGAAACATGCATTAGACTACAACCATAGTTTTGATTTTACCAATGTAAACATACTAGAAAGAGAATCAAACTATCACCGAAGAACAATACATAAAATGCTACAAATTAAAAGACATGATAACGCAATTAACAACCGTACAGATATTGAGAATTTAAAGCGAAACATATTTCAGCTTATTAAGTTAAATATAAAGGGGATAATATGTAATATACCTATAAAAATAAAAACTAATAAGTTTTTACATCTTTCCATCAAGTCCACACATAAAACAAATTGTTTAATCCTAATAATTCACACGACCAATGTAAGAAAAATATCATATTGTTACGCCACTGGACTGTGTAGACTGGTTAGATGAGACTGAAATTGTACGCTAACGGCCGGGAATATTCTGGACTGCTCTAGATCGTGTGAATGGATGTATAAATAAAACACACGGTGAGCCGAGTATCAGCCAGCACATCAGTCAGTGAGCAGTCGAAGTGTATGGTCTACTTGTGAGGCGCAGCATTGAGAAAGCGAAGCGAACGGCTAAGCCACTTGCTCTTTTCAGGGCAACATACAAAAGAATTCGAAAGCTGTTCTTATTAGAACAAAACACAAAAAGAAATCGTGTTCTTTTCAGAACAGGTTCTAATAATTAAATTTCCTTTCAGGTTCTAATTAAAAAAAAAAATCTTTTTCAGAATTTCTTCTTTTTCAGAATTTCTTTCAGAGCAAAGAATAAGGACAGCCAGGCTACGCATACCCAGGAGGAGGGTATGGGAGATCACAGCGAAGAGGACGTGGACTCGCAGAGTGGTAGCTCTAGGGCTTCCACTCCGTGCAACATGGAAATGGAATACGAGGATCAGGAGAAGCTGCGCCTAATAGCAGAAAACAAGGCGTTACGGATCCAAATCGAGGAGATGAGCCAAAGGATGGCTCAGATGTAAGAAAAAATGGACAGGCAGCATGAGGAGCTCCTGAAAGCAATCCAGGGGCCCAAGTCGGACCCACGAAGCCCGCCGCTAAGAAGAGGAGGAAGGCTAACTCCGACAGCGAGGAGGAAGAGCCCAAGCAGGCCAGGACCCAGGAGGCCCGGACTCCTGAAGGCACCATGGCCCCACCAGAGGCAGGCAGGAGCTGGCGGGAGGATCGGAATCCAGGACCGGCCCCTACAGAACAGGCCAAGACACCGAAAATACCGCCAGTCGTCCTACGGAAAAAGAAAACCTGGACGGCGGTAAGTAGACGTCTGCGCGAGGCAGGCGTCAACTTCAAGAAGGCCCGCGTCGTTGGAGAAGGCATCTCCATTGAACCAGCAACCAGCGACTACTATAGAAAAATCACGAGGATCTTCACGCAGGAGAACAGGGTGTACCACACATACGCGCTCCCTGAGGAAAAACTCCTAAGGATCGTGATGCGAGGCATACCAAGTGGCGTGAGCTGCGCAGAAATTAAGTCCGACTTGGAGGAATAGGGCTTCTCACCGAGCTCTGTCCAGAGGATGACATCGAGGAGGACGAAGATGGAGATTAATCTGGTTCTGGTCCAGGTGCCACTGGATCAGGAGATGATTCTCGAAGTGACGAAGTGCTGCTACCTGGTAGTCCGCACCGAACGACAAAGGACGCAACAAAGCGTCACCCAATACCACCGATGCCAGCGCTTCGGCCATGCACAGGGTAGGTGCACTGCACAGGCCAAGTGCGTGAAGTGCGGTGAGGCCCACAGGACCGCGGACTGCAAGAAGAAGCAGGACGCCCCAGCGAGGTGCCAAACTGCCAGGGAGCGCACCCAGCAAGCTACAAGGGATGCCCTAAGTATCCCAAGAAGCCCGCGGCCCCCCAGAAGCAGGTACCTAAGAAGCAACAGCCACCGAGGGAGGCCAAAAGACCCGTCACAAGCGAGCTTATCTACGCGCGGGTAGCTCAAGGTAACGCGGGACCGAGCGCCGGTCCCGCCAGGCAGCAAAGAGCACCCGTGGAGGCCCAAAACCTCAACGCGGTGCTCAAACAGATGCAACAAATGTGCTCAGCAATGAGCGCATGTTTTGCACAGATGCCAGGCTTCACTAATCTGTAATGTCTTTTCAGGTGAGCCGAACTTCCTGCAGATCGCCTCATGGAACGTCAACGGACTACAAGGTAGAAAACTTGAAGTGGAGGAACTCCTAGCCCGGTTCGACATAGACGTGTTGGCACTGCAGGAAACGAAGATGACGCCTCTGAAACCAGCCAACTTTCCTGGCTACCATGTCTACAGGAAGGACTACGCTGGACCAAGGCCGATGAGAGGAGTAGCCCTGCTCGTGAAGAAGACGATCGACCACCACCCAATCGTGCTGCCGGACACGGTAGACCTGGAAGCCACCGCCGTAGTAGTGTCAACGGCACGAAACGGCGACATCCAAGTGGTATCCTGTTATCAGCCTCCCCGACGCAGGATCCTGGACACGGACCTGGATGCAATATTCCAGAACCGGACTCAGGTGCTTGCCATAGGGGATCTGAACGCCAAATCACAGGAATGGAACAGGACAGGAGCATCTGGAAAACCCAGCGCGCTCTGCGAAACAGGCCGAAGCCGATGCCCCGATCCACGGAGAGAATGGGATTGTCTACACTCGCCAGGAAAAAGCCGAAGCATTTGCGGACAGTTTGGAACTGCAGTGTAGGGAAAACCAACTCGATGATGAGGACGAGGACTAGGTTGACGGCGTGGAACGCAGAGTGCGTCGGATGCTCCGCCTGCCAGACTAGGATCACATTCGCCCGACCACTCCAGAGGAGGTTAAGGGGATCCTAAGGAGCTTAAAGCCAAGGAAAACTCCCGGATGTGACAAGATCGGAATCATCGCCCTCAAGAAGCTATCCAGGAAAGGCGTAGCAGCCCTGGTGAATATCATCAATGGGATCTTGAGGCTCAGATACTTTCCGGACAGGTGGAAGAAGGCCGACGTCATAGTCATCCCGAAGCCAGGTAAGGAACTAGTCTTTCCCTCCTCTTACAGGCTCATCAGCCTACTCTCAGCTGTGAGCAAGGTAGCCGAGCGCGTCATCTTGAGAAGAATAAAAGAGGAAACCGAAGACTTCCAAATCATCCCGGATGAACAGTTCGCGTACAGGACAGGACACAGTACGGAATTCCAAATGCTCAGGATCACCGAAAAAGTCACCAAAGGTTTCAACCAAAGACAGGTCAAAGCGGCACTACTCCTGAACGTTGCGAAGGCTTTCGACAGGGTCTGGCACGATGGTCTACTAGCTAAAATGATGAGTATGGGTTATACCATTGCACTCGTCAAACTAGTTAGATCATACCTGCACGGGAGACAGATGCGAGTGAAAATCGGGACTGTGTGTCCACTTACCGACCGATGGAAGCTGGAGTCCCCCAACGCTCTGTGCTATCACCCCATCTATTCGCTATCTTCACTTCTGCTCTCCCAAGGGCCGAGGGCACCGCTATGGCACGCGGACGACACGGCCCTCACGGCCAGATCCTGGAGAGCGAGAACAGTCACCAGAGGCAGCCTCTCTTCTGGAAGAATGGTGTATCAAGTGGAAAGTCGCAGTCAACGCGGAGAAAAGCTAGACGATCCTCTTCAGGAAAGGACACAAGGAAACCACCACAGGACATGTTTCCATGTTTGGCGAAGACATCCAACGGCAAGATTCCATCAAATACCTTGGTGTATTCAAGGACAAAGGCCTGACATGGAGACAGAACACCGAAGCCATCGTGGTAAAGGCCAAGCGGACGAGAGCTCTCATCTACCCAATGGGGATACCAAGCGAAGATCTATCTGAAGAAGATCCAAGCCGTGGAAACCGTGGCAATCAGGACGGTGGTGAGCGCACCATGGTACGTTAGAAACGCTGACATCTTCAGGGACCTGGAGTACACACCAGTCACCGAAATTATCCGGGATAGAGCGAAGAAACTGTACACCTTAGCTGAGGAGCACAGGAACCCGCTGATCAGGGAGGCCACCTCCTATGATCCGGCCGACGCACCAAGGCACAAGAGGTCGAAAGTACAGTTACTGGACAACGGGTGAGTATAACTAATCCTTTCCTTACAGATGGACCAAACCACGGAAAAGACACGACATAACCAACCACCTTCCCACAGACCTTGCGGACGCCGGTCAGTAAGCCGACCAGTGTCCGTTATCCCCTTGGCTCCGTGAAGGACAAAGGTGCTAAGAAAGCACTTAGGCCTTCACCTGCTAGAGCTACAGAGCTCATCCTCACCTTGTCCAATGATCCAGACGACAATGTGTCAATTGACACTTTGTGTACTGGCAGTCAATCCCAAGTCACAAAATATACGCACAGTCCCAGACAGACAGATGACTACCCCGGGGGCTGACAAGCTGCCGAATAAAGAAGACGAAGACAGAAGAGCGCCAGAAGAGGCCCTAGCTAGCAGGGTTCATCAGCCAGGACCCAGGGAGGTTGGCCAAAATCTTCGGCACCGCTCACATTTGTGAGTGGGGCCATTTGTAAAGTAAGCTAACCCACCCTGCACGAGGCCGGTCCAGGTCTACAGCGATGACTAGGGTAAAAAGGCAATAGTCCTGCCTGGCCCTAGCATCCGAGACCTTCATCAAGCCAATAGGATATTGGCGCGCCGAGTCTCAGTCTGAAGTCGAACGTGAACGAGTAAAGAAGAAGTAAGAATGAGACTTATAAGTGTTCAGTTGTGATTATAGTTAAGACATTAATTAATCTATTGTTGTTAATTATTAATTAGTAAATAAAGTAGTAAGTGTTACCTGGACTTTCAATCAACGAATCTACGAGTATAGAGGTGTTTGTGTGGATAGCAAACACGTAACAATATTTAAGTATACACACATAAATCACACCTATTCACAGTTAACATAAACAAACCGCACCACAAGCCAGAAAAGGTTCAGACACATATAAACACTCATCTGCAATAGTTATAAAATGTAAACTAGTACCAAAAAAGTACCAAAATAATCCATATTGTAAGTACGTAACATAATATAACATAACCATATAATTTTTGTGTAATTAATTGTAGTTTTCTGACGATGGTTATAATAAACCGAAACGTAAGAATATAAATATTGTTCTTATTTATTTAAATGACCCAAAACCCAGGATATGTCTACATTATTGAAATTAAGGGTCAAAAAGAGCACTAAGTTTAATAATTAAAATAATTTTTTTTTTAAAGGATTGATATGGCCGACACGCAGGAGAAAACGACGAAAAACCTGCTCAATAGAATTAAAAACCTAAAATACCTATGAGATTAGGTGTTGGAAAGAAAAAGGCGTGTCTATGCACTGTAAGGAGTTAAGGGAAGGGTAGATGATCTTTGGTTAGGATTGTGGGTTGTAGCCAGAAGGTCTATCGTTTTGTGTGTTTTGTTATAGTACATCCAAATTCAGTTGGAACGGTATAAAAACACCGACAAAGGGATTTGCTCATTTAATGGTAAATTCCTTTGTCGACGTTTTTATACCGTTCCAACTGACTTTGGAAATACTATACTGTCAGTTAGGGTCAAAGTATAGTGGTAAGTTTTCGTAGATGAGCTTAAGTGTGTGTAATGTTCATTTCAAACATACTTGCAACAAAAAAATCATCGGCTTCTGTTAAAGTTTCGGATTTTGATTTAATACAAATATTTAAAGATATTTAAAATGACTTTGGGCTTTGCTACTACTGACCGTGGTAAATGATTAACATTTACCACGGTCAGTAGTAGCAAAGCCCAAAGTCATTTTAAATATCTTTAAATGTTTGTATTAAATCAAAATCCGAAACTTTAACATGATTTGTGTAACTATCATAGATAATTCGAAAATATTGACCCTCAATTTGAATATATCGTCGGCTTACTTCCAAAACCTCCTAAGTCTAATTTTACCGGATTTGGAGGTTTTGGTGCAGACGGTTTTTAAATAATATGTCGCATCGACGTATAAAACTGCAAACATTCATAGATCTCTATTGACAGCTTTCAAAACCCTATATGTCAGCTAATAGAGAAAGCTTACCCAAAACCTCCTGTCTATTACTATTATAATAACCTTATTGTGTCATGCGATTGTACTTCTTATTGTCGTGTGTATCTTATAATATTAGGCATATTAATTATGAACAAATTTTGCAAAAAGCAGTTAAGTCCTTATTTACTATATGACAATTTCTTTTAACAAAAATTCTTTAGTGCATGCTACTAACCTGGAAATAACAGACTTAGAAGATATTTCAATGGACCGTTTCCAATACCAACTTAGGAGCTTTTGTTTATATCACTTTAAGCTAAGAAATTTTATTAGAAATATTTTTATAGAATTAAAAATCAAATGAAAACATCCCAAATATCTGATGTGGCCAGCACATAACTTTCTTATATAGTGTTTCCAATATGAATTGGAACAGCATAAAAACGCCAACAACGGGAATTTAGTCATATCCATGAGCGTCGACCAAAAAGATTAAGAATTATTTTTAATTCTTTAAAATAAATCGAATATTTTTTGTACTATTTTATATGAGTTTATATGTACTATAATAATAATAATTTATATACCTATAATAATCTTTTTATTTATTTACTTACTAAATAGGTAAATATTTGAATTTTGTTAGAAACTCAAAAAAAATCAACTTTATAAATCTCGTCAACCGTTCATCGACTGAACGTAAAAAACGTTTAAACAAAAATGCTGCGTGGCAATTGAATCACAAAAAACAAGAAATAAATATTTAAAATTTGTTAAAAACTCAAATAAAATCAATTATAAATCTCTTGAACCGTTCAAGCTAAGTTGCTTCGATTAAACGTAAAAAAAACATTTAAACAAAAATACTAAGTGGCAATTGAATTATCAAAAGAATATTCTGAACTAGAGTCGTCACCGATTTGATTAATAACTGGTGCTACGGGTGGTAAAATAGGATACTCGTTTTCTTTTTGTATAACATGACTTTTGCATTTTCCTCATATGCCGCTATTGCTCACTTCATTTACTACTTGTCGTATATTATCAAGTACTACTGCGCTTAAAGTTGGTGACTGATTGCATTTCCGTAAATATTTCTTTATAATGTCCCAAACAATCTTGATCGGATTAAACACGCAATAATACGGTGGCAACCGCGCGAGCGTATGACCGTGTCTCTTGTAAAGAACATCAACTACATATTCATTTTTAAAATTATGCTCCTTTATACGTTTTAATAATTTTTTTCATTATCGGAACCTTTTCAGGGATGTCCATATTTTTATTCCTCAAATTTTAAAACGTTCTCCTTTTTGATATTATTTTTAGGTATTTTATGTAATAAATGCGAGTGATACGAAGCATTGTCCGTAACAATGACCGAATTTGGAGGAATGTTAGGTAGAAGCTGTTCAGCGAACCATTTTTTGAACAAATCCGCAGTCATGTCTTCATGATAATCAGCAGAGGATTGTGTTATGTTTTTGGCCGACAAGAGTAATGCGTTGGGTACAAAACCGTATTTGCTTCCAGCATGAAGAATTATAACGCGCTTTCCTCTCGAGCAAGGTGTATTCAAACTACAATTTTTTAGAGTCATCTACCCAACCGTACTGAACAACATTGTGTGTGTCAAACTAAGTCTCATCGAGATATACTATATGCCTATTTGATTCACGGTATTCTTTCATTTTATGTAAGTACTCTCGTCGAAGTTCAACGATACGTCGCGATTCTATTATAACCATTCGATTATCTATTTTTTTAACACGCTTTTATTAGCTTCACCTGTATGTTTGCTTGTTTGTTTGTTTGTTTGCTTGTTTGTTTGTAACCGACTCTTTGGACTCGATTTTGACCCACTTTAAACGGACAGATTTAATTGAAACTTTGTACACTTACGAAGAACCGGTAACAATACAATAATTTGATAAGTTTATATCATTATCCTGATCAGGATCGCCAATCCTTTCCTCACGTATCCCTGCGTGAAAGCAAAGGCTTAATATGTGAGTAGATTCAGTAATTGTTAATTAGCTCGGTGGTCGAGTGGGTTAAGGCAGTCGACGCGAAACGACGGACTCCTCCGGCGTGAGTTCGAACCTCACGGCTGAAATAAAAAAATTTTTTTTTTTCAGAAATATCTGTTGGATCGTAATATGTTATAATATCAGCATCAATAAGCAATATAAATATAGTTTAAAACAACTAAAAAACACGCTTTCATAGCACATCAAACTAAAAAGTTAAAAATAAATATAGTTTAAAAAAACTAAAAAACACGCTTTTAAAGCACATCAAACTAAAAAGTGAAAAATAATTATTAATATAAACTGAAAACAATAATGAACGAAAAATACTAGTATTATTGTGAAAAAAGCATGGGGTGCTTTGTGCAATATTTTTCGTATATCGAGCACCCCACGCTTTTTTCACAATAATACTAGTATTTTTCGTTCATTATTGTTTTCAGTTTATATTAATAATTATTTTTCACTTTTTTAGTTTGATGTGCTTTAAAAGCGTGTTTTTTAGTTTTTTTTAAACTATATTTATTAACACGCTTTTATTAGCTTCACCTGTATGTTTGCTTGTTTGTTTGTTTGCTTGTTTGCTTGTTTGCTTGTTTGTTTGTAACCGACTCTTTGGACTCGATTTTAACCCACTTTAAACGGACAGATTTAATTGAAACTTTGTACACTTATTAAGAACCGGTAACAATACAATAATTTGATAAGTTTATATCATTATCCTGATCAGGATCGCCAATCCTTTCCTCACGTATCCCTGCGTGAAAGCAAAGGCTTAATATGTCAGTAGATTCCATAATTGTTAATTAGCCCGGTGGTCGAGTGGGTTAAGGCAGTCGACGCGAAACGACAGACTCCTCCGGCGTGAGTTCGAACCTCACGGCTGAAATAAAATTTTTTTTTTTTTCAGAAATATCTGTTGGATCGTAATATGTTATAATATCAGCATCAATAAGCAATATAAATATAGTTTAAAACAACTAAAAAACACGCTTTCATAGCACATCAAACTAAAAAGTTAAAAATAAATATAGTTTAAAAAAACTAAAAAACACGCTTTTAAAGCACATCAAACTAAAAAGTGAAAAATAATTATTAATATAAACTGAAAATAATAATGAACGAAAAATACTAGTATTATTGTGAAAAAAGCGTGGGGTGCTTTGTGCAATATTTTTCGTATATCGAGCACCCCACGCTTTTTTCAAAATAATTCTAGTATTTTTCGTTCATTATTGTTTTCAGTTTATATTAATAATTATTTTTCACTTTTTTAGTTTGATGTGCTTTAAAAGCGTGTTTTTTAGTTTTTTTAAACTATATTTATTTGTGTTTAAAGCCGCAGTCTAATAAAATACCTCGTAGCGTTTCTAAAGATTTATAAACCAAAAACATCTTGAATTAAATTTTAGTTGGAAGAACACAAGTTAGCGTTTGGCTATCTCCGTCAAGCTTGCAGGCTTGGACAACGACTCACGGGAAATCATATAAATATGCGAGATTTCATACGATTTGGGTCACATCTCTGACAAACCCAAGCTATACGCTTTGGTTCTACGGAATCGAGTACGAAGAGATTGTCCAGCTCTCCGTGGTAGAGTCGTGCCACATCTCTGACAACCCCAAGCTTTACGCTTTGGTTCTAGGGAATCGGGTACGAAGAGATTGTACGACTCTCTGTGATATAGTTGTGCTCCAGGTCAACTCTCTGACAGCCCCAAGCTTCATGCTTTGGTTCTTTAGAATCGGGAAATAAGAGAGTGGCCCTGTCTCGGAATTATAGCTAGCCACCAGCATTGGGAGCCGCAATTCATATCGTGCGATAGCCGCCGACGCCGCCGCTGCCATGGAGGCGGGTAACTCTGAGTGTACTCAAGATCCCGAGGGAGTGGGCCACGCGGAACTCTCCGTGTGTCCACGAATTTGTAAGGACGGCATTTAAATAATTTTTATACTGCATTGCCATTTTCTACGTACTTGAGGTCACTAAAATGCATTAAACTAATTCAATTTCTTTGTTGCAAGTCAAATGGCAATGTTAGTCAAAGTACAACTCTATATGCTTAAGTTTCGCGGTTTTTAACAATATTTGACCGGTGGTATCAAATGATTTCCAGAGGGTATTTCTGTTATAATGGCACTGCTCAATCCATTTGTATTAATAATTCCTACCAGCCTATATTAATTCAGATAGGGTCAGTAATAGTACTTGAAACTTTCATTCACTTTTCCAAATCAAGTTAGGTCAAAATAAGTTAATGTACAAAATAAATAGTGTCCAGTTGAATCTGCAATATAAATAAATAAATAAATAAATAATGCATTTATTTCCAACAGGCGAATACCCAATTACAGGAAACATAAAGATAGTTACAGAGAACATGAGAATAAAAATTATAAAAGTAACAAAATTACAAAAAACAAAATACAAAAAATACAAAAATACAGGGAAACATTAAAATATATGTGTCTAAAATTATGAAATAATATAAATTACAAAAAAAAACAAAAAAAAATATGATACTGTAGTGAGCATAAAATTATGAATTAAACATGGAATTATAAGTAAAGTGAACTTGACTACAATAATTGTACACCGTATGTGTAACAAAAGTAACAAAAATGCATAAAAAAAACAAAAAATACGGGGAAACAATATACATAACTGAGTCTAAGAGTATGAAATAACATAAATTACAAAACAAAAATATAAGAAAACATTAAAATACTATAGTGAGCATAAAATTATGAAATAAACATGGAACTACAAATAAAGTGAACATGGCCATACTAATTGTACACCATATGTATTGGAAATATTACAAAGAAAATACTAGATTTTAAAAGCAGTAATCCGCTCATGAGGCCATACAGATATAAACATATAAAATTAAAAAAAAAATAATAATAAAATAAAACAAATAAAATAAAGGGAAAAACGGATGTCAGGACGCGCACAGTAAGTATAAGAATTTTATGGGTTGTTTCTTAGATATAAGGCAATTACACTGTTTAAACTGTCGTGATTAATATCGCAAAGTCCGGAAAATGAATTGAATAACTTACACATATTAAACATTGGTGATTTATACATAAGGTTGGTACGACTAAAGGGGCAATAAAAATAATCGCTTTCACGAGAATGCAATCGAGGAACCAAAAAGTAAAGCTTATTAACAAGGGATGGACAGTCGGTATTGTTATGTACTAGATTGTATAGAAATGAAAGCGCAATCCAGTTCCTTCTTTCACTTAGTAAAATCATATTAAACATATCTAATAGGAGTTTATTATCAGTGCCTCGTTGTGGATAAAAACCAGTAGTTTTAAAAAACATGAATTTTACAAATTTTCTTTGGACAGATTCCGTTAATAAAATCAAATTTTGGTATATAGTCAAAAATCACACCGAGATCTTTAAATTCCAAACAACGCTCGAGTGGAAAATTGTTTATGGTATAATCAAATTGTATAGAATTTTGCTTATGAGTAAAGGTCATGATTTTGTATTTGGAGATGTTTAACTTAAGAAAGTTATTGGCACACCACATAGAAACGTTATTTATTTCTTTTTGTAAGTAAATACAGTCATTCAGACTAACTATATTCGTAAAAATTTTTAGATCATCGGCAAAAAGTAGATACTGACAATTAATTACTGCTGTTATGTCATTTATGAAAATCAAAAACAACAGGGGCCCCAGGTTGGACCCTTGAGGGACGCCCGACGTTGCTGTATAATTTAGAGATCTGTGACCGCCGTGTTCCACAAATTGCTTTCTTGAAAACAAGTAAGATGTGAAAAGCAAGATTAACGTATCCGAAAATCCAAATATCTATAACTTATCAAATTTCACTTCTTGTGCGAGGATCTTGAGCGGTCAGCTGGCAGATTAGTATGGTCAGGTGCCTTTACCACCACATGCAGTCTTTTGAACTCTCTGAGTGTTTTGACTAGTGGATCTTGTCTCTCGACAGGGGGCCCAGTGGCCGACATCCAGTGAGTATCGGGTAATGTTTTATGACCACAGTTCTCGTACGCGTGCCGTGTATGCGGTTAACGCCTGCCAACCCCTACATAAAGCTTTACAGGGTAGTTCGTTTCACCTTGGTTTAAGCCGTGAAGGCGGGGTGCACTCGACAAAGTCCACAAATAAATGGACAGTTGTCCCAACGAATATTAATTGGCAGCGTTATTTGTATTTATGGTACTGTTGTACTGTGGCCGTGAGTCCGCGAATTAAATTAAAGCATGGTGTCTGCACCTGTCCATCTTCTTTGGCAGAGGACGTTCTGGTACCTCATACAAGGGAAGTTTCTCTTGCAATATGTAAGGTTTTACATATGTTATTTAAACCACGAAGCGGAAGTTTCCGCGCAGGTAACCATGTTTGGTTGCTTTGCAGGTTCACATAGCTAAATCTCAATGTATTTCTTGTGGACATTTGTCTGTCATATGTAGGGTTCTGCATATGGCATTTCAAATATTTGGCGGAAGTTTCCGCACATGCAACAAGGTTTTGTACATGTCATGTTTTGTACTATTTCTTATAGACAGTTGTCTATGACAGAAATAAATGTGTTAAAACATTATTTGTGTTTCCTTGACTTATTTCTACTTTTAGGTACAAATGTGGATTCTAAGTAAATCAGTAATCATAAATCTAAAGCCAAATCTTATTTATACTAGTCATTCTTTAAAATATATATCAGTGCAATGCAGATTAGTGTTCATATTAATTGGTAAAAATTATCTAATCAAATTAAACCTAATAAATGAAACAAAGTAATACCAAACTTTATAAAAGTACCTGTGAGGTTACCATAACAACGAATTTGGGTTCTACCATTAAAACTAGATGATCACGAAAAAGGCCAATGAATTATTACATGTCGCTTCACGACAAGTGAGACTTATAAAAAGGGGCATCAAGTAAATAATCGAATTAATAAAACCAGAGTATATACAACGGTAAATACTCGACACGACAATAAGCAATAAAATAATCGAGGGGGGGTTGGGCCGTTACAAAATTTACCGAGACATTTTCCCACTAAAAGTATTCCTTGTCCTTTTTGTATGTATGTCACATTAATTTCCATACACTTCGTTGAAATAATTATTTATTTCTACTTTGTTGGAAAGATTTGGTTATGAAACTTGGCAAAATATGAAGAAGGAGTAACAATTATAATGCAAAATGTATTTTTTTAAGCAATTTGGAGCATTTAGTACAAGCTTGCCAGCAATTAGGTTTTGGATTAAGCTGGTCTTAATTGCATGAAAGTTTTTATTAAGATCTTCTGTGCTTCCAATAGGATTAAAACTGCAATTACTATGAAAAATAACAAATAAATACATTGTACTTTCCCAGGATAATATCAGTTTTGAGATGGTGTATTGTTTACGTCAGACGAAATAACTTTAAATAAACAAAATTTTACTGTAAAACTGAAACATCTACTATTTCTTTTGCGAACTCAATCTTTCTTATTAGTACTTATCGAGGGAGCAATATTTGTTAAAAATACTTCATGACTCGAAAATATGGACTACTAGAACACATACGAATGAATTATAACTAGAAAATATCTGATGTGGCCAGCACATAACTTTCTTATACTATATATCATCCTGATCTAAAAAAATCATTCTATTTAATTCTTCACATATCTCAATTAAATTTTAATAGCATACCTTGGAATGTTTCATTAAAATTATTAAATAATTAATTATCAGCGTCATTCGATACTGTCAATTATAATTCATATCATATATATTAATAATTTCTTCTTATTGACATTGACATTTTTGTAACTGAATTAGTCATTTCAAATGTCAAACTGCTAAATTTATCTTAACCCCATTTTATTAGATCAAATGTGTAAAATATGTTAGTTTACATCAGCTTTATTTAAGTACTTAGTAAATAGATTTCATTGGCTTGATATAGTACACCTGATTTTTAATCATTCATCAAGAATATATTTTTTTTGTAGTCAAATATACAAAAATATTTGGGTCCCGTAGATCTCCGTGCAGCTGGTCAACTTTGCTCATCACTGAATTTATCATTGTCTTTGGCTTTTAGAACAAGTGTACCAAATTTGAAAGCTTTATCTCAAAAACTGTGGCTGCTATCGCGATACTACAGACATGCAGACAGACTTTTTTTCGATTAAGCTATGTTTTTTTCATTATAATTCGTCGAGATTCGTCCAGAAATGCAATAAAAATTTTTCATTTTTTCCCCCGAAATTGTACCTTTCTTCCTTCTTTCATTCATCCGGTGGTAGCACATTCACATCAAATTTGGGAGGTCTCCCATTAGTATTTTTTTAGTTATCGCGAATACATACACACACACGCACACGCACACGCACACGCACACGCACACCCACACACCCACACGCACGCACGCACGCACGCACACACGCACGCACGCACGCACGCACGCACGCACGCACGCACGCACGCACGCACGCACGCACGCACGCACGCACGCACGCACGCACGCACGCACGCACGCACGCACGCACGCACGCACGCACGCACGCACGCACGCACGCACGCACGCACGCACGCACGCACGCACGCACGCACGCACGCACGCACGCACGCACGCACGCACGCACGCACGCACGCACGCACGCACGCACGCACGCACGCACGCACGCACGCACGCACGCACGCACGCACACGCACGCACGCACGCACGCACGCACGCACGCACGCACGCACGCACGCACGCACCAACAGACATCATTCGGAAAATAGTCAGAATGGATTCAGGAGAGTTCAAAACGTATATATCAATCAAAATCTCGAGGTCGAAAAAAATCACGATTACTTTACTGTACTTACTTATATTAGGTATAAGAAAGTAAAAATGGTAGTCTTTTCAGATGAAACAGTCAAATATACAGGGTCTCCCAATTTTAAGTACCATTTGGCAGTTAAGATTGTCAACAACATTTTAGGTGACACATTAAATTTGATACCATCAGAAGAGACATAATGAATGAAAGAAGAAAAAAGGTACAATTTCGGGAAAAAATTAATACATTTTTATTGAAAAAAAAATGAAAAAAAAATTCTGTCCGCATGTCTGTAGTATCGCGATAGCAGCCACAGTTTTTGAGATAAAGCTTTCAAATTTGGTACACTTGTTCTAAAGGCAAAAGACAATGATAAATTCGATGATGAGCAAAATTGGCCAGCTGGCCAATTTTGCTTGTGGGTCTCCTTTCAGCTGAAAGGAGACCCACGGGACCCAAATTTTTTTTTATTCGCCTTTACAAAAAAATATATTCTTGATAAAGATCATATCTACGATATCCAGCCAATAAAATATATTTTCCAAGCACTTAAATAAAGCTGATCTAAACTGAAATATTTTACACATTTGGCCTCATAAAATGGAGTTAGGATAAATTAACAGTTTGACATTTGAAAGGTTTAATTTAGATGCAAAAATGTCAATGTCAATAACAAAAAATTATTAAAATATATGACATGAATTTTTATTGACAGTATCGAATGACGCTAATAATTAATTATTTAAAAATTTTAATGAAACATTTCAAGGTACGGTATTAAAATTTAATTGAGGTAAGTGAAGAATTAAATAGAATAGTTTTTTTAGATCATGATGATATATACTGGTATAGTTTATCCAATATGAATTGAAACACTTCAGTCTAAAGTGTTTATACCAGAAGGGCGCATTTCCACTCTCATCGTCAAAGAAATAGAAATAGAGCGCAAATCGTGCTTGTATTTATAGAACGATACCTCTACATTACATTCGATATGCGAATGTGACAATGCAGCTGACCAGATGTGAAACTCGGGCGGTAGTGTCAGAACTCAGACGAATTAAGTCGCGATTTGAATAGACTATTGGACAAGTTGTTTATATTGACCGTACAGTGCAGTTCATGTAATAATTTTGGATAAATAGAATTATTTTCTGTGAAGCATTTATAGCATTTTAGTGATCTTATTAAGTTTTAGTAATATTTCAATATTTGCATTAATTATTATTATTAACATGGCTTTTTGGAGGCCCTTTGAAACGCATGAAAATGAATTATCTGAAGAAAATATTGAACCGGTGGCGCTGTTAATTGAAACTAATTCGAGTTTAATAAAAACAAGGATTTACATGTTCAATGTCACCGTCTTATTTTAAATATTTATGAATGTTTAAAGAGAGAAAATATTGAAACGACAGATAGGGACGTTGTAAATAGAATTCATGAATTAACTAAACTTTCGACTTCTACGATTTATCGCATTATTAAGGAAGGGGATGTTATAGATCACTCTACAAATCGGAAAGGAAAATAACGAAAATTTTGTAGAATTGACGATACCTCGAAAGACGTTATTCGGCGAACGGTTTATAGTTTCTATGAGGAAAATAAAGTACCAACTTTAGAAATGATTCGTAATAAATTGCCTGATTATCCGGATTATAATTATAAATCTTTAGAAACGCTACGAGGTATTTTATCAGATTGCGGCTTTAAACACAAAAAAATTGATAATGGTTATAATGGAATCGCGACGTATTATTGAACTTCGACGAAAATACTTACATAAAATGAAAGAATACCGTGAATCAAATAGACATATAGTATATCTCGATGAGACTTGGTTTGACACACACGATGTTGTTCAGTACGGTTGGGTAGGTGACTCTAAAAATTGTAGTTTAAATACACCTTGCTCGAGAGGAAGGTGCGTTATAATTCTTCATGCTGGAAGCAAATACGGTTTTGCACCCAACGCATTACTCTTGTCGGCCAAAAACATAACACAATCCTCTGCTGATTATCATGAAGACATGACTGCGGATTTGTTCGAAAAATGGTTCGCTAAACAGCTTCTACCTAACATTCCTCCAAATTCGGTCATTGTTATGGACAATGCTTCGTATTTCTCGCGTTTATTTCATAAAATACCTAATAATAGTACCAAAAAGGAGGATATTTTAAAATTTATGAGGAATAAAAATATGGACATCCCTGAAAAGGTTCCGATATAGAAAAAAATATTAAAATGTATAAAGGAGCATAATTTTAAAAACGAATATGTAGTTGATGATTTTTGCAAGAGACACGGTCATACGCTCGCACGGTTGCCACCGTATTATTGCGTATTTAATCCGATCGAGATGGTTTGGGGCGCTATAAAGAAACATTTACGGAAATGCAATCAGTCACCAACTTTAAGCGCAGTAGTACTTGATAATATACGACAAGTAGTAAATGAAGTGAGCAATAGCGACATATGAGGAAAATGCGAAATTCATGATGTACAAAAAGAAAACGAGTATCCTATTTTGCCACCCGTAGCACCAATTATTATTCAAACCGGTGACGATTCTAGTTCAAAATATTCTTGTGATAATTCAATTGCCACTTAGTATTTTTGCTTAAATGTTTTTTTACGTTTAATTGAAGCAACTTAGCTTGAACGGTTCAAGAGATTTATAATTGATTTTATTTGAGTTTTTAACAAATTTTAAATATTTATTTCTTGTTTTTTTGTGATTTAATTGACACACAGCATTTTTGTTTAAACGTTTTTTACGTTTAGTCGATGAACGGTTGAAGAGATTTATAGAGTTGATTTTGTTGAGTTTCTAACAAAATGCAAATATTTATTTATTTCTTTCTTTTTGTTTTATTTGTTGTGTTATATTTTATTTGAAAAATTTTTTAAATTCTAACATTCCATCATACTAACACCTTTCATATTCCTATCCTATCCTGGCAAAAAATACTCATACCTCCATGTTGGTTTTTGCCGGATGGTGACATTTTATACAAGACTCAATATCATTTTTTACAGTTTGTAGAAAATGTCATTAACTAAGTGAGTAAGATTCTTAACTTTTATTCAATCATCAAAATTGCTTATTCAACTAATATAAATAAATAAACAAGTAAGTAAATAAATAAAAAGGTTATTATAGGTATTGTACATACATATAAACTCGTAAAATAGTAAAAATATATTCGATTTATTTTAAAGAATTAAAAGATAATTCTGAACCTTTTTGGTCGACGCTCATGGATATGACTAAATTCCCGTTGTTGGTGTTTTTATGCTGTTCTAATTCATATTGGAAACACTATATATAAAGTGGTTTTTCCTCTTACAGAAAATACTACATTTCGAATTTATTCCCTTTTGTATTGTTGCTCCTCATAGTTCTCCGAACGGTGTTTAATTCTTGATGAATTACATAGAAAAAATCACAAAAACTGTGTAAACAAACAAATAAAGGAATGCTGAGAGGGCGACCGGCTTTTTAGTCAAAAATTTATTTTATAACATAACTGCCACCGAAGTAGGGCAGTATGGCAGGGCCGTATTTCGTATTAGATGTGTTAATATTATATTAATGTTATATTACATGGGTTGGAAAATATTTTGATATTTCTTTGAAAATTCTGTGGTAATATTAATTTTATAAATGTATATTTATTTATATGAAATTATTATTGATACAGCGTAATTATTTTTTTATTATTAAAATTTTATGTTTGTAAGACAACTAAGTATTTCTTATTAGTAAAATTTTATTTTACATGCAACTGAAATTTTATTTATAGCTTATATTATATCTTTTCAAAAATAAAAAAGTAGATCCTATACAGGGTGTCCCGAAATTAGTGTGCAATATTTTACCAGCTGCTTCTACGGCCAGAAATAGGAATAAAAAGTTCATATAAACATTGGTCGAGAAATGCTTTCTAAGAGAGCTACAGGCCGCTAAAGGTGGGCCCCCGAGGATGTTTTTTATCGAATATCTCCAAAACAACTCATATTATTCAAAAACGGTGCATTTTATCGATGTTCATCAAGAATACCTTTTTTACGTATAAAACTCAAAAAGTTCATATTCTACCGTCAAAAATAAAAAAAAATACATACAAAAAAGTTGGGGTTATATTTACAAGACTTTGGCTTCACGTTATATTATCTTAGAGTATCATATTACACCTATGCTGCAGATAACAAATTCTCTCTTAGAATTACAAATTGCTTATTCAGCACTTGCTTTGTTTCAAGTCTGGGAACTGTTGTAAATGCTTATCCAGCATAAACTAAATACATTATAAATTAGCTCACCACATTTGTCAGTTCAATTTTATACTCACTATGTTACAATAAACATTTTTACATTTCAATTCATTTAATTTCTTCAAGAGTCAGCGTTGACTCTAATCAAATAAAAAAGTTTTTAAAAAGTTATTTATGTAAATAAAAATATAAGATATTAATATATATATATATATATATATATATATATATATATATATATATATATATATATATATATATATATATATATATATATATATATATATATATATATATTGTTACAATATCGACTTATCTAGGTATATAATTTAGTAAAAATAAAATATAATAACATAAATCGGGTGACTTATAATAAAATAACAATTGGAATTATTTATAAGTAAAAATAGACTATTATAAAATGAATTTTGGAAAGAAACAGAGTTAATAAGCCATATGCAGAGACAATTTATAGATTGGACGATATTATTGTGCATTATATGAGTAATAAATGATTTTGAAAACAGTAAAATATGATTTTCTTGAATTTTGCGGGTAGATGAATGAATAGGGGTAGTATTGTGATAAAAGCAAACATAAAATTTCAATATAAGGTTAGAATAGGTTAACATAAATGTTTATATGATAAAAATTTGTTATTTGACATGGACGATGGATAAAACTGGTGTCGTAGTGTAGATTTCAGCCAGCAACTCTGTTGAACCCAAATAGACAGTGTCGATCCAATGTTGAGTGAGGATTTGTAGTTATAAAAGCACCAAAGACAGTCAGAAAGCTGAAAAATTATCAAATGTTAGAACTAGTATGTATAATAGGTAAAGTTTAGGCCATGGGAGATAGGACATAGACAGTGATTATGTAAAATAGGTAAAATTTAATCAAAAGTGAGACGTGAATATGAAACACACATCGTTTCATGGTGAAAATAAACTGTATAGTTTTAAATTGTAATAGACTTACCAAAGTATAAGTATTGTGTTGTGCACAATCTACTAGTCAGAGTACGGTAGATAAGGAACTGCAAAAGTGGTGTTTATGAACCGCAGACAGGCCTGGAAATTCTTGCTGAGGTGAAATTCTTCAGTCATTAATCTGAAAAGTATATAAAGTATAAACATTTTGTTAAATTAGGTCTAAAAGTACAAGTTATACAGAGAACATTGAGATTATTAAGTAGTAATTGCAAGAACATTAAACAGTGCTACATTTTATAAATTAATGTCTCATTTTGCAACAAAAATGAGTTGTATAGTAAGAAAAGGTGAAAGACTTACCTAGTCATGGGTTATCACAGATTGGAATAGTTAGATAGTGTCCAGCCATCAAATTAGGTGGAATGTGAATGTTGAGGTAACGGTGAGATGTAAAACCACACACAGCTTCTGTAATTTTGTGTAAACTTAAGACTTTTTTACAGCCTGTTGCAAGGACAATATCCCATAGACGTTTTACAAATGAATTTAGGGCAGCAGAAGATATATTTAATTGGCTAGACATCAATGTTGGTGAAGGTACATGACCTACGAATAAAACATGTCATATTAGAATAAAATTGTGTTAATATAGGCTAAAATGTATTAGGATAATTAAGTTAGGGTTCGAAATGGTGTTATTTGTTAAAATAGGTAGGTTTTGAGTTGAATATTAAGCATTATCTCTATATTTATAGTTGTAAATTAAGTTAGGTTATGTGTCTAGAAAATTTTGTTAAAACCCAGAGTATTGCATATTGAGAGATGGGGAAAATTTTATTATAAATGAATATCTAAATAGTTTTTCATAATGTTTATTAATAGCTGCAGGAACATAGAAAATCCAAAATTGATAAAAATTAATCAAAAAACATAGTAGGCTAAAAGTTGAATTTTGACAACTAAAATAGAAATCAAGCCAGATAATTGGACGATTTCGAGGGGAGTTTCAGTTTTGGATGATTCTTCAGAGGGTGTACTACTTTCTTTTGTTAAAAACTCCTAACTTCAAAATTAGAAGCATGGTTTGCTAGATTTTAAAGTTTGAGATTGAAGTTTTTGTGAGGTTAGTGATGGAAAATATATTAAGTTAAAAGAAAAATCATCTTTTTCCATGTTCCTGGAAGTTATCTATAGTGTGTAAAGTTCGAAATCAAAGGAGTAAATAGTTGTCATATAGTGTATTAAAGAATGTAATCACCAGAAACCTACCTGTAAGTAATTTAAGTATTCCAAGTAATGTCACAGTGAGTCAACAACGTAAAGTGCAAATAAATATGCCACACTGGTATTAAAAGTGAAGTAGTTCGTCTTCAAAGCCAAGTTTTCGGTTTAGTGCGTCGATCGGGTCATCGTTCATCATATCAACACATCAAATTCAGTTCCAGCCAGATGACAGCATAGAAAGCAACGCAGCGACATCCACGTGAACTAAGGAAGGAATGCGTTATACAGAGTGTCCACGTTTTAATTCGAATAAGGTTGGTGGAATAGCCAAGTAATAATAAAAATTTGCGTCTTCTTTGTTAATTTCATAATTGTAATTGTCTGTTTATATATTTTATTTGTGTGCAAATTATATGATTGCTTTGGGTAAAAATCTGCCTTTCATTTATTTGCCAGTAATAGTTTGAGAATTTCATATTGTAAACTAAAGTAAGTAGAATAATAAACCAAAACAACAACAAAAGTGACCAGAACCAGGTGAACCCAACTTGAGAGAGTTTTCATGAGCTAGCCGATGGTATTTTTATATGAGCTATAAAAATATAGATAATAAGTGTTCAAAGTAAAATTTTTCTTTTATAATTTTATTTTTTCTACGTTTGCAAATTGCAAAGCCAACAGTTTATAACAATATATATATATATATATATATATATATATATATATATATATATATATATATATATATATATATATATATATATATATATATATATATATATATATATATATATATATATATATATATATATTGGGTCATTCTTTTACAAACCGCACACTAAAAAATACTTGACATTTTAGATTCGTCTGAAATTTTTTTTTACAGCTTCTATATATAAAATTAATTGACACATATTTCAGGATTTTGCTTAAAAAAATTTTTTTTCGAAAATATCCATTTATGAAGTTTTGGTATTTTGCTGGATTTTCTCCAATCGTGTCATACATGAAATTTATTATCTCCAGTTGTACTGATCGGATCGATGTCATTTTTTTACAGTTTACGTATTGTTACGTTAGCTTTCTAAAAGAATAAACAATTTTTTTTTAATGTCAACATATCAAAAATAATAACAATTTAATTGTTTAAATAATTGTTAGATGCTGTTGTGCCAGGTTTAGTTAATTTTAAAAAATACCACTTCATTCTTCATCATGTTCCTTAGAAAATGGCATCGGTGAAAAAGTGGTATCTCTATTAGATCAAAAGTTATTAAATATTTTCGAGCGCTTGTCAGGCGGCGCGCACGGAGTCGCCGTGCCGGGCGTAGCGCGCGGAACGTGCAATCAAGCTCCCTTCAGTTTTAAATATATGTAAATGTTTTCATTCTGTTGTTCGTATATTACGCATGCCATATTATTACTATCATATTTTAATCTAAAACTAGCGATAATCATAAAGTGTCGGTACAATGCCGAAAGCATCAAAATCGTCGATTGGTCCGAAAATCAAAGTAGATCGATGCTTCAATCCCTTCGATATGTCTTCACATCGTAAAAGAGAAAATCTAAGACCATTTTCGAAGCAACATTTAGTAGCTCTTAACTTACCGGTAACGGATGAGTTCCTTCAGCGAAAAATCTGTAATACTTGCCATGTTAAATTGTTTCAATTACGCAAGAATCGCGAAAAGAATTTCGAATCAACTGTAAGTAATATTTTCGAAGCAAATTTAATAAAATTTCATTCATTATATGAGACAAAGTCTAAAATATCCTAAAATTATAAAATAAATTGTTAAGCTTCAGGTTAACTGATGTATGTAAAAATTACATTGTTTTTAGAAGGAGGAAATTAATGATTCTGATTTTGACACTTTGGAAAGTTATGACTAGAGCTGTCCGAGGTCACCTGGCCGCCAGAGCCGTCATATGACTCATATGTTTACATCATATCATAATACTTGAATAAGTATATTAAATGGAAATAAATTTTAACAATAATGTTACATTTTATAAAAATTTGTATAAAATTCACCCTTTTAAACAGATTTATGAAGTAGTTTGGTTGTCGTCATCACAAAGTGGGGAAGATCTATAGTATAATAGCATCAGGTATGTTTCTACAGCTGTCTCTGTCAGCGATGTTCGCTTTGGTGAAAAAATATGTTTGTATTTTGAAAATGACCGTTCGACATCTACGGATGTAATACAGGCATAAGTAAAACAATCTGTGAACTCACTTAACGAAGTTGTAGATGCACCATCACAAATTTGTCTTAATTTGCTAAAATCAGGATCTTTCTGTAATACATTCTCGAATTTTTCACTAACGCGATTATTTTTTGCGTCATTTATAGCCTGTAGCTGTGTTTTTACGTCGTCCACTATTTGCAGTGATTCCACTAACGACAACGAACTATTTTGCAATTTTTCTATTGCGTCGTGTAGTCCCCTATAATTGTTATTAATACTTTTTAAATCTGTTTCAAGGGAAACGCCTTGACAGCTTGTGTGGCTTTCCCCTAATAGCTGCAGCCTCGTTAGGGTTGAACTGTAGTATCACAGCTTTTATTTGATGAAAATATTCAGCATAATAAAAAGCCGTGGAAATGTTGGTTTATGAGGGTCCAGTACACGTACTATAATATTTAAAATAGAATTTTTTTTACAATCTGTCGTCTCGTCAATACATAACCAGAGCCGTGTATTTTTTAATCCACATTTAATCCTATTTACAATGCCTTCACGAACAGCTGGAATATATCTACATAACGATGTACGACTTGGTAAGTTCACCTGGGGATTGTATTTATTCCAAAACTCCCGAAATGGTTGTTTATCCAGTATGTGTAGCGGAATATTACAGGCTATTAACATTAACAATAAATCAAACATAAACTGAGTTGTCAAAGGCATGCCATTTTTTTTATTTTGATGTTGCACGGTATTGATACGACGACGACAATCTGTTTTGTGCCAGCACATTAAGTCTTGATTGCAGACTTTACAAATTATTTTGCATCCGTCATAGAATAAATCCGGAAATTCACCGATAAATTTATTCACTGTGTCCGCGTACGGTCGTTTTTTACCCTTTGGCGCGTTTGACATTATGTATAATTTATAGGTACAACCTCACGCATTAACCTTTCAAATAAGACTGAGCGTAAATCACTTCTAAATCGGCACGTGTGACGACAGCGCAAGACCGTGGCTGTACTCCAGCCACATCAGACAGCTCTAGTTATGACGTTAACTGGAAACGTTCTCCTGAAAGTCCCGGTGTATCTTTTGAAGAAGACAATGTGGCAGTATCTGCAGTAATTGATTCTATCAACCAGGGTTGATAGCAATTGAAGTTAAAATTATGAAATAAAATGTATACTTTGTGCAAAAAAAAAACATTTTGTATACTCAGAAGCTAATAAATCAAAGTGTTTAAATTTAGTTTCTAACTTTTTTTTTCTCACGTCGTGATATTCAATATTAATTTAGTAACCGGGAAGTAACTATAATGTTCTTTTCATTATTTATATTAATTTTTATACATTAATGTTATTCAATATTAATTTAGTAACCGGGAAGTAACTATAATGTTCTTTTCATTATTTATATTAATTTTTATACATTAATGTTATCAACAAATATTTTCAAACTATTACGCAATACGGTAAACATTCATTAATATAAAATAGGTGCAAATGCCTGAGACCTCTGAGGTGCGCGGAGCGCGCCGCCTGACAAGCGCTCGAAAATATTTAATAACTTTTGATCTAATAGAGATACCACTTTTTCACCGATGCCATTTTCTAAGGAACATGATGAAGAATGAAGTGGTATTTTTTAAAATTAACTAAACCTGGCACAACAGCATCTAACAATTATTTAAACAATTAAATTGTTATTATTTTTGATATGTTGACATTAAAAAAAAATTTGTTTATTCTTTTAGAAAGCTAACGTAACAACACGTAAACTGTAAAAAAATGACATCGATCCGATCAGTACAACTGGAGATAATAAATTTCATGTATGAGACGATTTGAGAAAATCCAGCAAAATACCAAAACTTCATAAATGGATATTTTTGGAAAAAAATTTTTTTTAAGCAAAATCCTGAAATACGTGTCAATTAATTTTACGTATAGAAGCTGTAAAAAAAATTTCAGACGAATCTAAAATGTCAAGTTTTTTTTTTTCATGAAATCCGTGCGATTTGTAAAAGAATGACCCATATATATATATATATATATATATATATATATATATATATATATATATATATATATATATATATATATATATATATATATATATATACATATATATATATATATATATATATATATATATATATATATATATATATATATATATATATATATATATATATATATATATATATATATATATATATATAATCAACACCCCCCGTCCAATTGCTGGCATAACACAATAAGCTGGGGGTTGTACTTATTGACCGGTAGCTCAGTGAGCAGGTCGTGAATAAGGGCTTAGATTGATTAGAATTCTCCCCAAAATCTAGGCTGGGCGCCAGGACTTTTTGCAAGTACCAAATAGTGGAAAAGTTTACTTTAAAAGATAAAGACAACGTTAAAACTTGAATTCTGTTGGGAAGGAAGTTGAATAAAAATATATTATTTAATAAAAAGTATAATCAAGACTAGTATATGTACAATATTTACAAGTCAAAGAAAAAATCTACGTGGTTGAAGACCAATAAACTAACCACAAAAAAAAATGATATTGAAAGAGAAAAAAAAAAAAAAATGAAATGCCCTATCTCTTACAAATTTCTTCTGAGCAAATAAAACTTTCACTGGGGACGACGATCTTACATAACTTTCAATGGGTTAGTTCAGCGAAGAATCCACCAACGGCTAAGCTCTTAATGGGTTCGGTGTCAATTTGACTCACCACTGTTAGTATTGCAGTTACCCTTGAGAAAAAATGCCAGTTGTATAAAATATCACTTTCCTGCTCCACCCAGTATATAATCATCAGTTCGATCCACCAGTTGTCCTCTTCTCTTGGTCCAGGTATTTACATAAAAAGGGGAGAGTTTTATGAGATCAGTATTATAGGCAAAACAAATTTAAAAGCTGTGACGTTTGAATTGTCCAGCTACGTAGACAAAATATGAGTTAACACAAATTTACAGAGTAAATTGCAAACTAAACAAATTAGGATCGGTATCCTACAATATTTTAGGAAGTTGAAGACTTTAACTAACTTAGGTATCAATAAAAGTTACATTAAATAGACAAAATACTAGTCCAACAAATAAACTACGTGTAGCTACGATAATAAACAAGTGAAATAGGTATTCACTAAATGTTAAGATATTTTTGTACTAAAAGAAGTTAATCTTCAAGAAAATAGAATTTAGAATGTCTGTATACAGACAGACAACTATAAAGACAACGTAAATAAATATTTGCTAATTATAAAACAATATGATAGTTTTCAACTTGAAGGTAACATTAAATTAAATTATTTATTAGTTCCTCGGAGAGAGGGAATAATGAATTGCAGATAACGTTAAATAAAGATATATAACTTGACTATATGTTTAATGTAGATAATCAAAAGTTAATCAATTGCCAGATAACTAGGCAGGTATCTTTGCCAGAGGACTAGGCAAGGCTTCACTAGAGCGGCGTTCCTAACTAAATACTAAGTAAACGTTCAAGTAAGCATTCGATATTTTAAATTTAGAAAAACCTTACGTTACTGAGGTCTGGTTGATAAATATATGCACTGGTATAAGATAATCCACCACAAAACAAATGCACAAAATTAGATAATTTTCACAGAGTTTATAAACAAATAGGTTTGGTCCAACCAGGTGTACCAATCTCCAAATGTCACCAGTCACCACTGTTCAGAGTGCTACCAACGTGACCTAAAACATCAACAGACAAAGACAGAAAACAACTAACTACGCTACAAAATGGCGACATCCGTTGCCGAGTAAATCTAAAATTTACAATAACCGAAAGTTAGTTTAAATTAGCACACGAACTTATTACAATATCAGAGGGATATTAGATAAATTGCCAACAAGGCACGATAAATCGATATTAATCAATATTAATGATGGCTGCTCCAAAGAACAACCAAGGTGAACTGATCACCGAAAAGCAAATTCGCCCAAGGCGTAAATTAAGATAATTACGGTACAATATTATTATGAAAATTACCTCAAAGGTATTTTAAATCAATATAGCAACTTTTTAAATAATGATGATCATAAAATCAAATGATAATACCAGAAAACATATAAATTTTACCAGACCGCAGAATCAGAGATGGTTTCCATCTGAACGCTGCGCTAGTAAGAAGGAAGAAGCTTCGATCTGTTCTCCCACCTAAACTCGGTTATAGTTTGGAAAGAGACAGACATTTGAGAGTAGATTATGAGCAATAAAGATAGATAGATATTTAGTGTCAAAAAATCTGTAAAACCAACTGTTCCAGTAGAAATCAGTGTCGCCATCTGGACTAGACTAGCAGAAACTTAATTCATCGTGGAACACAACAAACTGGAATGAAATAGCTTGCAATTTCGTTACAATATATATATATATATATATATATATATATATATATATATATATATATATATATATATATACAGGGTGAGCCACGGTGGATGGAGTATTAGAAGTATATGGAGAATGGATCAGCCGATTGCTTTAAAATTTTGGTTACGAAGATAATCGAGTATGATCTCTCCAACTAAAATATTTTCGAAAGTGCGGTGTTGCCGCTTATACGTAAAAATGGCAACATCTTCGTTATTTTAAATGGAATACCCTGTATATTTTTGCGTTTTTTGGATCGTCGTCTCTTTCTGAGTAACTTTTATTAATATTTCCTTATACCTATCTCAAGCCGTTTTCGAGATAATAATTCTTTTCTGAATTTATTGCCAAAAATTTGACTTTCAGTAAATAGTGTTTTCTCCTACCTACGCAGCAATTAAAAGATAATTTTTTAGTTGCGGCTAGGTAAGGCCTGGGGGCATCTCCTCCATTAATCAAATGTTTCGAATATCATACAGGGTGAGTTAGACAACGCTTTCTACAAGTGACTTAGAAAAATGCACGAAAGTCAATTTTTTTTAAATAGAATGCCCTGTATATTATTACTGATTCGGAAAGGCGATACATTTACCTCTTTAAAAAGGTATTATACTCTATACCTAATGCACACCGTTTTTGATTTATGGGCACTTTTCTGTAACCTTACCAAGAATATTAGTCTTCTGGTATATCATAACGAGTGGGCCATGAAATTTTTGTTTTGTCATTTTGTAATGACAACAGATGTTATTTTTCTAAATAAATTTGACGTTAGTGATATTTGCACCTAATTTGAATAGCTATGTAGCACAAATATGGTAGAAAATAATTATACAAACACGGTTATAATTGATTTGTTTATTATCCATGGACAGTGCAATAAGATTATCAGCAGAACTTGTAGAAGATTTAATGAGAAATATCCGAATTTCCCGCAGATCAGAGGAATTTTATAAATTTTGGTTCATCATTAAGGCAACAATAACAGTGTTAGTATTAGGAAAAAATAATAACTAAGCAGCAACAACGGTAACAAAGTCTAAGTAGCAATAACAAATAATACCAATAACAGTAATAAATATAAAAATCTTAAAAATATTGTTATAATTGTTCGAAATGTAGACCGTTAACTTCCAGACACTTTTGTATACGACGATGGACGACGTTTGTTGTAGCAGTTCTTATTTCAGCGGGGTCCAAGTTTTCAATCTCTTGAATCACTCGACGTTCTAATTGTTCCCTGTTGTGGACTGGAGTTTTATAAACTCTATCTTTAAGAGTACCCCAAAGATAAAAATCTAACGGGGTAAGGTCAGGATACCTCGGAGGCCAATTCCACGGTCCCAAACGTCTAATCCAACGATCATCGAAAAAGCGGTCCAACTCCATACTAATTTCGTGTGTACAATGTGCAGGAGCCCCGTCAAGTTGATACCAACAAGTTATATATTTTCCAATTGACATAATATCAAGGAAGTCTTCCACAATTGTTCTAATTATATCTAAATGTTTTCTGAAATTCAAATTTTCGTCGTATATGTAATATTTTATTTTGTCATCCATTAACATACAAAACACATTGAAACTAAATTTGACTTGAAAGCCAGCTTCTCTAGTAACGTAAGGTTGTCTGTGGCCCAATGGTGACGATTTCGTGTGTTACAAATCCCTTCCCTAGAAAATTTTGTTTCATCAGTCCATATAATTTTCTTTAAAAAAATTGGAGTCCTCCTGCATACGTACAAGTAACATTTCATAAAATTCTATTCTCTGTAGATAATCCTGAGGCATGAGAAATTGGACTCTTGTAAATTTGTAATTATGCATTTTATGGTTTGCTAGTATTCTTCGAATGGATGAATATGGCAATGCTAAATCCCGCTCAGCACAACGGATGGAATACTGGGGATTTGCATGAAAATATGCTAGCACATTGATTTCATTTACCTCGTCAGATGTCACAGGTTTAGGTAAATTTCTTGCTTCTCTTAATGACGAACCAAAATTTATAAAATTCCTCTGAATTCGTAAAAACTTTCTGTTGTTCATCTGCGGCAAATTCGGATATTTCTCATTAAATCTTCTGCTGAAGTTCTGCTGATAATCTTATTGAACTCTCCATGGATAATAAACAAATCAATTAAAACCGTGTTTGTATAATTATTTTCTGCCATATTTGTGCTACATAGCTATTCAAATTAGGTGCAAATATCACTAACGTCAAATTTATTTAGAAAAATAACATCTGTTGTCATTACAAAATGACAAAACAAAAATTTCATGGCCCACCCGTTATGATATACCAGAAGACTAATATTCTTGGTAAGGTTACAGAAAAGTGCCCATAAATCGAAAACGGTGTGCATTAGGTATAGAGTATATTACCTTTTTAAAGAGGTAAATGTATCGCCTTTCCGAATCAGTAATAATATAAAGGGCATTCCATTTAAATAAATTGACTTTCGTGCATTTTTCTAAGTCACTTGTAGAAAGCGTTCTCTAACTCACCCTGTATGATATTCGAAACATTTGATTAATGGAGGAGATGCCCCCAGGCCTTGCCTAGCCGCAACTAAAAAATTATCTTTTAATTACTGCGTAGGTAGGAGAAGACACGATTTACTGAAAGTCAAATTTTTGGCAATAAATTCAGAAAAGAATTATTATCTCGAAAACGGCTTGAGATAGGTATAGGGAAATATTAATAAAAGTTACTCAAAAGAGACGGCGATCCAAAAAACGCAAAAATATATAGGGTATTCCATTTAAAATAACGAAGATGTTGCCAGTTTTACGTATAAGTGGCAACACCGCACTTTCGAAATTATTTTAGTTGGAGAGATCATACTCGATTATCTTGGTAACCAAAATTTCAAAGCAATCGGTTGATCCATTCTCCATATACTTCCTAATACTCCACCCACCGTGGCTCACCCTGTATATATATATATATATATATATATATATATATATATATATATATATATATATATATATATATATATATATATATATATATATATATATATATATATATATATATATATATATATATATATATACACTCAGTTCCAAAAAAAGTGACGCACTTGATTTTTGACCTAACTTTTTTCCTTGTTTTTTTTTAAACCAGTGGCTCGATTTTTAATTTTTTTTTATTTGTTGGTAGGTAATTCCTTTGTCTTTCAAAAAGAAAAATAAAGAGGTGGAAATTTTTTCAAAGCCTCCTGGATGGTAGTGGAAAAACTCGAACCATGTTTTTTTCTTAATTTTTGACTCTTCCTGTGTGTTAATTAAGTAATGGTATAGAAAGTGCTTATACTCTGTATGAAAGACGCTTCTCGTACGAGCATTTTGTTTTTTTATTCATTGATTTATCTCTAAAATTGTCCGAATTACAGCTCTTTTGCTGAAACCTTGCGTATTACCAACTTTCTGAATTTATCGAGAATCAGTTTTGCAGTGAAATAAACTGATACGAATTTTAAATCTTCTAATCTACACGGCATACTGGAAATTAGGTTTCTTATCGTTTCCATTGGTATACGATCCCATTCTTCCACTAATGCATCTGCCATTTCTGCGAGACTTTCCGGAGGCCTCTCGCGAGAACGTACCCTTCTCCCTAATTCATCCCACAAATGTTCTATAGGGTTCATATCAGGGCTTCTCGCAGGCCACTGTAATGTGGTGATACCCGTAGCTTCTAAAAGTTTCGCACTATTGCTGCGGTGTGAGGTTGAGCATTATCCTGCATCAATATAAAATTATTGCCCACTAACTCTGCATGAGGTAAGACATACAGCTGTAAAATGTCAATGTAGATTAGGCCTGTCAACGTCCGCCTCACCGGAAAAACATGAAGGGGTGTCTTTCCATTCATTGAAATCCCTCCCCACACCATAACCGACCCACCATTAAAACGTTCGCATTCTGTTATTAAATTCTGATTAAAAATTTCACCAGTCCTTCTCCACACTCTTTTTCTTCCATCCACCATGTTAAGGCAAAACCTTGACTCATCCGTAAACAAGACATTCGACCATTCAGGAATATTCCATTCTCCATAATTTTGAACGAAATTTCTTCTAGCAGCACGATGTTCGGGCAATAATTTAGGACCTTTTGCAGGTCTCCTAGCTTTTAAATTAACTTCTTTTAGACGTCTACATACCGTCTGCTTACTTACTGCAACACCACGAATTCGGCGAAGATCTTGCTGAACATTTACCGCAGTATTTGATCGTTCCCGTAATATCCGCAACCTCAAGAAGCGATCATCTCTTGGAGAAGTTTTTCGAGGGCGACCAGAACCCACCCTTCGAGCAGCGCTTCCTGTTTGTTCGTACTTGCGGATCGCTTTACGAGCAGTTGCTTCATGGACTCCCACTGCACGAGCGGTGCGGCGTAATGTTTACTACGCCCATCGTTTACTAAAGCAACTAATCTTGCTACTTGTTCAGGATTTATTTGAGGCATTTTATGTAATTTTAGTCTCTAAAACTTTTTTTAATGAAACTTAATAACACAACGACAAAGAGTCATATAAGGAGGCATACAACAAATTAATTGCTATGGCAACGGCAATTGTTTTTTTTTAAAGGCAATGTGATCCTACAACGAAATAAGTTTGTGGGATATACGCAAGGTTTCAGCAAAAGAGCTGTAATTCGGACAATTTTAGAGATAAATCAATGAATAAAAAACAAAATGCTCGTAAAAGAAGCGTCTTTCATACAGAGTGTAAGCATTTTCTATACCATTACTTGATTAACACACAGGGTGAGTCAAAGATTAAGAAAAAAACATGGTTCGAGTTTTTCCACTACCATCCAGGAGGCTTTGAAAAAAATGTCCACCTCTTTATTTTTTTTTTTGAAAGACAAAGGAATTACCTACCAACAAATAAAAAAAAATTAAAAATCGACCCACTGGTTTAAAAAAAAAAAAAAAGTTAGGTCAAAAATCAAGTGCGTCATTTTTTTTGGAACTGAGTGTATATATATATATATATATATATATATATATATATATATATATATATATAATATATATATATATATATATATATATATATATATATATATATATATATATATATATATATATATATATATATATATATATATATATATATATCTATGATATAAAACAGCGAAACTGTTATTTAATAACACACGGTTTTTGCCTAAAAAGATAAATAAATGATCCAGTCATGTGAATACTATGTCATCGGCTACCAAAACTGGCTAGCCTCTGATTGGCCAGAGCTCCAAAAAGAGGCGTAGCCACCCTCTTGCTAATCTATAAATACTAATCACAGCCTTACGCACGCTTCTTGTCGTTCTTGTATCCAAACCGTGAGGGTCACGTTTTGGAATTTCCTACTTTTGCTGTTTTTGCTCATATTTCGAGTCTCGGCGTATGTATACGTCCAAGACTGCTCAAAGACAAGTCAGATCACCAAGTCCAACAAATCTTTTTTTACAACATTACTACAAGCACGCTGGTAGCCGGCTTTCCTGTATATCACCATTGTGTATCATTGTGTGTGTGAAGTAATATACTGTTTAAGTGAACGTGGTGTTTTCTTTTGCTTCTGTGCCGCTCGCTTCCTCAGTGCAGCCGCGCCCTGCGACTCGAGGCTGACGCCGGACACAGGGCAATCAGGTGAGCTGCTTCATAGCAGGTAAAGACTCTGTCATAGACAATAAGCTTCGCCGCATCACGACGGACGCTCAGCCTTTTTAGTGCTTTCCTAATTCACAAGCCATGTCGGATCGCTGTGCGACTTGCTTGCTCTAGGTCATCCTAACTCATTTTATAGCTTACTTCCCAACTAGTGTAGCTATACCAAAGACATTAAGCTCCGCCGCTCGCGACGGACGCTGCTCACCATTTTTAGTGCACTTTCCAAAACACAAGCCAAGTCGGGTCGCCGTGCGACTTGCTAGCTCTAGCCCAACCTAACTTAATTCTTAGCATACTTTTGAACTTTTACAGCTCGAGCCAAAGACATTAAGCTCCGCCGCTTCGCGACGGAAGCTGAGACATTTTTAGTGCACTTCTAATTTTCACACCAAGTCGGGTCGCTGCGCGACTTACTTGGATGTTCTAGTTATGCTATGTAGATAGCATAACTTGAATATAGTGTAAATTCATAACTAGCCACACAGGCTCGCCGCTTCTCGGCGACTTAGTCAAATTTTAGTGAAACTTAACATTTGTGCAAGCATAGCCAGAGACCATCACTTGTAAAATCTAAGTGTACCAAATCAGACTCCAGTGTAGAACTTTATTCAAGTCTGCAAACACCACAGTAACGTTTTATAACCCTTTCACACAGTGCAACTTATAGACATTTTATTAATATTAAGTTTAATATTAAGTATATGCCAGGAACACATCCTCACATAAGTCACCAGGGTATTAGCGCCCTGTACAGGCCCTACATACGTTCTCTCACTAACAGCCAAGGTATTAGCGCCTTGGCACCGCTTTTACTAACCTTCATCTCAACTCGGAGAGTATTAGCGCTCTCCCAAGCATCTCCTGGTCCAACTCTCGGTGTCCATGGGGTACGAGCGCCCTAGAGCACCAGACATACATAGACTCTTGTAAGATTGAAGTGAAGAAAGAAGTAATGGAGTACCCGAGGCCCACTACAGCTTCTGAAGCCGGCAGCCTCATCACCACTATCACTGCTCCTCCTACCACTAACACTGACTTGCACAACACACACCCCAGCCCCTCAGGCTCTGACGACGAGTTCCCACCATTATATGGGTTTACCACAAACGGCTCACCAGAATCCGCCACCTCGGGGCCACACATTGCGCTCCGCGAGCGCCCCGACCACGACCTGCCTGAGATGGTCGATGAAGAACAAAGGCTGCAAAGTCTTGATACTACGGCACGGAACAACTGCTCCCTCGAGGACTCGCCACTTCGGCGTTCCCCAGAGTACTGCCAAAACCGTAGACATGGCGCCCAACGTGGGGCCTCTACGTTACCTATTCAACAAGAAGAAGTGCCTAGAGGACGAACCGGACCTGCACCCGATCTAGACACGGCGGCTGCCACCGGCCCCGCTCCCAATCTCACCTCTTTCGAGGTTTCTCAGAGCAGCAAACCTCGTGGCGTCCAACAATAAAGATCCAAGAAACAACAAATATACAACACCAAGAAAGAACACCTACAGCTACCGCCGTCACAGCTCCCACCACTGTGGAGGAGAGCATGGCCAACCTATTACAAAGAACGCTCCCAGACCTTGCCATCGCCCTACGAACGACACCGAAAAGGACAAGACTCACAGCTACATACGGAGGAACAGACTGGGAGGACCCAAACCTCTTCCTCGAAGAGCTGGAGCAATATTTTCACAAAGAAAACATAGAACCCACAGAATGGACTAGTATTGCCGCTGCTCAACTTCGTGGCTCGGCCAATACCTGGTTTGAAAATTACCGAAGACTTAGACTCGACTACCCATCTTTCTGTCAACGCTTACTGGACAAGTACAACTTATCACTAGTAAGCCAATTGCACGCAAGATTGTATGGCGAAAAACAACGGAGCGGCGAGGACACCGCCGTCTTCATAGCACAAAAACTCTCACTATTTCGATGTCTAGCCCCAGGTCTAGACGAAAATATCATCACCCGACAAGTCAGGGAGCTCCTTACTGCAGAGATAAGAATTAATCTGCCAGGTGCAATAATAAACAGCATAGACCAACTAACACAAATTGCCACCGCCATCGAAGCCGACCTGCGGGAGCAGCAGACGGCGAGGATCACCACCACGCGACACAACGACGTCCGCCGGCCGAGGCGCGACCAGCTCACAAGAGAGCGCCGTCATCCCAGCCAGCCGGAGTGGGCCCAGAGCGGAGAATAGCCGAGGTGCCACTCATGCGGGCGAGAACCGAAATGCCGGCCAAACTGACACAATTTCATCGCAGCCACGAACACCGCCATACCCCCTGCAGATTTTGCGGCGCTATGCACTTCCACCGAGATTGTACGCTCAGACAACGGACGGCCAACACAGATAACAACCTCGTAGCACTACCACCATGGAATGAGGGACCCTCCTCCACCCCTGGTGCATCTCCAACACCAGGCCTCATTCATAAAAATTTTAGGAAATAATAAATAGGGAAATAACTTAATAATTTTCGTGAAAAAAAGGACCGGATCCGAAGGGACCGGTCGATATAGAATTTGGCTGAGACCACCCAGAGTGGGGGTTGGTATAGTATCGTGGTCCTAAGATAGGACAACAGAGGAAGCACCTACCTTGCGGCTTATCCTCCCCTGGTTTAGGAACAAATCTTCGATGTAAAAAATGCCAATTAATAGAAATTATAAGGACTTGCGACCCACATGATGGCCGCGCGTGGATCAACTATAACTAACTTAGAATAAATTTAAATGAGATTAATTTCATTAGATGTAGTAATAGGAAATTTTAATGTGAAAGAAGGAATCGTAAGATTCCTTATATTCGTTAATGTATAAGACTCGTCTCGTAAAAAAAAGGAATCAAGATTCCTGTATGTAAGATGTATATAATAGTTGGATTGGTAGACGATATAAAGAAAAGGAATCACGAAGATTCCAGATGATATAGGAGATGAGATATGATTGATGTAGATCAGAATATACGTAGCATTCCATGTATTTTAAGATAAAATAGATAAGAGATAGAATAGAACAGTAAGAATAGAGACAGAGTAGGATATCTTATTTTGTCAGACGATTGCACAAGTCGCTCGAGTAAGTCAGCGATTAAATGGAAAAATGATTGAAAATTGCCCACCTGGAAGTTGGATCCAGGCGGGAGTCTATTTAGGATTGCCAATCTAATGTCTGCGAATTTAGGACAGACAAAGACCCGGTGCACTGAATCATCCGTGACGTCGCAAATGCCACAGTTAGAATTTAAAACGCGGCCTATTTTAAATAAATAGGCAGGAAAATTTCCGTGGCCAAATAGGACTTGCACGAGTTTAGGACTAGGAATCGCGTCCTCTTCTAGCCAATTAGAGATATTAGGAATGAAGGAGTACAAAAGTTCTACCCTTAGGAGAGGAATCCCAGGATATCTGCCATGCCTCTGTGATCTTTAGAAGAATATATTTGACTGCCTCTGACCAATAGGCGAACTGCTGGATGTCGATCCGTACGCCCAGGAGCGTAGCGGTCGCATCATATCTAAGCATGAACTTAGCTCTTATCCTATCTAGTTCGAGTTGGATCGGATGGATCTTTGCCATGACGCACAGACTATCAACCGGAGTGGTGCGGTATGCTCTCAAAATGGTCCTTAAACAAGCGGCTTGAGCCTGAGCCAGCTTCCTGTGATTTCTCGCATTTGTCAACTTATGTCCCCATATGGATATAGCATAAGAGAGGATCGGAATGATAACGGCTTTATAGATGATAACTGCGGCTCCCATAACGTCTGCTCCCCAATGCTCGTAAGTATATCTTCTGATTGATTGGAATATCCTTATTGCCCTGTTTGAGATGTAGATGACATGTTTATTATAGTTTAAGTTTCGGTCAAAAATGATGCCGAGGTACTTATAATGATCGGTCCTCTGAATCGGGACGTTATTAAATTTGATAGAAGGATTCCTACCACCACCAGAACAACCCCAACCAAGGGGTAGAAACCTACAAAATCCCCAAAATTCACAAAACATCGAAACAAGACAAAATACGACAAGAGCCATCACTGCACCACCGGAAAACTTCCGGAGGGCCGCGCCGACGCGGCCCGCGACACAAACACCCTCGGACGACCTCGACTAAACCAGATAGACCAACCACTAGGAGCGGAAGAGTTGCCACCCTCGCTGCCTCGTTTACAAGTACAAATCAATGGACAACAAGTCTGGGCTTTGTTGGACACAGGCGCCAGCAAGTCTTTCATACACCCAAGCCTACTACAGGGGCACGACGTCCCCGAAGAATACAAGATTGTCTGCCTGGCTAGTGGACAAAGAGTCTACGCGCGCGGCCCAGTTGAACAGCGAATATACATCAACGGTCAACGTACGAATATACAGGGATATGTCATGGAGGAAATGGCAGAGCACCTTGACCTTGGGTAGGAATGTATGCTGGCCGAACAGGCCACCCTCGATTTTCAGTACAACTGTGTATACTTCGGCACAACAAACAGGCAATCTGCATATTGGCACTCACACAGAGTCTTCAGCGAATATGCCCCACCAGTCAAGCTAACTGAGGACAACGTTTCAGCAGAACTCTGCGACAGCTACGAGGCGGTCCTCAACAAGTTCCCCGACGTCTTCCACGAGAGGCTCAGGCAGCCCACGACACGACTAACCACACATGTCATTCGATTAAAAGACACAAGGCCTTTTAAGATTCGACGCTACCAATACTCGCCAGCGAAGAAGGCGATAATACACGAAGAAATGAGCAAGATGCTAGCTGCCTGCGTCATACGCAGAAGCCACTCAGCCTTGTGCTCCCCCATCGTAATCGTGCAGAAAAAGGACGGCAAGTCACGATTTTGCATCGACTACAGGCAGCTAAATTCACAGACAGAAGACGAGGTCGCTCAACTGCCAGCGATTAGAGAAACCCTACAAGAGCTAGGGCCAGCCACTGTTTTCACTTCATTGGACCTGCGCAGTGGATACTGGCAAGATGAGAGCAGCATTCCATACACAGCCTTCAGCGCACCTGACGGGGCGACTTATGAATTTTTGGTCATGCCATTTGGCCTGAAATGTGCCCCATCGACTTTCCAGAAACTAATGACTGAAGTACTGGCAGGCTACATAGACCGATTTATCAAGGTCTATTTAGATGACATTATTATCTACTCCATGACACACCAGCATCACTTACGATTAGTCCTGGAGCGACTACGCACCCATGGGCTACGTTGTTCACTCGAGAAGTGCCACTTTGGCGCGGAAGCCCTTGATTACCTTGGCCTTCGCCAGCACAAAATAACAAGCCGCAGGGGAAACACGTACTGCAAATCAGAGACTTTCCCAAACCCTGCACCATGAGAGAGCTCCAAAGCTTCCTAGGCACAGCGAATTGGCTCCAAGAGTACGTGCCCGACTTCGCCGCCATAGAAGCTCCACTGACATACCTAGTGGGCAAGAAGCACTTCCGCTGGACTACGAAGGCCGAGGCAGCTTTCGACGAACTAAAAAGAAGCCCTATCACAACCTTTAACACTACACCGACCAGATTCAGACCTACCATTCGTACTGCAAACAGATGCCAGTATGCACGGCATGAGAGCAGTACTTTGGCAAGAAACACCAGAAGGCGAGCGCCGGATCATCTCGTGCTCCAGCGAAAAGTTTAGCAAAACAGGACGCTACCACTGCAATGAATAGGAAGTTCTCTGCGTGGTCTGGGCATGCAAGCGCTACAGAGCCGCCCTAGGTGACAGACCATTCACGCTGGTCACGGACAGCCGAGCACTCACATGGCTGAACAAATACAAAGACGACCGAGCGAAACTGACAAGATGGGCACTACTACTTCAAGAATACAGCCTCGAAATACGCCACTGCCCAGGAAAACGAAACCAATTACCAGACTACCTCTCCAGACACCCAAGCGGACCCCGACTGCAACCCGACGATGTTGCGGAGGAGAGGCTAGTCCCACCAGACACGGTGGCTACCTACAACCCAGAGGGGAGGCATGACCAGCCTCACGACCACCAGCAACAACGACGAGTGCCCCTGGCATTCATCCAACCAACTACGCTCACAGCCGCACAACTAGACATGGAAGACGATGAACCAGCCCCACTTTACGAACAAATACGACAAGCCCAGAAAGACAGTGTAGAATACCAAGCCACCAGAGCAAGATGGCACCGACTACACAACGGACAAGACAAAGCAACAGAACCCTGGCAAAGAACACTACAAAACGTCTACACCGTCCAAGATAGCCTTATCTGGTACACAAAAGACAACAGAAAAGTTCTGGTGGTCCCATTAGAATTTTGGCCCAGAGTGATTCATGACTACCATGACAAAATATGACACCACGGAAGAGACGAAACCATAGACGCAGTAAGAAGACTGTACTACTGGCCAGCCATGACGAAACAAATAAAAACTCATGTACGCCACTGCTTAATCTGCGCATCGACGAAACGAGGAGGCGCTTTGCAGCCGCACGCACCGCTGCACCCGAGACCACCTACGCGGCCATGGCAGGTCGTGGCTTTTGATGTGATGGGCCCATACCCAACGTCGAGAGAGAAAACCGCCACCTCTTCGTATGCACGGACACCTTCTCAAAGTGGGTAGAAATCCAAGCAAGTCCACGCTATCGGCGTGAACACCATGCTCAGATTCCTCACCAACACTTTCAGTCGCTGGGGATATCCAGAGAGAATCATGACAGACAACGCGGCCCAGTTCCGCAGCCTAAGCTGGCAAAGATACCTAAGAAGACACGACATCACAGGAGACACGACACCTGTTTAACACTAACGAGCAAATCCTGTAGAATGACGAAACCAGGAGATCAAAAGAGCCCTACGAATCCAGAACCAAGACCAACCCATAGACAGATGGGACGAAAGACTACACGAAATCACATTCAACCTACATAGCCGGAAAAACGCCCCACTGGCATGTCACCTAGCCAAGCATTGCTAGGAGCCCAGCTAGTTAAACCTGGTGAGTGGAATCACCCGGTTAACCAACAGCCAGGCAACAACGATGCCAGAGAGCGCGAAGCTCGCATCCAACAAGCACACCGACGACAAATCATTTTCGAAAAAAACTCTACCCAGAACAACGAGACGCCCCTGTGCACTTTAGAAGAGGAGACCAAGTGCTAGTCAGACAATTCCCAGAAACATCCATAGCCTTCTACCCGACCTGGACAGGCCCTCATACAGTTGCCGCCGTCCTCGGCGACAACGTCTATGAGATAGACAGAAACGGCGTGCAATACCAGATTCACGTCGACGACATCAGGCCAGCACCTGACCCAATGCCTGAACCAAACAACGTAGAAGCACCCGATGATGATATGGGACCGAGACCGATTCCAAGACGAAACTGACGACGACCTACCAGCTGTCCCTGTGCGACCTGCCACTGCTCGCACACACAGAGTCTCCATAGAACCATAAAACCGCCAATTCCGCAAAGGTAGACATTATATTGATGGCGGAACCCAATAAGAAAAGGGCAAACAAGGGAAAATGGATAACAGACTCTAACTGTGACTCAGCGATATGGATCTATAACCAAAGACTGCAAGTAATAGACTACGAAACAGACAACACGGGATTTGTATGGGTGGAACTGGCAGGCGTAGTTATCTACTCCAAATTGCACCAAAAGGGAGTTCGAGAACTACCTCCAAAAACTGGGTAATAACATCAAAAAACATCGGAACAAAGGGATAATAGTCGCAGGCGATCTAAACTCTAAAGCGCGAATCTGGGGTTCTCCTCGTGAGGACGAAAGAGGCCATATATTACTGGAATGGATTGCGGAACATTCGATGGTAACCCACAATAAGGGTACTGACCCCACCTTTATTAGAAGAGGAAGCCAATCCCACTTGGATATCACAATGAGTAATTACCAAATAGCGCCTCAAATCGATGACTGGAAGGTATCTGACGAGGAAAATCACAGTTTCCACCAAAATATATATTACAGAATTACTATTCTCGAAGCAGACAAGACTGAACCAAAAGAATGGAAATGGCATATTAATAAAACAAATATACCACACTTTATCACAAACCTGAGAACGGAATTCAGAAAACTCCAAAGGATAGATGAAAGCACAGGCATGAATGCAATCAACATAGCGGCTGAAAATACATTCCCAAAAAAGAAAAGAGGAACCAAACGAACGCCTGTCTACTGGTGGAATGAGAATATAGCAAACCTAAGGGTACAATGCATATAGCTAAGAGAAAAACGACTAGAGCAAATAGAAGAACCGACACGCCAGAAGTGGAAGAAGAAGAACTGAGGAATGAGTACAGGCTCAAAAGAGCCCAACTGCGGAACGAAATCATGGCAGCGAAAGAGAAATGCTGGAGGGAGACCCGTGAAGAAGTAGATCGAGACATATGGGGCCTAGGCTACAAAATCGTATGTAAAAAAATTTGCCAAGACATACCAAATCAGAATTGACGATGATAAACAGCTAAGGATAGCAAAGGAGCTATTCCCAGAACACGGAGAACAGACGTGGGAGCGAGTAGAGTTAAACGATCAGGATATCCCGAAGTTTACCGAGGAAGAAATCGAAAAGGCAGCAAACAAAATCATAAATAAAAAATCCCCCGGACCGGATCAGTTACCTCCGGAAATAGTCAAGGCAGTGGTACAAGAGTTTCCAAAAGAAATTTTAGAAATGATGAACTACCATCTGAAAGAGGGAAAATTCCCAAGCAAGTGGAAAATAGCGAGATTGGTGCTAATAGAGAACCCAAGGAAAGAAGGTGACCAAGAAATAAAATACAGACCCATATGTCTACTGGATGTAATGGGGAAACTATTAGAGCAACTAATCGTGACAAGGCTCCTGAGTGAAGTAGAAGGGAAACTATCGAATAGCCAATATGGCTTTAGGAAAAAGAGATCGACCGTAGACGCTATGAAACGAGTCTTGGAAGCTGCAGAAGACAGGCATGGGAAGTATGGTCTCCTAATAACGGTAGACATTAAAAACGCATTCAACACGGCACCATGGAAAGGCATTATGAGTAAACTCACAAAAAAAAAGGATGTGAGTAGATATCTAGTGAAAATAATAGGCAGTTACCTAGAGAACCGATGGATTCAAGTAGGGAAACACTTGATGAAAGCAACAAGCGGTGTCCCACAGGGGTCAATACTAGGCCCCACACTATGGAATATTTACTACGACGAGGTACTAAGAACGGAACAGCTAGAAGGAGTAAAGATCATTGGCTTCGCAGATGATACAGCCATAATAGTTGAAGCCAAAACCGAGGAACTGCTAACAACAAATGCGAATATAGCCCTACACAGAATAGAACAGAAAATTAAAGCCAAGCAGTTGCAACTCGCGCAAGAATAAACGGAGGTCCTAATACTGTATGGAGGTAGAAAATTAAAAGATATTACCCTGGAGCTAAGTGAGAGTCTGCGGCACCAATATGGGAAAAAGCCATGCGAAATAGCAAAAAACATAGAAACATGCTTGTTAAACTACAGAGGAGACTAGCTATACGTGTTGGTGGTGCATACCGTACAATCTCGACAGAGGCAATCCAGGTCATAACAGGAATCAAGCCAATTGAAATCATGGTTCAGGAACGCAGTAGGATATATGAGGTAGGAAGAGAAAGCAACAAACAAATCCAGGAAGAATCAAACCAGGAGTGGCAAAGACGCTGGGAACTGGATACAGACAAAGCGAGATGGACAAAGAGACTCATTCGAAATATAGAGGCATGGTGCTAAAGGAGACATGGAGAAATAGAATACTACCTAACACAATTCCTGGGAGGGCATGGGTGTTTTAACGCCTACCTGAAAAGATTTGGACTTAAAAATACAGCTAAATGCTGGTACTGTGGAGATGTACACTCCAGAGCATACGTTTTTCGCATGCAAAAAATGGGCGGGCTATAGAGAGGATATGCACGAAGGTATTGGAGAAACTGTAATGGTGGACAATATTATCAATCTAATGATATCAAAAGAGAGTAATTGGCAGGTAATACATGGGTATATTAAGAAAGTGTTAAAGGAAAAAGAAACATACGAAAGGAACATAGAGAAAGAAGAAAGGAGAAGAAATGAAATGTAAAGAAGAAAATGGAAATACCAATCCGATATAATGTAATGCTACGCAGTTCCATATCGTAGATGGCAAATGGAGGAGGGGTTTTAGTTGGTAGGTCCTCCGCGAGAGAGGGAATCCAACACCCCCTGAAACACGTGTTTCAGGAGTCTATGAAGATTTCCACTCCTCCACGAAAAAAAAAAAAAGAAGATAGATAGATAGATAGATAGATAGATAGATAGATAGATAGATAGATAGATAGATAGATAGATAGATAGATAGATAGATAGCATTTATTTAACAATTTTACGTAAGGATTTACATTTATGGCAAGTCAATATCACAGAAGAAAGAAATAAAAAATATAAGTGCTTATAGAAACAAAATAAATATAAATAATATAACAATTGCATAAACAATTAAAAAAATAATACAATAAAAAAAACGCTGTGAGTATATTAAAGGGGAGAAATAAAATCTAGTACCTAAATAAAAATTATATGTAGGGAGTATTTACATATTCCTCAGTAGAGTAGAAACAATATTTAAAAAAAAATGCTTTCATTACAACTTTGAATTTATTATAATTCAATTTCTTTACGTGTTCTGGCAAAATATTAAATAACTTTAAATTAAGTGAATTCTTTGCTGACCTTGTGAGTCTAAAACGTGGTGGCTTAAGTAAATTTGAAGCTCTAGTATTATAATTGTGAGTATCCGAATATGTATCATAATTGATTTTATTATTGTGTATTTCTAGAAGGCTATTTATTATAGCCTTCTAGATAGATGGTAAAGGCATAATTTCCAGTGCTCTGAATAAAGGTTGGCACGGTTCCAATGTATCTGCATTTGCCAATATTCTAATCACCTTTTTTTGTTGTCTGAAAATTCTTATGGAGTGTGACGAATTACCTCACAGTATGATATTGTTAGTCAGAAGGGAGTGAAATAGAGAAAAAATATGCAGATTTTAATGTATTGAAATTCAAAACCAGTTTTTATTGTCTAATTAAAAAAGTGATATTTGACAATTCCTTGATAATATAGTCAACATGTCCTGGCCAGTTTAAATTTATCTATGACAACGCCTAATAATTTGACGTTTCCCGGTATTGATAAATTGGTATTAATAGTAAATAAAAGCTCTTGGGTTTTATTATCATTTAATTTAAGTTTATTCGTAGTAAACCAGTTTTCAGCCTTATTTAGTATTAAATTGGTTTCTTCAGTCAAAGTATTATAATTTTTATTAGATGTTATCACTGTAATGTCATCAGCAAATAAGACACTCTTAGTTGGAGACATATAATTTACAAAATCATTAATATAAATAATAAAAAGTAGAGGCCTCAAGACAGAGCCCTGGGGCACGCCATGATTGACTACATTAATATTTGAAGACAAGTTGTTGAAAGAAACACATTGCTTTCGATTAGAAAGGTAGGACTTTATCAACAATATAGGTAAACCTCTTATGCCGTATCGTTCAATTTTTGTTATAAACCTACCATGTGAGACACAGTCAAAAGTCTTGGTAAGGTCACAGAGCGTTATCAATGTATGCTTGCCCTCCTCAAGGCCATTGACTGCCACAGCAGATTGAACGGCTTGAGTTAATTTTTTACTTCTGAAACCATACTGCGAAGTATTTAAAAAAGAGTTAGACTCAAAATAAAAAGAGATCCTATTATTTAAAATCATTTCAATAATCTTACCGAAAATGGGCACAATTGGTATTTGACGGTGATTGTCAACCTGAGACGAATCGCCTTTCTTAAATAGTGGTATTGCTTTTGTATATTTAAGTAGTATTTTATTTGACCTCCTTTGTTGATACGCAAATTTTGTGTACGCGCAATTTATTTAAAAAATATAAGAGCGAGAACGTGACAAGCGATGATGTTTTGAAGGACGACATTAAGGTGCACCAGAAAAAGAGTTGTTCGCTTTACAGCATTGACACAAATAATATTAAAAATATGAAGAATTGACATTTAATATAAAAAAAAACGCACATCTTCAACACCAGGTCTTGTGGTGTCACGTCGTCTTAAACATAATTCACGGGGCAGAGCAGATAAATGGACAGGTCTTGTGGTGTCACGACGCCTGAAATATATTCACGGGGCCGAGCAGATAAATGAACAGGTCGCATATTATGGCTACTCAGAATCGAAATCAGAGTAGGTCGGCGGTAGAGGACAATATTGATGGATACAAGTGCAAAATTAAGTTCATGTGATACAGGTTGTAATTTACCTAACACCATCGGTCTCCGTAAGTAACGCACAAAGTTAAGCTGTTGGTATTTCCATAGTTCCTCCCGCGGTAATAGTCTGTCGTCCACGTCACATTAAAATAATTGTCTAGTTTGGCATTGACAGCAAGTACTCGCGATATATTTTTTGAAATGCACGTTCGGAAGCAGTCGCATCTTCCAGTAACGTATGACAAACAACGTTTCTCGTAAATTTTTTGCCAGTGCTATTTTTGAGACACCCCTGATTAAGCCCATCCTCGATAAAAATACGTAAATGTTGTGCCTCTCCCACCCTAGAACACGCCATGTACAACTGACCGTGACCGAAACAGGGTCTCTTCAAATATATTCCAATTCTTTTGAAAGTTTGTCCCTGAGATTTATTAATTTTCATGGCATAGGCTAGCCGAATAGGAAACTGGAATCTAATTACTTCACGAGGTAATATTTTTTTTGCGGTAATATTAATTTTGGGCAACCAAATGGTTTGACCCCTTCGCCTCCCACCTAAAAATTGACATGTTATAAAATGATTCCCCAGATGCATGACTTTCATCCGTGCACCTTTACAGGCGCCCATATTAATGTCCAAATCGCATAATAATATTACTACTGCGCCTACTTTTAACTTTAACACGTGTTGAGGCAATCCCGCGCCGCTAATCGCGTTTAGGAAGTCCAACTTTACGTGGATTTCGTCACCTGGTTGGGACTTATACTCATCGACACTGATGTAAAGTTTAACATCACCCACGATCCTGTCCAAGATAACGTTGTTTACCTCTTCAATCATGTCATTGGTTGGACACAAAATTGCCTTTTCTCCGATTGTAGCACCTACATAATCGTTGCCGTAAACGAAAGTAATGAGTTGCTTTAAAGAGGGAGTGTGAAACATTTTCGGAATTTCGATGAGATCATTCGGAAGATGTTGCAATGTTCTGGAGGTAAAGTAAGGCAACTGACCTTCTCCTAGCGCCAAGAGCCACTCCGCAAATGTTCTATCATCTAATTCCGTAAATCGTTTATCCACCTTTACCTGCCCTCTCGCATTAGGCGTATCCAATGCCGTTGAAACGCGCATGTTTGTGCGCAATTTTAAAACAACGAATTTTTCCCATATCGAGCATTTCTTTAACGAAATGTCTGTTAGGGTGGCACAATTACCTTGAAGTGTTATTGGTAAAACTTGTCGGAAATCTCCTCCGAAAACAACACATTTGCCACCCATTGGTTTCTCTCTTAATCCAGTTACTTTTCTCAGATACTTATCCACCACTTCGACTACATGTCTATGCATCATTGGAGCTTCGTCCCAGATGATCAAAGCAGATCGTCTGAAATCATCAGATTCTGCGGACTTCAGATGCAAGCCAACGACAGTTTGAGGTGTGATGGTACTGGGTAAACGGAAACACCCGTGGGGTGTTACTCCCCCCTGTCAGTAAATTAGCAGCGATCCCCGAAGAGGCAATAGAGACTGTGGATAGCTGCAAGATGTTGTTGACGTAATACAAAATCGTATTATATAGAAATGTTTTACCAGTACCACCAGGTCCATCGATGTAAAAGAGATGGTCGCCCAAACAATTGGCTTCCATGCTGTCTATCGTGTCCTCGACTTCTATGGTCTCGTACAAATTTGAAGGCATGGTACAACCCGAACAGCGTAAAACGGCTTTTAAAATCCTCAGAAAAAAATGCTTTTGCTCCGTATTCAAAACAGCCGGATCATAAATGACTTGCCTGTGTTGATCCACAACAGCTACATTTGCACCGATAACATCATCATGGTCATCATTTAGGGTAATGCCCAGTGTTGTGCATGTGAGGGTAGGCCGATTTCTACGTACAATAGTCTGAATCTCTACAATGCTGTCGACAATAGACTGCCGATGGTTTTGTCCACCACATACGAAATTCTCAGTTAGATTATTTTTAAACCTACGCCACAATAATGCGACCTGTCCTAATCTGTCGTCCTTCAAGGTACAGATAATCAATGCAAAGAGCCTCCTTAACTGATTCGGATGCTTCATAAGCACAGCCTCGCTCATACAATCATTGTAATTATCATTGTTTGTTAAAAAACCTCTAACCTCGCACGCATCCTTGAAAGTTTGGTAATGTATACCACTGACGGTACGTAGGTCCTCGTACGAAGTGGCTCCGGCTACATAACGCAATAATATACGCAAATAAAAAAGTTCTCTATCCCCTCTCGGACTTACTTTTGCTATGCAACCTAATAACTTATTCACTTGTCGGCGCCGGCGCCACAACCCGGCTTGATTGTCCCAAGTGAATTGTTCCGGAATATCCCCGTACCTAAATACTCTCGCCTCTACGTCAATTTGATTTAGAAGAAACCATGCTTCTAATTTACTTGCATGTTCTATGGGAACATCTGCAATTTCGTCAACTTGATTGATAATCTCGTTGTATTCACCGGGGAGATGCACGGGTAATACCATCACGGCGTGCGATCTGCCGTGCATTTTAAACTCCTGCAAGCGCCAAGCTGCCTCCATCGAACTAACGTGTCGGCAGTTTAAATATTTAGTTATTTCGTCCACTTCGTACGTTGGTTCCCCTCTCGATAGAACGGTATTAGTGCAGGAGCCTTTCGCTACATATTTATATAAGTATTTGATGGTCCCGACCGACCCAACAACTTCAAAATTTATATGGGTCTGATACTTAACCAACGCGTATGGATTGTATGGAACAATCCACCTGTTGGTTATCATATTATTTCCTAACTGAATAGTTCTATCGTCGCGAGGCCTTCTATATAGAGGCCTCTCATTATGTCCTGCGTTGAGGATAGTTCTTTCACAGTATTGTTTTGGGTACAAATTTTTACAATGACCGTGTACCATACACTGTACGGTAGGGTTGAGAAGGCCACATGGACCGTGCACTTGATATTTTGACACCATGTCGTATAAGCGGGGCTGCGAATGACGGTCTGGAATTACGGCATGAATAATTCCATCCACATCGTCCTCATTTATAATTTTGTTGTCGGCAATAAAAGTGACTACGACATGTGCATGCGGAAGCCCTCGTTTCTGAAATTCAATTACATAGTGAAAATTTTTAATCATTCCATAAATCTGTCTATGTACTATGTCATACATGAATTCCAAAAACTTTATTCGAAATACTCTACAGACTAAATCAGGTCTATGTTCGAATTTTTGCCTATGTTGTAAATTACTTGTGATTTCCGGCCAGCTTGGATTACAAGTAAAAGTTATGAAAAGGTCTGGTTTACCGTGTTTGGATACCACGGTCATTGCATCCAAATATTGCCTTCTCATATTGCGGTCCCCCCCATAAAACTGGCAGGCAGCACCACTGGTCGACACAATCTGCCAACAGCATTAGGATCAACAGCAGTGGCCCTCCTGACGGCCTCATTAATCGTGAATCTAAATTTACCCTGATTTTGTCTAATGTACCACAAATAATCAGCTTCCACACGTACCCACGAATCCACTAAATATTGCTGAAATAATTTCCCTGCATTATGAATTATCGAAAATTGGTCTCTACATTGAAGTCTGTACCTATAAAATTCACGCATTGTGATTTTGTGGTTATTATGGCGAAGCCCTGTGGAATACCCATCTTCCCCGAAAGGAAAAAGTAATGGATACACCATGGGGTCCGCCAACGGATTTAAGTTTTTAAGTTCATGTCTCCGCATGACTTCTTCCCCATCACCATTAACTTCTATCCTTGGATATAATTTTAAATCCATGTCGAACGGAGGTTCCATACCGTAGAATACGCTACTGTAACTACTCCTACTTACCGGTAAATTATATTGCCGACACAAGCCCTTCATGTTTCCCTCCCTTGAAAATCCAATGACCGTTTCATTAATATCTGTGCCGTCCCTTTTTTCCCTTTCCTCTCTGAGTACTTGACCTACCGTCTCATAAGCCACTACATATTTATTATGCCTCCGGAGGCACTGCTCCAGAAACTTAATGGTTTCAGGAGGTACTTTTTTTCCTATAAAACTTTGCCTTCTGTCTATTATTTCGGCCATACTCAAAAAATAATAATGATTTAGTATGGGATATTGCAAATCCTGCATACTAGGAATACCCATTGTGAAATGGTATACTTGTCCACGGATGGAGAAAGACCAGTGTCCCTGCCCTGCATTCTGGCGATTCGGAACTGACGTTTTGAACGATGCCATGGCAAATAAGCTGTTTAGAATTCTGATATGTGTCAAAAATTTCGTAGTTTCCGGAGTATCCTCGGTATAAAACCGTTCCAACTCCGGCGGACATTTCAACAAAGGGATTACCACCGCACCATTCTTACAACAATTTAATTGTTTTTGCCTATTATTATGTTCCCTCGTAAAATATTTCGCCCCACAGAAAGAGCAAATATCTTGTAGAAGGCCGCACGTAAAAGGCGCATCACATACCTGCTCCAGGACCATTTCTGTTGCACTAACCCCAAATTTATAGGTTAATCTCCTAGGAAAGACTGCATGCTTTCGTCTAGGAGCAGAAGTAGACCGCAACACCTCTTCCATTACAACATCGTCAGCACTTATCCCAGGAATCTCTATTCTCTCCAACGGAATAAATAGTTCTCGCTCCCTTTTCCTTTCAACAATGTCACTTAAATTTGCATTAACCCCAAATTTATAGGTTAATCTCCTAGGAAAGACCGCATGCTTTCGTCTAGGAGTAGAAGTAGACCGCAACACCTCTTCTATTACAACACCGTCAGCACTTACCGCAGGAATCTCTATTCTCTCCAACTGAATAAAAAGTTCTCGCTTCCTTTTCCTTTCAACAACGTCACTTAAATTTGCATTAACCTCAAATTTATCAGTTAATCTCTTAGGAAAGACCGCATGCTTTCGTCTAGGAGCAGAAGTAGACCGCAACACCTCTTCTATTACAACACCGTCAGCACTTACCGCAGGAATCTCTATTCTCTCCAACGGAATAAAAAGTTCCCGCCCCCTTTGCCTTTCAACAACGTCGCTTAAATTTAATTGTCCCAAACGGGGTGCATAATGCGGAACTAAATTGCCCCTCTGTAAAATAGCCCGTCCTCCAGAGGCAATATAATTTAAATTTAATTGTTCCAAACATACCACCAATTTGCGGCGTGCAAAAACTGAAGTTAGTTTTTCCCTGTTTGAAATAGCCCTTATCTTACGTCCCCGCCGCCGTTGTGAAGTAACAATTCCTGCAGCAGGCGATCTTCTCAATGTCGACATATTACTGGTATGTCTGCCCTGAGAAGACATCACCGTAGTGTTTAAATTTAAATAAATGATCTATCCTATCCAACACGATTCAAGACTATTCAGTCCTCTGAGGAACGTTGAGATCGACGCTCGGTCTCTGTAAAGTAAAGTTTATGAATGACTAAATGCAGATGGTTAAAGATAAATGAATTTTTACAGTAGACCAGTTAAGTGAAAGTGAAAATTCAAATACTTTTTGTAATATATTCACATTTGACAATATGATAGAAAATAAATTTTCCAAGATACCCTATTTCAGATTTGACGAAAATATGAATTGAGGGAGGTAAAACGCCCCGAAAACTATTTAAAAATTTATAACTTTTGTCATGCAATTTGTAACACCCTCAGATTCGACAGGATGATAGAAAATAAATATACCGACATCTTATTTCAAATATAACAAAAATTAGAATTTAAACACTCAAAAACCATTTAATAATAACTTTTGTGGTACAATTTGTAACACATTGACAGGATAGTAAATAAATATTCCAAGATACCTTTATTCAGTTTTGATTAAAATAATATTTTTGTCAAAACTGATATAGGGTATCATGGTATATTTATTTACTATCATGTTACATAATTTTTAAATAGTTTTTGGGGTGTTTCACCCCCTTAAATTAATACTTTAGCCAAATCTGAAATAGCCTATCTTACAATACTTATTTTCTATCATCTTGGCAAATGTGAAAGTGTTACAAATTATGTAACAAAAGATACATTTTTAAACCGTACTTGTGGAATTTTAGGTATCCCTTAAATTAATGTTTCAGTTTAACCTGAATTAGGGTACCTCGGAATGATTAGATGAGACTGGAATTGTACACGAACGGCAGGGAATACTCTGGAATGCCCTAAACCGTGTGAACGGATGTATAAATAAGACACACGGTGGGCCAAACGTGAACGAGTAGAGAAGAAATAAGACAGAGACTTATAAGTGTTCAAGTGTGATTATAGTTAAGACAGGAATTAATCTATTGTTGTTAATTGTTAATTAGTAAATAAAGTAGTGAGTAAGTGTTACCTGGATTTTCAATCAACGAATCTACGAATAGAGGTGTTTGTGTGGATAGCAAATACGTAACAATTTGGTGTCGGAAGTGGATTGGAAGAGAAATTTCTGGAATATTCGAAAAGGTTCTACAGTGTTCTTCTCAGAAATTAGTGGTAACACGGAGAAATAAGCTACTGGACAGTGTTTGGAGGACTATTTCTGGACTGAATAGTGACTTTAAAGTGGATTTTCGAGAAGTTTTTAGAACATTCAATTTAGAAATAGCTGCAAATACGCGAGTGCCGCTAGTAATAACGTGTTGTAGACTGAGGAAAAGGACTACTAGTGCAATTTCGGGAAAATTCTAGAACATTCTATTTGGAAACCACGGAAGATACGTAAACTGTGTTAACGGAAACGTGTTATAGACTCAAAACAAGACTTATTAGTGATATTTTGTGAAAATTCTCGAACATTCCATTGCACAATTAATGGAGATAAGTGAATTATGTCAACACAAAAGAAGTATAGACTCTCAATAAGACTTTCTAGTGCTGTTTCGAGATTTTTCTGGAACATTCCATTAATAAAATAAACGTGATATCAACATTTTACGGACTTCATAGTGTAATAAATTTTACTCTGAAATTGATTTACGTGTCGTGAGTTAATGCCAACAACAAGAAGTATGGCAGAGAAGCAAACACAGGACATGTTTGCATCATTGTTACAACGGACGGATGAACAAAGGAAGATTATGGAAGACCAAGAAAGAAGGTGACAGGAAGACAAAGAAGAACAAGAGAGAAAACGCCAGGAAGAAAAAGAAGACTTGATAAAATGATGGAAGGCCTGGAAATAAGACGACAGGAAGAAAAAGAAGAACAAGAAAGAAAATGTTAGGAAGAATTAAGAAAAATGTTTAGGATCAAAAAAATGGCGAGTCGAGGAAAGAGAAGATTTCAAAAGAAGCCTAGATGAACAGCAGGCAGCTATTTTCTCCCTCACTGAAAAATTTAAAGGACAAGTTAATGAAGTTAAAGAAGAAGTTAGTGAAGTTAGACGATGTCAGTGAAGTCAGAAGAGAAGTAGCCCGACTCAAACAACAGTTAAGAGAAAAGGGTGGCCAGTTGGCACTGTCGTCTGGTACTAGGTTACAACCACCTTCCTTCGACGGTCAAAGTTCATGGTCAACTTATAAGAGACAATTTGAGGCAGCTGCGCGTTCAAATAACTCGAACGATGAGAAAAAGGCAACAGCATTGGCATTAGCACTAAGGAGCCAAGTATTAGACCTGCTCCATACAATTCCTGCCGCACAACAACAAAACTTTAACATTTTGGGGGCAGCGTTAGAACTAAGATATGGCGACCAACATCTCGCCCAAGTATATTAGGATCAGCTCAAATCACGCAGACAACGAGGTGGAGAAAGCCTCAAGGAGTTCGAGGCTGCGGTAGAAAGATGAGCCCATCCAGCCTATCCTGATGCACCAATGGGATTTCAACAACAGTTAACAGTTGGTATATTTATTGATGGAGTAAGGGACCAGGAAGTTAGGCGAATTCTTAAGTTGGCCAGGCATAAGCTTAGTAGCGAGGCTTTAGTACATGCACTGGAGATTGAAGCTGCCTATAAGTATACCACACAATCAAATCAGAGAGTACGAGCTGTGAGTGTGGAGGAACACAAGCCAGACAACACAACACAAAACTTGATATCTGATCTACACAAGATGATGACCCAACTACTGACAAAATCGAACTCCCAGCAGACACAAGACTAACAACAAAGTAGTGGGAGGCCGAATGGAGGAATCCGTTGTTATAAGTGTGGCAGATTGGGCCATATTAAGAGGAACTGTCATAAGCTCAACATTCAAGATCTGAGACAAACCAACAGCAATGTAGTGGGAGACAGATTGGAGGAGGCATGCGCTGTTATAAATGTGGCAGAGTAGGCCATATTCAGAGTAACTGTCGTCAGCGCAGCCCTGCGAGGGTCGCAGTAATGGAGAAGCCGCAGGAAAACTGGTGAGCTGGTACTTCGCGGAATATAGCAGATAGCCTTTCCAAAAGACCGTGTCAGAAAGACTGCAAGCCTTGCCACCGTAAGGAAAAACAGCAAAATGTACAAATAATGAAGACCGTTAAGATTGATGTTCCGGATTATTGGACAAAAGAGTCGCTAAGGGAAGCGCAGTTAAACGATAAGGAAACTGGTTCTATTCTGAAATGGAAAGAAAGAGGAACCCGGCCCGATTGGAAGGACATTTCAAATAAATCAGTGGGACTGAAAGCTTTATGGGCACAATGGGACTCCCTTATCGTGGAGGATGGACTGCTGAAGAGAGCGTGGGAAAGTCCAGATGGGAGGAAAGTTACTTTGAAATTGTTAATCCCCAGGTGTCACGTAGCAAATGTACTTCAGCAAGTGCATAATGGAACGTCTGGCAGACATTTTAGCATCAATCAAACCGTGACTAAAGTAAGAGAACGTTTCTACAGGGTAAACAGTCGTCAAGATGTGAAGGCTTGGTGTCGCCAATGTGAAATTTGCGCGGCAAGAATGGGGCCAAATAAGAAATATGTAATATAACGCCAGGGCTCCTTTTGAACGAATTGTAATAACAAGTGACCGTATGAAGGCTCGTTATGATCTTAAGTATAATTCAGGAGGGTACCAGGTGGGAGACTTGGTTTGGCTATATAACCCACAACGAAAGAAAGGCAGGTCCCCGAAGTTTCACCCGCCCTGGGAAGGTCGTTACACTATCGTCACCAGACTAAACGACGTTGTATATAGAATTCAACAAAGTCCAAAATCCAAAATGAAGTGATGCATATAGAGAGACTAACCAAGTATGCGGGGGAACAATGAATTGCCTGGTCGGGACGTTCAGGCTTAAGGAGGGGGGCAGTGTTACGCCACTGAACCGTGTAGACTGGTTAGATGGGACTGGAATTATACACGAACGGCCGGGAATATTCAGGAATGCCCTAGACCGTGTGAACGGATATATAAATAAGACAATCTCAATCTTAAGTTGAACGTGAACGACTAAAGAAGAAATAAGAAAGAGACTTATAAGTGTTCAAGCGTGATTATAGTTAAGACAGTAATTAATCTATTGTTGTTAATTGTTAATTAGTAAATAAAGTAGTGTTACCTGGACTTTCAATCAACGAATCTACGAGTAGAGGTGTTTGTGTGGATAGCAAACACGTAACAATATTTTGATATTTTAATTTTTATTATACTTTTATTGGTAAAGATAGCTTTGTCAAAGTATTTTCCAATTTATTACATTACAATTGACACTAGTAGATGGAGCTACCATAGGTCTATACCCGTTGGTACTCGGTTTTCACGTAGAGATTTCTGAAATCCTTGTTGTTGTCGTGGCGTATATCTACTTCACACTGAAGAAGGCACAAACCAGAAACCGGTCTGCGAATGGCATACGCTGCGGCCTCAAGTAGGATTTCCATTTGTTTGGTAAAAATCTTTTAGTAGTGGGCAATCGCAATTAAAGCTTAATCAGTTCTCTTTGTGTGGTACAAATTTATAAATTATCAAGAAGTGTGTGGCAACTTCATTTAATCTACAATTAAATAAAGTGAGGGGATTACAACTTTGTACCTTATTCAGATATTATTTTTAGTATTTATTACTATTTTTTTGTAAATGTAAAGTTGGTACAAAAATTGTATGACAAAAGTTACTTAAATTTTATATAGTTTTTGGGATGTTTTACCTTCTTAAAATCAAGTTTTTGTCAAACCTGAAATAGGGTATCTTACACGACAAAAGATATAACTTTTAAATATTTTTACCCCCTTAAATTCATACTTCATATGGGGTATCTTGAAATATTAATTTTTTATCATCTTGTCAAATGTGAATGCACTAAAAAAGTATTGGAATTTTCACGTCAAGAACAGTACTTAACTGGTCCACTGTCAAAATTTATTTCTCGTTCCTGATTCTGACTTCATATGTACTAAATAGCAATGATGAACTAATCTATTACTTACACGTTATAACAAATAACTTAAAAATGGTACAGTCCTTTCAGGTGAAACAGGTACATATATATCGTGGTTGTTAAGACGAAAAGGTGTATTTTAGTTTTTGTAACTTTACAGTACAACGATTTTAAGAAAAACGGTGATATTGTGTTCTCTAGAAACGGACTGAATTTTAAAAAGGACACGGATTTTTTATCGACCACAGGCGCTAAAATTGTTATTGGTGAAAAAAAGTCTTTTGCTTAGATTTTTTTATTGGAAAACAAACAAACCATATGAAAAATTAATATATACAGGGTGCTCAGTTAAAATTTTGGCATTTTAAACCCATTTCTTTTTTTATAAAGTCAATGCTAGAAATATAAAAAAGTAGATCGGTGGCATATAAATATATGTTTCTTATACATTTCGTTTCAAATAAGTAATTTATTAAATTAAATAATTACCTTAAAACTTTGGGATACAACTAATTGTAAATTGTTTTTTGTACAGATGGGCACGCATAAAACAATAAATGATTTAAAATACCAATTGTAGTGCAGTTAAATTAATTTCTATATAATAGTCGGTTTTGATTACCTGCTATTTATTTATTAAAGAATTTTTTGTATAAAAACATGATTAAAAATGTCCGTGTTTCGCAGAAGAACGTAATAATCTGTCAAATGTATATTTTCTTTCTAATGGAAGTAACTAAAAAATCCAAACATTTATACGAAACAAAATATCTCCAGATAATAATATGCTATAAAATTTGTTTTGATTATCTTGTTAAAAATTTTAGTAATTGCATAAAATATCAAAGGAAACTATAAAGCAAATGAAGAAAAACAACTAAATGTTATATTTTACCGAACAACCCTCAAAATCTATTATGGATGGAGTATGAGACTTAAGCTGTCCTACAGATATATTCAAAATGCACAAGATAAATAAATCTAAACCCTATAAATTTATTGTGGTCCAAAAATTGAGTGTTAACAACCACGAATAACATATGTATTTTTGCAATGAATGGGACAAAATAATAATTTCATTGCAAACAAATTTTCAAGAGCTAATTTTACTATATCTGGATTATTTAATAGAATAAAATGAACAGTACTGAATTTCTGAAAATGCCCACCAAGTAAATGAGATTAAGCGACAGGTCGTCAGTCTATAGGATTTTGGCGTGTAATATTAAATAATAAAATTTATGAGCCCATTTTTTACCAAGGCGGTTTAAATTGAAGAAGATACACACAATCTCTGGAATATGAAATATGGACTTTATAGACGATTTAGATATATTGCAATAATTAGTATTATGACTAACTTTTGTTCTTAAGGCCTTATCTTTTATTTTCAACAAAAAACTGACTAATATTGAAAAAAGGGGCAGTTCTAACAAAGGAAATTTATGTTCCTAAAATTTGGTGAGTAGACTTGTATCCTAAACAACTTTTCTTTAATGGAATTTTTTTCATATATTAAAAATAAAGGTAGTTTACTAGTGACGATTATTATAAACTGACTTCTAAAATACTCTCTATAACACTATTTTTGATATATCATAGTTTTATACCAAGCAGGTCTGATTCCCGAAGTGATATTCCAAAATTATAAAATTTGTTGCCCATCTTGATACATATAGGGACCGTAAGCAAGGTAAATGGGAAAAAACCAAATGTGTAGAACAAGGACAGATTGCTCTCAAATAATACGTATGTTAGAAAAGAACAGAGAAACTGATAGTAAATAACGAAATTTGAATTAGTGGTAACAGGAATCCATAATCAGAAGCTGGCGATATTCATACCCACCGTTTGTTTGTTTGTTCATGCGCGTATTGTGTGAACTGGGGAGACCGGCTAGCGACCAGCCGCCAAAAATAAAGATACAAATGATGTACACTTACAGTGTTACCTTTTCTAACATACGCATGATATGAGAGCAATCTGTCCTTGTTCTACACATTTGGTTTTTTCCCATTTACCTTGCTTACGGTCCCCCAGTGAACTCTATACTGATAGTATAGAGTTCACTGCGGTCCCCATACTGTATATCCTGGGACACAGTACACCAGGTGTAAATTAAACCTGGCTCACCCCCCTCTATTTTCATTGTTTATAGAAATAAATTGATGAAATTTTAATATGTTCTTATACACATAAAATTGCATTACAACACAACATTTTCAATTATTAAGCACTTCCGGTTTCCCTGGAAATTACCCCATCTCTTATTTTAAATGGAACACGATGTTTATTTTTACATTTTTGGAATCTGTGGTGAACTCTGAATATAACAGTATACATTTTGGTTTGAATTTTTTTTTTATTTCTCTTTTTAACGAAAATTTTAATTTTTGATTTAGAGTGCTGTGATTTATAAAAAATGTTTCTGACGGGGTTTCTTATTATTGCAAAACTTTAATTACTGTTTTATGGTAAATATGCTGTACTCGCTTACATGGGAGCATTTAAAGTTGACAAAATCGATTTTTCTAAAAAATACATATTTGTCAAATTTCAAAATGAGGGTTCATCACGATATTTAGAAAATACAATTTTTTTACGATTTCACTGATAATCATAACTTAGCTATTCAATAAAAATTTACAGTAGAGAAATCAAAATTCTTCGAAATAAATAGGTATTATAATGTAATACACAAAATAGTGTGCTGTGAAAACAATTATCTCAAATAAAATTATTATTTGTTTAATATATATATATATATATATATATATATATATATATATATATATATATATATATATATATATATATATATATATATATATATATATATATATATATATATATATATATATATATATATATATATATATATATATATATATATATATATATATATATATATATATATATATATATATATATATATATATATATATATATATATATATCTATATATATATATATATATATATATATATATATATATATATATATATATATATATATATATATATATATATATATATATATATATATATATATATATATATATATATATATATATATATATATATATATATATATATATATATATATATATATATATATATATATATATATATATATATATATATATATATATATATATATATATATATATATATATATATATATATATATATATATATATATATATATATATATATATATATATATATATATATATATATATATAATATTGATTGTTTTTTTTGTGGGGATTTCGGTCAGGTATAACTAATTAAATTTTTTTTTCTAACGTTTCGGTTTATTACACCATCATCAGAGAACTACAATTAATATAATATTTTAAACACATAGTTATGGTTATTGCACATTACAATTTACTTACACTATTAGTTATTAGGAATTTGTTTTAAAATTTTTTATTACATGTTGTTTGGTTGTCTGTTTTAACGCAACTGAGACATTTTAACATAGTTTGTGTGCTCTTAAAGTTTTGTTTATGTTGCAGAGACAACGTTGGAATGTATATGGTTTACTGTGGGTGTTTTGCTTAAATAGTGAATATATAATAAGATATTTTATTTCAAGAATTATTATTTTGTATCGGTCAGATGCAAAAATTGATTTCATGTTGTAATGTACCCCAATCATTTAATTAAGTTAAAGTAGGTTTCGCTTAAATTTTCTATATCAGTGCGATTATTTATGGCGTTGGTATGTCCTTTTATTTGTAGCATTTCATGTATGTTTCTTCGGTTATAATTAGGTTCTTTTTTCTAATATTTGTATGTTGTTAAAATTAAATCGGTGGTTTTGTTCTATGGCGTGTTTGGCTAGTGCTGTCGTGTTTTGGTTTTGAGTTTTTATGCTATATTTGTGCGTGTATACTCTTTTATGTAGATATTGTTTAGATTGGCCTACCATTACCGTCGTTGCAGTATATCTTGTATATAGTGTTAGTTTCGTCTTCGGTTGGTAGTCTAGGTTTAAGTTTTGTGAAAAAATTTTTTAAACTATATTTATTAATATTAAATTTCATAAATAAACCAATTTTTTAAAACTCAATTCAGCAATTTCGACAAATTTGTGTCGTTTCTTATAAATTATTTCTAATCGATTCTCAAATCTCTGGCAGTTATTACGTGCTATTGCAATATATATATATATATATATATATATATATATATATATATATATATATATATATATATATATATATATATATATATATATATATATATATATATATATATATATATATATATATATATATATATATATATATATATATATATATATATATATATATATATATATATATATATATATATATATATATATATATATATATATATATATATATATACAGTGTGGAAATTAAGTAACGCATAAATTCAGTAATTCCGTTGATATTAATTTTTTGGAAAAATCTCGAAGGGGTATAGCGATTTTAACTTCAGCAAATATTTTTAGTCTATTTTCAGTTTCTTATATCATTTATTATCATAAGTTATAACGTTTGACTCTTTTTTTTAAATGAGAACCTATATTTTTTATTATTAATTTTGGTAGTAGTTTATATTCCGGTTCCGACCGTATAAAATTTTCAATATGTTATTATTTGAAAAAAATCGAGAAAAACAGTCTTAAAGTTCAAATAATAAAAATTCATTATGTTTTATTATTATTATTTTTTTTTATAATGATGAAAGGATGAATAAATGAAAGAAAGAAAGAAATTTAAATTTTTATGGTAATAGGAATTTTAAAGTTCGAAAATTGAATTTTTACCCGGCTTCAGACAGTGAACTACGCTGTCAATTCCTATCACTGACCACCACGTAACAATATATTTCGACATAAAACTCTTCAGGGTTAGAGCAGGTTCAAACGTTGCTATGTTTGACCTATATCTGAAAAATAATACGGCACCAATTCCAATGAAACACACCTTCAAACTTTATCAAAACAATATGAATTTATTTAAATGTTTCTGGTATGGCTTAGAATTTTCAATTGTACACAAATATATCTTAAAATTAAAATGGCCTTTTATTACTGATCAGCTTTTTAAATTGATGTTTTAAATCGTTGATTACCTAGGATTTTATTTTGTAATTTAACTTACGGCGACTTCTCGAAGCTCACGTATATGACGATCTCTGCAGGGTAACGCATCTGTTTGAAAATGTTGCTCTGTGTCTCGTTTTCCTAATATGCTGGGATGTTCTGTCAAATTTCAATTTCATAAAACTCGACTACCTATGGCTGCTGGACCCTGGTTTTGTTTACGTAGCACTCCACTATTATTTTAAAATCAGGAACATTTATATAAGGTACGTACTTTACCTTTATTATTTCTTCGATGCACATTTATACTACTACAATCAATAATTACTTTGTTCGTTGCAACTGGAACTTATTCAGATTTATTTCTTTGCTATTTTTGACTTAAATTGTTTTTAATTTCCACTTGGAATTCTTCTTTGACGTTTATAAATTTAATTTAATATACTTTCAAGTTCACAAACCCTGTTTTAATATCCACATAGACTTTAGTATGGACGTCATTACTTTCAGGAACTAGACGGACGCTGTTGAGAGACAGGTTCGAAGACTGGCGAACGCACCAGACGATGAACAACTCAGACCAGCGGCCCCGGAGGAGGTTAAAGGGATCCTGAGATGTCTCAAAAACAGGAAGGCACCCGGAAGCGACGGTATCGGAAACCTGGCACTGAAAAAGCTGCCACGCAAGGGAGTTGCGGCGTTGGTCAACATAATCAACGCCATCCTGAGGTTCCGATACTTCCCAGCCAGATGGAAGAGAGCGGATGTCATCCTGATTCTCAAACCAGGCAAGAATCCGATCCATCCCTCTAGTTACAGGCCCATCAGCTTACTGCCGGCGATGAGCAAAGTAGCCGAAAGGATAATCTTGGCCAGACTGCTAGAGTACTCCGAGGAACTACAAGTTATACAGCACGAACAGTTCGCTTACAAAAAAGGACACTCGACCGAGCTGCAAATACTCCGCCTGATGGAGTATGCAGTGGATGGTTTCAACAGGAACCAGTCCACGGGAGCGATCCTACTAGACGTCGCCAAAGCGTTCGACAGGGTCTGGCATGCCGGACTCCTAGCCAAACTGATAGATGCAGGATACTCGGCAGCAGTCGTCAAGCTGACCAAGTCATACCTTCGAGGAAGGCAACTTCGCGCGAAGGTAGACGGGGAGCTGTCGACCTACAGACCCATGGAAGCAGGAGTACCGCAGGGCACAGTACTTTCGACACATCTTTTCACCATATACACCTCAGATCTACCAAGGGCAGCAGGAACGGCCTTGGCACTCTACGCAGACGACACAGCTCTAGTTGCCAGATCCTGACAGGCAGCGCAAGTGACTCGTCACCTCCAGGAAGCAGCATCCCGCTTGGAGAAATGGTGCAACAGATGGAAAGTACTGATCAACGCAGAGAACAGCAGTGCGATCCTGTTCAGGAAGAAGAGGATCCCGGCGGGACATGTTACCATGAACGGCCAACCGATCCAGTAGACCGACACCGCCAAGTACCTAGGTGTCGTGCTGGATAAAGGGCTGACATGGAAACATAACACCGACGAAGTGATCAGGAAGGCAGAAGCGGTGAGGACCAGACTCTACCCAATGGTGGGTAGAACTAGTCTACTCAACCTGAGGAACAAACTGCTCCTACTCAGGACCGTACTCATGCCGCAGCTGACGTACGCGTCAGTGGCCTGGGGGTATGCCGCCAAATCGCACAAGAAGAGGATACAAGCTGTGGAAAACGTGGCGCTGAGATGCGCTGTGGATGCACCATGGTTTGTAAGAAACACCGACATCTTCAGAGATCTGGAATACACCCCAGTGTCGAAGATCATCCAGGATCGGGCCAAGAAGATCTTCGTACGAGCGGAGACCCATGCGAATCCTCTGATCAGACGAGCCGTCGATTATGATCCGGCAGAGGCTCCGCGGTACAAGAGACCGAGGCTACAGGTCCTGGACAACGGCTAACAGAGGCAAAAACCTCTTCAGCCTAGCCGAGAAGATGGACCACTCCGAAGAGACAATGACGTAACCCACCACCCTTCACCGACCACGGGGCACCGAAAACCGGCCGACTGCCGGATCGGTGTCACGCTCCTTAGCCTTCAAGCGGGCCCAAAGCGCTAAAGAAGCGCTTAGGCCCTGCGCGATCCTGAGCTACATAGCTTCTCCCTCCCCACACGCCACTGCCGGTAGACACCGGCAGGAACGTGATCACCAAACCGCCCGACAAATTCCCAGGGCAGGACGGCAACAGTCGCCCTGCCCGTGACACGACGACGCTCCCGGGAGCCGACAGCCGACGAAGAAAGAAACCAGAAACAAGAAGAGCGCCAGAAGAGAAAGGCTCAAGTCGGCTGGATCCAACAAACCAGGACCGGGGGAGGTCTGCCAAAACGACCACACCGTTCGCATCAGCGGACGGAGTTGCCGGTGGAGCAGGCCCGCCCCTTACGAGGTTGGTCCAGGCCTACAGCGATGCGTTAGGGGCAAAGGAAAGTAAAACTTCCGACCCCTGCCATCCAAGGTCATCGTCAAGCCAAAGAATATTGGCGCGCGCTGGGATGTTCTGTCAAATTTCAATTTCATAAAACTCGACTACCTATGGCTGCTGGACCCTGGTTTTGTTTACGTAGCACTCCACTATTATTTTAAAATCAGGAACACTTATATAAGGTACGTACTTTACCTTTATTATTTCTTCGATGCACATTTATACTGCTACAATCAATAATTACTTTGTTCGTTGCAACTGGAACTTATTCAGATTTATTTCTTTGCTATTTTTGACTTAAATTATTTTTAATTTCCACTTGGAATTCTTCTTTGACGTTTATAAATTTAATTTAATATACTTTCAAGTTCACAAACCCTGTTTTAATATCCACGTAGACTTTGAGTATGGACATCATTACTTTTAGGAACTTAATTAGAAAGTTAGGTTAGGAAATTTCCTATAAAATTAACATGCTCTTGTCTTGAGCTCTCAATCCAAACTGAAACTTAAATATGGGCTTTTTATTGGCCTAAACTGACGTTTCCCATAAATCATGACACTTGATTTTTGAAATTTAAAATATGAAAATTTAATTCTCTTTTTATTTCTTTATTATACCTTATGGCTCTAATTTTATTATTGAATAATGATATAGAGTTGATTTGCTTTATTTTGATATGCCATACTATGGCATTTTGTGAATATTTAGAAAAATTACAATTGCAACAATTTTTAACAAATTCTCTTATATAACTAATTAAAACCATCTAAACCGAATACCAGGGATTATTTTAATAACTAATGAACAAATCAATACCATATTTGCATGACTAAACACATTTAAAACATTATTTTAATTTGCCTTTCGTTTTAGGACTTCGTCAAACATCATTGGCTGGAAACTTTTCAAATACAACAAATTACTTATAACTGACTGGAAACAATAAATAGATGCTATTCTCCTGACATAGCTATAAAAAGTTTAACAAATGGTTTTATTTTGGAAGAAAACTTCATATTTGTCAAGGTTATGTACCTCCTTGAACATAATTTTACACATATACCTTTTAAAAAATGTCTTTGCATTTTGATGCTATAACGTTGTATTAGCTCATAAGGTGAGTCTCTTTCACTTTTGTAAAGTTTTAAAGTTAGACGATGCACTTACTTCGTAAAAACGATTAAAATCTCAGATAATGTAGAGTTTACGCTACTCAAATTTTGAAAGTAGTTTATAGCACTTTTTTTCCAGTGTTCATGATTGCTATCTTATTTGTAGCTATTCTATGACTAAATTTAATATATTTGTCTTTAACAAAGTTTATAATTTTAATCAATAACAATAAAATTTTATTTTTGCAGGTTATCCAGAGGTTTTGGTATCTAATATCAATAATATTTTGGCTCTGGTTGCCATGCTATACACAATAGTCCCTTTGATGCTTATTCTAAATGGAACGATGCTTTTTAACATAACGTAACAATATAACGTTCATTTACCACACGGTAGGTGTTTATATCTAGCGTTTAACAACATTTATTAAAGTTTTACCTATTTGATATGAATAAAGTTAACGTAAGTGTCTCTCACTGAAACTGGGCTCCCATACCGCTCAAATATTTTAATTTTAATTTAAATATTAGAGTCTTTCTTTGTTTTAGTATTGGCAAAATATCTTTATTACTTTCTTTTTATTATTTCAACATAATTTTATCCTTATGTACCCCGTACATTATACAGCGTGTGGTTTGGTCATCGCATTACCCCCACTTAACTAATATAAAATTTTGAATTTATGAAAAATTTTTGTTAGTTTACAAAAAAAATTGCAGTGACTAAACCACAATCATATTTATTTTATTTAATCCACATTAGATTCTGTTTGAAAAGGATATAACAGTTCAACATGAAACTTTCCTCTTATATCATTCTCACAGTTTTTTAATTCGTAAGTATTTTCATTTAAAACAGTTTTAATTACATAGGGACCCTCATATGGTGTTTGTAATTTTGCACATACATTATTCTTATAATCAGATACTTTCAAACGTTTGACAATTACTTTATCTCCTACTTTAAAATTTACCCTCTTTTTAATCTTTTTATTTCCTCGATTTTTATATTTAATAGCGTTGCGTTCTATCCTTAATTTTACTAATCTATGTACATTTTCTAAATTTAACTCTTCATTGTTTGTCCATGGTCTGTCCGGTTGTTGACCCATCATGGTTACTATAGGTGACATTTGTGTTACCGTATTGGGCACGTTATTGATACAATTCTCTACATCTAATATAAATATTAACCATTCCCTATGGTTGTCCTGTACCACTATACGCATAAAACGTATAACCTCCTGAATGTACCTTTCGGCAGGATTTGCTTGTGGGTGTCTTATAGTAGTGAATTTAAGGTTTATATTTCGTTTGGTTAAATATTCTTTTAAACGTTCATTGTTAAAATAGGTAGCGTTATCTGCCAAAATGTTTTCTATTGTTCTAAAATATTGATTTAATTTTTTTCTGCATCGTTAATGTGTTACCACGTTTGGTTGGGTAGTGTTTTATAAATTTTGAAAAAACATCAATTATAACAAGAATGTGTTTATACCCATCTTCACTTGGAATTAAATTATTTACAAAATCCATCGCTATTAGTTTCAAAAGTTTGTCGGTTATTATACTCTGTACAGTGTTTTGATTTTTATGATTTTTTGGTTTTCCCTAAACAACATTCTATACATTTAATAAGCAGCTCTTTTATAATAGCTAAATCCCTTTCACAGTAATATGTTTCTCTAAATATTAACCATGTCTTTCTTATACCTATGTGTCCATACCTTTCATGTAAATCTAATAAAATTTCTGCAGCTAAAACCTGATCAATTACAAACTTTTCCTCATTTGCAATCTTTTTAATGATTAAATCGTTTTTGATTGTGTATCCTCTGTGTGGGTGTAGTTGTACTTTGTGTTTAAGGTCTTGTAGTTGTGTTTGACTGTTTATTACCTGTGTGTATGAGTATAGTTCATTTTTGTATGATAGAGTGTTGAGTGCAACTGTGAATGTATCATTTGAATCTGTGTCAACTTGTCTGTTTCGTGTTAGTGTGTCTGCTACAATGTTGAATTTACCCGGTTTATGTTGAACTGTAAATGAATACTCTTGTACCAGTAAAGACAATCGATATATTCGATTATTAGCAAACCTATTTTTCATTAAATAGCAAAGTGCAGAATGATCCGTTTCAATTACAAAATGATTTTCGAGAAGTCACCGTGAGTTAAATTACAAAATAAAATCCTAGGTAATCAACGATTTAAAACATCAATTTAAAAAGCTGATCAGTAATAAAAGGCCATTTTAATTTTAAGATATATTTGTGTACAATTGAATATTCTAAACCATACCAGAAACATTTAAATAAATTCATATTGTTTTGATAAAGTTTGAAGGTGTGTTTCATTGGAATTGGTGATGTATTATTTTTCAGATATAGGTCAAACATAGCAACGTTTGAACCTGCTCTAACCCTGAAGAGTTTTATGTCGAAATATATTATGTTATGTGGTGGTCAGTGATAGGAAATATATATATATATATATATATATATATATATATATATATATATATATATATATATATATATATATATATATATATATATATATATATATATATATATATATATATATATATATATATATATATATATATATATATATATATATATATATATATATATATATATATATATATATATATATATATATATATATATTTTTAGTAGGTATGGCGGCACTTGAGCCTGGGAAAATTTTGAAGACCGTGGGAACTTTTGTCGGCGGATATCAAAGGCGTGTGAACTTTTCGTTCCTTTGATATATGCCGACAGAAGTTCTGATATATGCCGACAGAAGTAGTGCGGGAGCTGTTTTAAAGACCGCGGGAACACTCTCATCAGTGTGAGGTATCTTCAATGGAAGCCGTTTATCAGGTGTGAATTGACAGTTGTCAGGAGTGAACTACTTGTACTTTGATCTACCTGACCACTTGAGACCGAATGTACTTTCGAAATAAAGCTAGGGAGGACTCTAGTATTAGCTAATAAAGATTGATTATCGATTATCAGAGAACCGATGACGTAAATTAATTTTTAAAATTAAGATGAAGAATTTCATTTGTAATTGGATTGTCAACAATAGGGACTCATGCGGATATACCTGACTCCTTATAGTGACAGCCTCCTTTTGTAGAGAGGTCTGACAGACACCAGAGCCGGTACGGCCTCCATGTAGAAGGGCGTTAGCTTTACATGAGCCGAATTGTCAACTTTTACACAATCTCAGCGAGATGATAACCAATTATTGAAAAACATTCCTCGGTAATATTTATTTTATAGGTTCAAATCGTAATTAAGTTCTAGGTTAAACTATGTAGGTACTTACTGTATTGATGCAATAATAAATAGTTTATATTCTTTTATTTTAAATACAGAGATAATGGGTGTAACATAAAATTGTACATAATAATTATAAATTATCAATAACATTTTATTACTATATATTAGCTGATATACAGGATGATAAAAATTTAATACAAAGCATTAATGTGTACAAAAATAATTTTTACAGAAAATATTGTACTTAAATATTGATACAAATAACTTAATTTTTTAATTTTTTATAACCGTAGGGCACAGAGCTATGATTCTCAAAAAATTTTCGTTTCGTAGAATTGGGTTTATACATTTTTGTCTCTATCCTTGTTACTACTTCGTGTTCCTTTGTTCTTCGAATAGTTTTTGATAGTATGTAGATAGGAGCGGATCTACTGAGAACCATATTTTTTATAGTATCAAAATTTATGAGCTGTCCAGCCGCGTGGTTGAGGCTTATCCCCTTTACTTTACACACCACCATTTCTTCGTTATGAGTGGGAGGAAAAACTTTGAACGCATAATTTTTAGGGCCACCTGACACAAATTCCGTAATATAGCTTCCAAAACCATAACTTTCCAACTCGTCGGTCATCTCCCCTACAAATTCCCCTTTAGGGATTTCAATCTCCCCAGGCTTTGATATATAGATGACACTGTCTGTATCGTAATATAGAACTCTTTCTTCAAGCTGTTCTAAGTAGGAATATAGTTTCAATCTAGCCTGCGCTGTAACGTATGAGGCTATGATCACATTTACCGTTCTTAGGGGATCGTAGACTTCCTCCCTAGGCTCATAGTTTACAATAAGGGTGTTCTCGTTGATAGGAAGAACGCTATTAACATATATCCCGGGGTTGGACATAATTCCAAAGAATTCACGGGGATCGTTAATAATTTTTGTCTTGGGCTGGTTCTCTCGCTGTCCGAACTTGCCCCAGAATGAATTTAAAATAAGTTTAGCCAAAGATCGGAGACCAGGGTTTACAAGAATCTCGGAAAATTCTAACTTTACATCTTCTGTAACAAAAAATTGTTCGATGTATCTCTCCTGTTCCTGTTCTACATTACAGTGCGAGGGCCAACCGGATGCCTGTTGTTTTATCTTGATGAATTTATTCATCATAGCGGTAAACAAACCAGAAATATTTGCAGTTTTGTCATACTGCTGAACGTCATACTTCCAAATTTCGTATGTCTGAATTATTTTGTACCCCTTCTTCATAGCTGTTAACACCTCTTCAATAACCCATGTACCTGTTAAAGCTCTCTCGTTTTCATTATGGGTACAATTTTCAGAACTCTGTGTTTCCCCACAGGTACGACACAAAACGAACATGAGTTTATCGTTCATCTTTACAGGTAACACAGGATGGTAGAGCTCCTGAGGTGGTAAGATCTTACATTTTATCACCCCATCGATGTTGGTCATGTCTTTAGGGCATTCATCTCCTACGTAAACCTCGGGATGGCCAATGGGGAATTTGCCATACTTACAAACCCAATGGTACAGGCTGCAGACGTCCACATACCTGATCTTTTCACCTGGAAGGCACCTGTAGTATGTCTTTACATTCCCTGTGCGCCCTCCATAAAACGCATCTCTAGCGTTTAGGGGAATATTGGTAAATAGAAGGTGACCTTCTGTATATTTCTCTATTTCCTTGTCGGTTTTTACTAGTCTTCTAAATTCGCATTCCCACATTTCCACAACCTTGTACCCCAGTTCTTTAAGTCTCTCGGTTTTAGCAATCGTGGAGTCATGGCGAGAATTTAAAGTTACGGCAGGATCGTCGTGTAGAGGATCGTCTCTACCAAATCGAAAACAAGTGGGGCAACCATGGTAATAACAACCATAGAACTCAAAGATCTGCTTTGTTTCCTTACAGTATCCGTCAACTTTAACGCCATGTGGTTGGATCTCCCGACCATTGGCTGCATGTAAAATTTCTACACCTCTACTGTGTTCTTCCCATATCAGCCATTGGATAGCAATTTTGCTTTGGTTGTCCCTCCACCTATAACCATTCTTCGGGATAATACCTATAGTGTTGGGATGAAGAAAATTTCGTCTGTAAACCTTGTTACAAGCAGAGGCTATGGTACAGGCTTCAGTAAAAGGACAAACGTTTCCGGTGTCAATCAGCTGCTGCCGAAATTTAATACATGCTTGAGTCAAAATATTTACATCTGAAATACAGTAATCAATAATGTCTTTCCGCATATCAAATGTACTGTTTCTATGTTTCTCATACCACTTTAGAAATTGGCATCGGGCATCGTCTTTCATGCTGTCTGGGTCGTAATATTCCAGAGCCGGTATGGGTCCGATATAGTTCGCGTTGGCTGTTGTATTGAAGTGATGGGGGAAGTAACCCTTTTTGAGTTCTTGCAAGTCGAAAGCTTTAGGTAGCTTAGAGAGGGCCATGGGGAAATAATTGAGTGAGTCCAAAAATTTTACATTACCCGATTCCATCATAATAATTTTTGTCCCCCTCATAATTATTGGTTCAGGTTTGAGGTCTGTATTGAAGAGGAAATAGTTAAGGATAAATTGGGTGTCATATCCAGCTGCATTATGAGCGATAACCACCACTTGTTTGAATTTCTTTCTCTGTTTAAGGATATGATCTATAAAATTCTTTATAGGACTCGAGGTAATCACTTGTTGTCTGTATCCACATTTTTGGCAGAAATATAGGTTTCCATCGTCCATGCACACGTCACATCTCTGCTGTAAAACACATAGGTTTGGCTCGTGCAGGAGCGAACCATCTTCCAAAACTTTCTCCTGCCTTGACTCCAAGTCGTAGAAAACGAAGAGCAGATCTTCCACTTTGGGGTTACTTTTATCGGGTTGCACAAAACATAAGTGGTCATTAGGAACGTGGGTATTACATATTCTGCAAAATATTTCCCCACAGGTATGCTGTCTGTCACTCTTCAATGTTTTGAGGCAGTCTATGCAAAGCTTAATTCGTTCACATACCGTGCTTTTACCTAGAGACCCTAACTTCCTATGGTTGTTATAACAGTTCTGTCCTCTAAATTTTCTATTACAGTCTGCGCACTTTATTCCGATCTCTTTTTTCACACACCGGCGACTGCTGACAACAGGGGCATGTACCGCCGCACCTATGCTTATTTTTATGGTCATATGGTATGTGACACATTTTGCAAAAGTAACTACATGCAAATGCTGCTGTAAGAGAGGTTATTACGTTAAAATGCCCCTTGTGATACAGTAAATTCAAAGAGAGGCCTCCATTATTCCCCTCATACATTATGTCTCTGCCTTTTCCTCCGTATAGATACACAGTAATTTTATACTTTTTCAAATGATTCTGAAACTGCTCCAGCTCGGAGATGCCGCAGCCTTCTTGTGGGATCACTACACCTGCATTGACGCACAATTCACGAGCTCTTTGAGCCTGAATTTTCCCGATATCACGGCGCAATTTGATCCTACTTGGATCCTTGTCCACGTACGCAATAGCCACTATCAGAGCTCGAGGTAAGCACATATTGTCTTTATTGTTTATTGTCACAATACCCCGCCGCATACCGCATTCTTCCTTGAAAGTATTATAACTGCCTGCGCTAGCTTTTCCTCTCTCCCGCTGGCATTCGAACAGAAGTTATTCCGAGGCAAAACGTCTCAGTGTTGAGTCCGCTGGAGTTGGACTGATAGACACTGCTGATAATATCCCAGACGTCATCGTACGTAATTTCATTAGCTGGGCGAAAACGAACCCATCCGTCACCTCGCTGAAAATCCTTTGAACAGAATATGATACCTACTTGATCACCGGCCTGAAGACCCTTTGTAACTTTTTCAATGACTTGATTGACGGCGCTTCTCACCCATGACACAGGTTCTTCATTATTAGGTATCGGTTTAATTTTAAACTCAAGAGTGCGGCCTTGTAGATTAAAACGTTTAACTTTCTTAACAAAATCCTTGGCTATTACGAATTTTTCCATTTTGTTTTTATTTTAGGAGAGACTCTGAAATAGACAACTGACTCGTTCAATGAATGTCGAAAGACTGACTGATTGAGCTACAATCACTGTTTATGTATATCTCAGAAGGTCTCAGTTAGTGACATGTATACAACATCCTCTTCTTGATGCCAAATACAATACAACTGAAAATAAAAGTTTGTAAAAATAATTTTATTTTATCGAGATTGAAGTTGTAAATAACTTATCAGAGAACAAATCAGCGATATAATTTAATTTTAAAATAAAGCTGTCGATTATTGTTTCTCGAGTCGAATAGCCAACGATTGGGGTACTTATACAGAAATACCTAACTAGTTTTGGTGACAGTCTCTTTTGTAGTCGTATTTTATCAAGATGATAACCAATTAGTGAAAAACAAGGGAAATACCACTTTATATAATAATATATAATATTATTTTAAAAACTAATTTACATAATAACAATCATTCCATCGAATCAGAACCTTTTCTTTTGCTGCAGATAAAGAATAATAAAAAATTCACTTATAAAATCAATTTCTCAGCTTTTATAGCTATTAATTAAAAAATTAATAATAGGAGCACCATCCTACCTAGTCGTAAACTTGCATTTTCAAATATATATATCGTTTGTAAATGTCTAACATTTCATGCTCAGCATGTTTACTTCTCTCTCAATGATGAGTTACGGCTGTTGTATAGGATATCAACGAAGTAGCCATCGAACTCTCTCGTTGAACAAATTCAAGCACACACACATTATAATATAAAGATATGACTAAAAAGGGTGGAAAAACCGAAAAACCGTGTATTTTTAGTTTTATCAAAACATCCAAATTATTCGTGATACAATTAAACTTTATAAGAATGGGTTGTTTAAAACTATTTTTACATATCGTATACCATTTAAATCTTTTATTTTCGCGTTTTTTACATGTACCAAACAGATACATGTACCTACCTACTTATTTACTCTACTTTAATTTAGCCAATTATCAATAACCGATATAATATGCTGCAATAATTTTCTATTGTTAAAATGAAAATTATTTTGATGCATAAAATAATACAAATACATAAATTCAATAGGTGCTGTGATAACTAATCATTTTAGCGAGATATTAGAATCGATTATTCTAGCAATTTTTTCAATTTTATCTATTGAAAGTACTTATTAAAGAATAGCGTATTATATATTTTATAATAATATAAAGAAATTTATGCTTGTAGAATATAATTCCACGAGGGTTAAATTTATCTACTGAGAGAAATAATCAGTTAAATGGTGGTTTTATATTATGTAGTTATGTTGTTCGTCGGTCTAGAAGCTCTAAATCATGATAACAAATTTAACAAAAAAAAAAAATTCAGCACCTTGTATCCATTTAAAATATTACGTAGATATAGTTCAGTAAACAATTTATACTCCACAGAGCATTAAATATAATTACGCTAGAAAGCCCCATCTAGAGAGAGATATACATTGAAAATTGTTTGTTTTTATAGAAACAAGGCAAAAAAGAAAATGCAAACAACTAAATGCTGCTTTTTATGTTACGAATTCTACTATTTTTTTTTAATTTGGAACAATTTTCCTATTACTACAATATAACACATTGAGACTAAGCGTTTTGAATATGTTCTAGATTTTATAAGTAAATACTAAATTTTAAATTGAAAATAACTCACCTGAATTTGAAAACAACGACGTCTCAATTGAGTAAATACAATCAACTAGGTACCTATGTAGACGTCTCGAGAAGTTAACGTCTTCGACACTTAAGCACAAATGATGTAACAAGTGAGAAATCGGTGGGTATTATAGTATAACCCACAGCGTTATTTAATGTGTGACGTTACGAGAAGCAATTAAGGGAGACCTAGAACCGGCTTAAAAAAGAGGATTTTGCTGACATGTCAAGACAAGTCGGTGGACGACGAGTCAGATATTACAAATATGTATGTAATAGAAATTTATTTTATTAATTAATGACATGGAAAATAATATATCTTTTGCCAGATTGGTCTGATATCATGTCAAAATACAATTTTCATTATACTTAAAATATTTAGAGTGGAATGAAAAAATAATAACACTGAAAAATTTTTTTTTTGCTAATTATTATTTACAACTTTTACAAAACTTATCATAGATAAGTACAACATATATCTTTTTAAACAATTATTTTCCCGGCTATTTGCCAAAACGCCGACACTTGGATTACAAAAAAAAAGATAATATGCACATTATGTTCAGTGACTCAATAATGTTATTTTTAATTCCAACTATTCTGTTCAGTAAAATATTTATATAGTATTATTACAGATTTAGCAAATTCGTAACTCGGTAGAAAAAAGAACAGTGTTGAAAATACATAATATTTAATTGAATTGGTACAAAATATTCGTAATTTTTTTATGTAATGGCATTTGTTACAGGTCATTTTACTTGCAAATAACCCTCCATATTTTTTTAGAAATGTCTAATAGATTATCTTTGTACCGTGTGATATTATTTTTCCCTGCTTTCGATGTTTACATGCAAGATGATTAGTTATATACATATTGTTGTCATTAACGCTACCTTTTTAGATAAAGCATAATATCCAAAACTGACTGATCTCTCACGATAAAACGTTAGTGTTTCATATTTTCATCTAAATAATTATAAAATGTTTATCAACACACAGTTTAGAGGGAATTGCGCAAATAAACGGGATTTGATGACATGATCTCTGATAATACCAAAAATCGCTACAAAACGAACAACTTTAATTCATGATTATTTATTTGGTATACTTTTTCCATCTGTCTACAAAAGAAATTTAAATACGTACATAGATACTCATAATAGATTGTAATGCCTAATGTCATATGGGGTGTTTGTTAGAATTATTACACTTCCTATTTTACTGAATTTTTATTTAACTTTGGAAGAAAATATTGCTGGTTTTTATTGAGATAAATGCTAAACAGCTAAGAATTGATAAATTATATGACACACAGAGCGTTGCTGAAATAGTTATCATATATTTTCCCTTTTGATACGGCTGACATACCTGCGATTAGGTGAATATTTCTCATATACTTCTTACACTTATTATGACATTATTACTTGTAAAATTATAAAACACCAACGTACGAATTTCTTATAATGACCAATTAAGTTTTAATATAATTTCAAATACGTTTGCATTTCACAAATATTTTAATATTTATGAATAGGAGAACGAACATTGTAATCTGAAATCATGTTTCACAGAAGGAATTCGATTTTAAGTGTTGTACGAGATGTTCTCTCTCTCTATAATATTACTTTTATAACAATACTGTCTAATATCACTAACACTTTTCATATCTCCGCGCGAATTTTTCATGTACTGTGTACATCACAAACAATGAGTTCAGTACCTCAAGAACTACCTACTGGTTATAATTCCAATCATCATTGACCGAGCTGTACACCATTTAAGTTCCATACTATTGTAATTTATCAGATGGAAACTTCTACAAAATAAATCCTCAAAAACAATAAAGAATAACGTCTGTAGTGATTGAATTTAGACCTATATTTTCAGGGACATAGAGGAATCACTTCAGAATTAATATCACGCTGATATTATGATATTATAATATCATTTGGACATTCTTCTGTACCTACTAACTGTTATTAGCTTTTACACCATGTACTCGAGCATTACTTTAGTATTATTTAACTTCATGCAATACAGCAACCAAGTCTGTGCGTCAAAATGTAAAATATTCACCGTTTATACTGAAAACCTGATATACCTATTGAATGTGAAAAGGAGTGGGTGAATACTTTTTGCGGTAGTGGATCATTATAATATAATAATAATAACCCTTTTTTTCGTATTCTACCTTCGAATTCCTTTGAAATATGTCAATATTTCGATCGCATCGTGCTACGTTTTGTAGCATGCATATTAAAGTCGAAATTTGGTAAGTACGCATCTTTCATTTCAGTCATAATCTTATGATGACATTACAGGATGACCAACTGGAACTTCGTATTTAGAAGCACCACGTTAGGGGGGAGGGGTTGTTACGGCGCGATTCTGACTGTATGGTAGGTTAGGTCAAAACACGCAGAAGAAACATGAAAGATTAGAGATCGTTGTGTGATGGGTTGGGTCGATGCGCGGATCGACTAACCCCACCTAATCTTTCTTTCTTCTGCGTTTTTGCCTAACCTACCATACGTCATCGCGAGTTTCTTCCCTCGCCCTTATGTGCTGCGTCTAAATACGAAGTTCCAGTTGGTCATCCTGTAATGTCATCATAAGATTATGACTGAAATGAAGATGCGTACTTACCAAATTTCGACTTTAATATGCATGCTACAAAATCGTACACGATGCGATCGAAATATTGACATATTTCAAAGGAATTCGAAGGTAGAATACGAAAAAAAAGGGTTATTATTATTATATTATAATGATCCACTACCGCAAAAGTATTCACCCACTCCTTTTCACATTCAATAGGTATATCAGGTTTTCAGTATAAACGGTGAATATTTTACATTTTGCACGCACAGACTTGGTTGCTGTATTGCATGAAGTTAAATAATACTAAAGTAATGCTCGAGTACATGGTGTAAAAGCTAATAACAGTTAGTAGGTACAGAAGAATGTCCAAATGATATTATAATATCATAATATCAGCGTGATATTAATTCTGAAGTGATTCTTCTATGTCCCTGAAAATATAGGTCTAAATTCAATCACTACAGACGTTATTCTTTATTGTTTTTGAGGATTTATTTTGTAGAAGTTTCCATCTGATAAAATTACAATAGTATGGAACTTAAATGGTGTACAGCCGGTCAATGATGATTGGAATTATAACCAGTAGGTAGTTCTTGAGGTACTGAACCATTGTTTGTATGTACACAGTACATGAAAAATTCGCGCGGAGATATGAAAAGTGTTAGTGATATTAGACAGTATTGTTATAAAAGTAATATTATAGAGAGAGAGAACATCTCGTACAACACTTAAAATCGAATTCCTTCTGTGAAACATGATTTCAGACTACAATGTTCGTTCTCCTATTCATAAATATTAAAATATTTGTGAAATGCAAACGTATTTGAAATTATATTAAAACTTAATTGGTCATTATAAGAAATTCGTACGTTGGTGTTTTATAATTTTACAAGTAATAATGTCATAATAAGTGTAAGAAGTATATGAGAAATATTCACCTAATCGCAGGTATGTCAGCCGTATCAAAAGGGAAAATATATGATAACTATTTCAGCAACGCTCTGTGTGTCATATAATTTATCAATTCTTAGCTGTTTAGCATTTATCTCAATAAAAAACCAGCAATATTTTCTTCCAAAGTTAAATAAAAATTCAGTAAAATAGGAAGTGTAATAATTCTAACAAACACCCCATATGACATTAGGCATTACAATCTATTATGAGTATCTATGTACGTATTTAAATTTCTTTTTGTAGACAGATGGAAAAAGTATACCAAATAAATAATCATGAATTAAAGTTGTTCGTTTTGTAGCGATTTTTGGTATTATCAGAGATCATGTCATCAAATCCCGTTTATTTGCGCAATTCCCTCTAAACTGTGTGTTGATAAACATTTTATAATTATTTAGATGAAAATATGAAACACTAACGTTTTATCGTGAGAGATCAGTCAGTTTTGGATATTATGCTTTTATCTAAAAAGGTAGCGTTAATGACAACAATATGTATATAACTAATCATCTTGCATGTAAACATCGAAAGCAGGGGAAAATAATATCACACGGTACAAAGATAATCTATTAGACATTTCTAAAAAATATGGAGGGTTATTTGCAAGTAAAAATGACCTGTAACAAATGCCATTACATAAAAATTACGAATATTTTGTACCAATTCAATTAAATATTATGTATTTTCAACACTGTTCTTTTTTCTACCGAGTTACGAATTTGCTAAATCTGTAATAATACTATATAAATATTTTACTGAACAGAATAGTTGGAATTAAAATAACATTATTGAGTCACTGAACATAATGTGCATATTATCTTTTTTTTTGTAATCCAAGTGTCGGCGTTTTGGCAAATAGCCGGGAAAATAATTGTTTAAAAAGATATATGTTGTACTTATCTATGACAAGTTTTGTAAAAGTTGTAAATAATAATTAGCAAAAAAAAATTTTTTCAGTGTTATTATTTTTTCATTCCACTCTAAATATTTTAAGTATAATGAAAATTGTATTTTGACATGATATCAGACCAATCTGGCAAAAGATATATTATTTTCCATGTCATTAATTAATAAAATAAATTTCTATTACATACATATTTGTAATATTTACTCGTCGTCCACCGACTTGTCTTGACATGTCAGCAAAATCCTCTTTTTTTAAGCCGGTTCTAGGTCTCCCTTAATTGCTTCTCGTAACGTCACACATTAAATAACGCTGTGGGTTATTCTATAATACCCACCGATTTCTCACTTGTTACATCATTTGTGCTTAAGTGTCGAAGACGTTAACTTCTCGAGACGTCTACATAGGTACCTAGTTGATTGTATTTACTCAATTGAGACGTCGTTGTTTTCAAATTCAGGTGAGTTATTTTCAATTTAAAATTTAGTATTTACTTATAAAATCTAGAACATATTCAAAACGCTTAGTCTCAATGTGTTATATTGTAGTAATAGGAAAATTGTTCCAAATTAAAAAAAATAGTAGAATTCGTAACATAAAAAGCAGCATTTAGTTGTTTGCATTTTCTTTTTTGCCTTGTTTCTATAAAAACAAACAATTTTCAACGTATATCCTCTCTAGATGGGGCTTTCTAGCGTAATTATATTTAATGCTCTGTGGCGTATAAATTGTTTACTGAACTATATCTACGTAATATTTTAAATGGATACAAGGTGCTGAATTTTTTTTTTTTTTTGTTAAATTTGTTATCATGATTTAGAGCTTCTAGACCGACGAACAACATAACTACATAATATAAAACCACCATTTAACTGATTATTTCTCTCAGTAGATAAATTTAACTCTCGTGGAATTATATTCTACAAGCATAAATTTCTTTATATTACTATAAAATATATAATACGGTATTCTTTAATAAGTACTTTCAATAGATAAAATTGAAAAAATTGCTAGAATAATCGATTCTAATATCTCGCTAAAATGATTAGTTATCACAGCACCTATTGAATTTATGTATTTGTATTATTTTATGCATCAAAATAATTTTCATTTTAACAATAGAAAATTATTGCAGCATATTATATCGGTTATTGATAATTGGCTAAATTAAAGTAGAGTAAATAAGTAGGTAGGTACATGTATCTGTTTGGTACATGTAAAAAAACGCGAAAATAAAAGATTTAAATGGTATACGATATGTAAAAATAGTTTTAAACAACCCATTCTTATAAAGTTTAATTGTATCACGAATAATTTGGATGTTTTGATAAAACTAAAAATACACGGTTTTTCGGTTTTTCCACCCTTTTTAGTCATATCTTTATATTATAATGTGTGTGTGCTTGAATTTGTTCAACGAGAGAGTTCGATGGCTACTTCTTTGATATCCTATACAACAGCCGTAACTCATCATTGAGAGAGAAGTAAACATGCTGAGCATGAAATGTTAGACATTTACAAACGATATATATATATTTGAAAATGCAAGTTTACGACTAGGTAGGATGGTGCTCCTATTATTAATTTTTTAATTAATAGCTATAAAAGCTGAGAAATTGATTTTATAAGTGAATTTTTTATTATTCTTTATCTGCAGCAAAAGAAAAGGTTCTGATTCGATGGAATGATTGTTATTATGTAAATTAGTTTTTAAAATAATATTATATATTATTATATAAAGTGGTATTTCCCTTGTTTTTCACTAATTGGTTATCATCTTGATAAAATACGAATACAAAAGAGACTGTCACCAAAACTAGTTAGGTATTTCTGTATAAGTACCCCAATCGTTGGCTATTCGACTCGAGAAACAATAATCGACAGCTTTATTTTAAAATTAAATTATATCGCTGATTTGTTCTCTGATAAGTTATTTACAACTTCAATCTCGATAAAATAAAATTATTTTTACAAACTTTTATTTTCAGTTGTATTGTATTTGGCATCAAGAAGAGGATGTTGTATACATGTCACTAACTGAGACCTTCTGAGATATACATAAACAGTGATTGTAGCTCGATCAGTCAGTCTTTCGACATTCATTGAACGAGTCAGTTGTCTATTTCAGAGTCTCTCCTAAAATAAAAACAAAATGGAAAAATTCGTAATAGCCAAGGATTTTGTTAAGAAAGTTAAACGTTTTAATCTACAAGGCCGCACTCTTGAGTTTAAAATTAAACCGATACCTAATAATGAAGAACCTGTGTCATGGGTGAGGAGCGCCGTCAATCAAGTCATTGAAAAAGTTACAAAGGGTCTTCAGGCCGGTGATCAAGTAGGTATCACATTCTGTTCAAAGGATTTTCAGCGAGGTGACGGATGGGTTCGTTTTCGCCCAGCTAATGAAATTACGTACGATGACGTCTGGGATATTATCAGCAGTGTCTATCAGTCCAACTCCAGCGGACTCAACACTGAGACGTTTTGCCTCGGAATAACTTCTGTTCGAATGCCAGCGGGGAGAGGAAAAGCTAGCGCAGGCAGTTATAATACTTTCAAGGAAGAATGCGGTATGCGGCGGGGTATTGTGACAATAAACAATAAAGACAATATGTGCTTACCTCGAGCTCTGATAGTGGCTATTGCGTACGTGGACAAGGATCCAAGTAGGATCAAATTGCGCCGTGATATCGGGAAAATTCAGGCTCAAAGAGCTCGTGAATTGTGCGTCAATGCAGGTGTAGTGATCCCACAAGAAGGCTGCGGCATCTCCGAGCTGGAGCAGTTTCAGAATCATTTGAAAAAGTATAAAATTACTGTGTATCTATACGGAGGAAAAGGCAGAGACATAATGTATGAGGGGAATAATGGAGGCCTCTCTTTGAATTTACTGTATCACAAGGGGCATTTTAACGTAATAACCTCTCTTACAGCAGCATTTGCATGTAGTTACTTTTGCAAAATGTGTCACATACCATATGACCATAAAAATAAGCATAGGTGCGGCGGTACATGCCCCTGTTGTCAGCAGTCGCCGGTGTGTGAAAAAAGAGATCGGAATAAAGTGCGCAGACTGTAATAGAAAATTTAGAGGACAGAACTGTTATAACAACCATAGGAAGTTAGGGTCTCTAGGTAAAAGCACGGTATGTGAACGAATTAAGCTTTGCATAGACTGCCTCAAAACATTGAAGAGTGACAGACAGCATACCTGTGGGGAAATATTTTGCAGAATATGTAATACCCACGTTCCTAATGACCACTTATGTTTTGTGCAACCCGATAAAAGTAACCCCAAAGTGGAAGATCTGCTCTTCGTTTTCTACGACTTGGAGTCAAGGCAGGAGAAAGTTTTGGAAGATGGTTCGCTCCTGCACGAGCCAAACCTATGTGTTTTACAGCAGAGATGTGACGTGTGCATGGACGATGGAAACCTATATTTCTGCCAAAAATGTGGATACAGACAACAAGTGATTACCTCGAGTCCTATAAAGAATTTTATAGATCATATCCTTAAACAGAGAAAGAAATTCAAACAAGTGGTGGTTATCGCTCATAATGCAGCTGGATATGACACCCAATTTATCCTTAACTATTTCCTCTTCAATACAGACCTCAAACCTGAACCAATAATTATGAGGGGGACAAAAATTATTATGATGGAATCGGGTAATGTAAAATTTTTGGACTCACTCAATTATTTCCCCATGGCCCTCTCTAAGCTACCTAAAGCTTTCGACTTGCAAGAACTCAAAAAGGGTTACTTCCCCATCACTTCAATACAACAGCCAACGCGAACTATATCGGACCCATACCGGCTCTGGAATATTACGACCCAGACAGCATGAAAGACGATGCCCGATGCCAATTTCTAAAGTGGTATGAGAAACATAGAAACAGTACATTTGATATGCGGAAAGACATTATTGATTACTGTATTTCAGATGTAAATATTTTGACTCAAGCATGTATTAAATTTCGGCAGCAGCTGATTGACACCGGAAACGTTTGTCCTTTTTACTGAAGCCTGTACCATAGCCTCTGCTTGTAACAAGGTTTACAGACGAAATTTTCTTCATCCCAACACTATAGGTATTATCCCGAAGAATGGTTATAGGTGGAGGGACAACCAAAGCAAAATTGCTATCCAATGGCTGATATGGGAAGAACACAGTAGAGGTGTAGAAATTTTACATGCAGCCAATGGTCGGGAGATCCAACCACATGGCGTTAAAGTTGACGGATACTGTAAGGAAACAAAGCAGATCTTTGAGTTCTATGGTTGTTATTACCATGGTTGCCCCACTTGTTTTCGATTTGGTAGAGACGATCCTCTACACGACGATCCTGCCGTAACTTTAAATTCTCGCCATGACTCCACGATTGCTAAAACCGAGAGACTTAAAGAACTGGGGTACAAGGTTGTGGAAATGTGGGAATGCGAATTTAGAAGACTAGTAAAAACCGACAAGGAAATAGAGAAATATACAGAAGGTCACCTTCTATTTACCAATATTCCCCTAAACGCTAGAGATGCGTTTTATGGAGGGCGCACAGGGAATGTAAAGACATACTACAGGTGCCTTCCAGGTGAAAAGATCAGGTATGTGGACGTCTGCAGCCTGTACCCTTGGGTTTGTAAGTATGGCAAATTCCCCATTGGCCATCCCGAGGTTTACGTAGGAGATGAATGCCCTAAAGACATGACCAACATCGATGGGGTGATAAAATGTAAGATCTTACCACCTCAGGAGCTCTACCATCCTGTGTTACCTGTAAAGATGAACGATAAACTCATGTTCGTTTTGTGTCGTACCTGTGGGGAAACACAGAGTTCTGAAAATTGTACCCATAATGAAAACGAGAGAGCTTTAACAGGTACATGGGTTATTGAAGAGGTGTTAACAGCTATGAAGAAGGGGTACAAAATAATTCAGACATACGAAATTTGGAAGTATGACGTTCAGCAGTATGACAAAACTGCAAATATTTCTGGTTTGTTTACCGCTATGATGAATAAATTCATCAAGATAAAACAACAGGCATCCGGTTGGCCCTCGCACTGTAATGTAGAACAGGAACAGGAGAGATACATCGAACAATTTTTTGTTACAGAAGATGTAAAGTTAGAATTTTCCGAGATTCTTGTAAACCCTGGTCTCCGATCTTTGGCTAAACTTATTTTAAATTCATTCTGGGGCAAGTTCGGACAGCGAGAGAACCAGCCCAAGACAAAAATTATTAACGATCCCCGTGAATTCTTTGGAATTATGTCCAACCCCGGGATATATGTTAATAGCGTTCTTCCTATCAACGAGAACACCCTTATTGTAAACTATGAGCCTAGGGAGGAAGTCTACGATCCCCTAAGAACGGTAAATGTGATCATAGCCTCATACGTTACAGCGCAGGCTAGATTGAAACTATATTCCTACTTAGAACAGCTTGAAGAAAGAGTTCTATATTACGATACAGACAGTGTCATCTATATATCAAAGCCTGGGGAGATTGAAATCCCTAAAGGGGAATTTGTAGGGGAGATGACCGACGAGTTGGAAAGTTATGGTTTTGGAAGCTATATTACGGAATTTGTGTCAGGTGGCCCTAAAAATTATGCGTTCAAAGTTTTTTCTCCCACTCATAACGAAGAAATGGTGGTGTGTAAAGTAAAGGGGATAAGCCTCAACCACGCGGCTGGACAGCTCATAAATTTTGATACTATAAAAAATATGGTTCTCAGTAGATCCGCTCCTATCTACATACTATCAAAAAATATTCGAAGAACAAAGGAACACGAAGTAGTAACAAGGATAGAGACAAAAATGTATAAACCCAATTCTACGAAACGAAAATTTTTTGAGAATCATAGCTCTGTGCCCTACGGTTATAAAAAATTAAAAAATTAAGTTATTTGTATCAATATTTAAGTACAATATTTTCTGTAAAAATTATTTTTGTACACATTAATGCTTTGTATTAAATTTTTATCATCCTGTATATCAGCTAATATATAGTAATAAAATGTTATTGATAATTTATAATTATTATGTACAATTTTATGTTACACCCATTATCTCTGTATTTAAAATAAAAGAATATAAACTATTTATTATTGCATCAATACAGTAAGTACCTACATAGTTTAACCTAGAACTTAATTACGATTTGAACCTATAAAATAAATATTACCGAGGAATGTTTTTCAATAATTGGTTATCATCTCGCTGAGATTGTGTAAAAGTTGACAATTCGGCTCATGTAAAGCTAACGCCCTTCTACATGGAGGCCGTACCGGCTCTGGTGTCTGTCAGACCTCTCTACAAAGGAGGCTGTCACTATAAGGAGTCAGGTATATCCGCATGAGTCCCTATTGTTGACAATCCAATTACAAATGAAATTCTTCATCTTAATTTTAAAAATTAATTTACGTCATCGGTTCTCTGATAATCGATAATCAATCTTTATTAGCTAATACTAGAGTCCTCCCTAGCTTTATTTCGAAAGTACATTCGGTCTCAAGTGGTCAGGTAGATCAAAGTACAAGTAGTTCACTCCTGACAACTGTCAATTCACACCTGATAAACGGCTTCCATTGAAGATACCTCACACTGATGAGAGTGTTCCCGCGGTCTTTAAAACAGCTCCCGCACTACTTCTGTCGGCATATATCAAAGGAATCTGTCGGCATATATCAAAGGAACGAAAAGTTCACACGCCTTTGATATCCGCCGACAAAAGTTCCCACGGTCTTCAAAATTATCCCAGGCTCAAGTGCCGCCATACCTACTTATATATATATATATATATATATATATATATATATATATATATATATATATATATATATATAAAACAAATATTTTTAATTTTTAAACGGGGATTGCAGTCATGTGACAGGTAATGAAAAAAAAACCCTTTTTTCTGTTCAAGCTTTCGAAACTTTTATTGTTTCTTCATCAGGAACTCTACAATAAATTATAATTAATTAAACTAAGTTATGGAAAAAAGTGAAAGTTCACTATTGAAGAAGAAGATACAGTTAACAGTGTTCCTTTTTTGGGCACCAAACTGATAAGAAGAGATGATAATAAAATAATTACGACTTGGTATACCAAACCAGGTGCCTCAGGTCGCTTTTTTTTACATTTCGAATCCAATCACCCAAATAAAATGAAAATCAACCTCATAGTAGGTGTATGAAAAATAGGGTGATAGCTACAAGTCATACATCTTTTAAGATACACAATTTAAAAAAACTTTCCAACTTTTTTTATAGATAGTGGTTACCCACCACCGTTAGTCAAAAAACTATTGTTCAGCAGATCATCGATACATAATGTGTTACATGATTCTCAAAGGGCGCAACAAAACCCGCCTCAAATCATTTACTGCTCACTTCCATAATTCAGTCCACTTGATCACAGATTTAAAAAAAATATTTTCTAAATTTAACAATAGCAAATTAGCTTTTAAAAAACAAAGTAACAGTTAACAACCTTTTTTCAAAATTAAAAGATAAGGATGATATTTTGGTGATGTCCAATGTGGTGTATTGCATACCATGTGATGATTGTAACAATAAATATATTGGCCAAACTAGAAGGAAAGTTAAAGACCGTATAACTTCCCACAAAAGTGACATCAGACTTAACAAACAGTCCTGCACTTTAGCCAATCATGCATTATTACATAATCACAATGTCAATTATAATAACGTTCAAATATTAGATTTTGAAATGAACTATCACAAACGGAGTTTTTTGGAAATGTGTCACATTTTCAAAGAACCAAATACCATTAATGCCAGAAAGGATATTGATAACTTAAGCATAATTTATACTTACTTACTACAATTCAACCATAATCTCACAATGATGAAAACACCCTATATAGTATGGATTAATAATCAATGTCCCTAAATATAAGACATCGAGCTGTTGGTATCTACTGTCATTGTTCTTTTGGTTTCACTCTAACAAGTTTTTATATCCAAATTCTTTTTTGTTTTTTACTTCATAAAAATACACGTCTATTATAATTCTAAGAATTTAAATTAATATGGATCCTTAGTCATCCATTCATAATGTTGTTAATTTTACATAGTAGTGGTAGTAAATTACCAACAATTAATTATTAGTGTTTTTTTCTACAATTTGTCAAGAATTTTGTAGTTTTCAATGAATACAACTTTAACTTTAACCTCACTTTCGTAAGTACTTTTCACTTTTTTCCATAACTTAGTTTAATTAATTATAATTTATTGTAGAGTTCCTGACGAAGAAACAATAAAAGTTTCGAAAGCTTGAACAGAAAAAAGTTTTTCTTTTATTACCTGTCACATGACTGCAATCCCCGTTTAAAAATTAAAAATATTTGTTTTTAACATAGGCAGTCGTCTAATTTCCCTTTCTGAATATATATATATATATATATATATATATATATATATATATATATATATATATATATATATATATATATATATATATATATATATATATATATATATATATATATATATATATATATATATATATATATATATATATATATATATATATATATATATATATATATATATATATATATATATATATATATATATATATATATATATATATATATATATATATATATATATATATATGGTGGTGAGGGGGTATGAAACTTCTCATATGGTCTGAATGCTACTATCCGACCAACATCCTAGATGTCTCTGTGGCGGATAGCGACTTGCGTCACAGCAAGTACCGAGAGCGGCGACCCCTAGCCCAGGTGGACTAAACTAATGTGATTAAATATGATTTAAAGGAAACAACTACTCAGCGGGCAAGTACCCCGTCCTGCATTGAATTACACCTTCAAATCATGATAGATCGATAGCCAATATCATTTGTCAATTCCCAACCAGACACAGATCGATTTCGAACTTATTTGTTCTCTTCATTTGTCTGTTCCATAACCTATGGCATACTGAAGAGAACAAATAAGTTCGAAATCGATCTGTGTCTGGTTGGGAATTGGCAAATGATATTGGCTATCGATCTATCATGATTTGAAGGTGTAATTCAATGCAGGTCGGGGTATTTGCCCGCTGAGTAGTTGTTTCCTTCAAATCATATTTAATCATATATATATATATATATATATATATATATATATATATATATATATATATATATATATATATATATATATATATATATTATGACTTGATCACGTTGAGACATATATGTGTGAGTGTGTTAGCTCGATCTGTACAACGGAGTTCCGCCTTAAATTGCTGAAATAAAAAAAAAAAAAATACCATTCTATAATATTAGATGTGATAAGTGATAAGTACAGTTTAGTGGTGTAAGTGTTATTATATTAACAATCATAATAAACAAATTATTTAAATAAGTTGATTTATAAAATATAAAGTAACTAGTAGTAAAAAAAAACCTCTAAAAACCAATAGATATATATCAACACAATTTAAAAAACAACAAATAAAAGGAGTAAAAGTATAAGAAACTTCAAAATAATACATAAATATACTCAGTGGCCTTGCAAAATTAATTGACCCTAAATTAATATTATCTCCAAAGCTCAAAAAATGATTTACTACAAATGTTGTAAATCGAAAGTCTTCACTCACTATGTATGCATAAAATGTCATGAAGTTTATCACAAATGTTGTATACCGAAACTTAAAAATAAAATTCGCTTTATTGAAAATAATAAGATTAACTGTTGTGACGACAACATAGAGGATCCTGGTAACAGCAGTGAAGTAGAGTATCTAGAAAAAACTATCCATGAACTTGTAGAGGAAAGTGATATGAAACAAAAGTATATTCTAAAAATGAAAAAAGAAAATGATGAGTTTCTAAAAGAAGCTTTAACTAGGGAAGAGGAATTAAATGACATCCTAGAAAAACAAAAAGGAATTATTAATGAGTTGAATAAATATATAAAGGAACTAAAACAATCTATTAAAGTACAAGAGAACATAAAAACCAAATCAACCGGTACACAAACAATTAAAAAATGTAAAGATGTATCCACACTAACTAACACTATGACTAACGTAGGCAAATCGTTGTCTTCTGACAAAGAAGTGCAACATGTGGAATTAAATGAAATCAGAGGCGCTCACATAAGCTTTCCAAGAACCGAGGCTATTAAAAACACCAACAAAAGAAAAGTGTTACTATTATGTGATGAAGTTGGAACTAAAACAGGTGCACTATTAACAAAAAAACTAGACATGAATGTGTACAGCGTATTATCTATTAAGAAGCCAGGAGCTTTATTTGAACAAGTCACAGAAAGCTTAGATCTATTAACACACTCATTTACTTCTGACGACTATGTTATAATAATAGCAGGAAGAAATGATATTGACAAGGGTATAACTCCATCGTTTCGTTATATCTGTAATCAGATTAAGAAATGTGCACACACGAATGTGATAATCACTTCTGTACCATATTATACGAGCAAAAATAGGCATGCCTACAAATATAACACAAAATTAAAAGAATTTATATGTAAATTCGAAAGATTTACTAAAGGGTGTGTTACCTATGTAGACATTAATAGTATCCAAGGCAAAAAGCTGAATGATACAGCTACCATCAACAAAGTTCTTAAAGCCTTAGCTTATGTTAAAAATACATGTAAAACATTAATATTTATTGATACCAACGATAATATCCAGTGTCATGGGACAATGCGGGAAACTGTTTTGGATCATAATGTGTCCTTATCTTCACAATCCGTAGATTTGACTCACACGAGTGAACCCACAAACATAAAAACTGTCGATTTGACTTCTACGAGTGAACCCAATTTTTTATATCCGCGTCTCTCGGATGTAATTCTGATGGAATAGGGAACTCTATAAACTTTAGAGTATGTCATCTTAATATACGTAGCCTTAGGGACAAAACAAATGAGTGTTATGTGTTCTTAAAATCTCTAAATTTGCCTGAAGTTGTATGTATAACCGAAACATGGTGTTCAATAGAGGAAGTAAATTCTGTCAAACTAGAGTCTTATTGCATTGCAGCTGATTACTGTCGCTCTGAGTCAAGAGGAGGTGGAATCATAATTTTTACTCGCAGTGATATTGACTTCAAATCACGGAATAGTAATATTAGTGGTTGTGACTTTATCTGTGAGTATACTAGTGTAGACATTATTGTAGATAATATCACTATAAATATAAGTTGTTTTTATCGCTCGCCATCAGCTGATATTGCAGATTTTACTAGGTATTTTGAAAGTATTATTGAAAAAACTAATAGTAGATCTAAGCACCAAATAATATGTGGCGATTTTAATGTAAATTTTGATTCTAAGGCAAATGACAAAAATGCACAGTTCTTAAGTACAGTGCTCTCATGTTATGGTTTCGTACAACGTATTAATGAGTATACGCGCGTACAAGGTTCGTCTAGAACCATTATTGATAATATATTTACAAATTTTGATATTTGCAACTCTAATGTTTTAACGACTCATTTGTCTGATCATAAAATGCAGATTATTTTTTTTTCCATTAAAAATTTCACCCGAGAAGGAGGAGGTTAAATATATCTATAAAAGACTTTTTAATAATGAGCTTAATATAGAAAATTTTAAATATCAACTATCTACTGAAACCTGGGATGATGTTTATCTACTCACTAATGCAGATGATAAGTTCAATTGTTTTTGTGATAGACTCAGTAGTATCATTAATAAAGTATTTCCTCTGGTACGAATAAAAGTAGGTGGTAAGACAAAAAAAAGGCATCACAAAGGATGGATAAATGATGATATTATAAATCGAGGGGAATTTTTACGTTTACTGTTTACAACTTACAAATTAACAAATGACGAGCAGCTTAGGATGCGTTACAATATTCTATTAAAGTACCATAAGCAGACTTTTCAATCAGCCAAACATCATTACAATGACTCCAAATTTCATGATGCCACTAATAAATCTAAAGTAGTCTGGCAAATAATTCGAAACGAGACTAATGGAACTTACAAGCCACGATATCCCTCTTCATTTCGCGATAGAAATGGAAATGAAACCTCAGATTTTTCTCGCGCTGCACAAGAATTTAATAATTTTTTTATTGACTCTGTTGACAATCTCATTCAAAAACTAGGTACTTATAACCCACCTCGAATAGTAAACTCTTTGAACTTTAGCATATTTTTAAGTCCAATTGATATCAGTGAAACTAAAGAAATTATAAGAAAAGTTGCAATAAAAAATTCTGCAGGTCATGATGGTATCCCCTGTTCCCTTCTTATTCACATAACTGACTTTATTGCACCAATTCTTACAGATTTAATTAATGCTTCATTTTGTCAAGGTATCTTCCCAGTAAATCTTAAAACCGCAATTGTAATTCCAATTCATAAGAAAAATGATAACATGGATATGGCTAATTACAGAGCAATATGCCTGTTATCAGTATTCTCTAAAGTATTTGAAAATGCGTATTACAACAGATTAATTAAGTTTGTAAATAATCACGATATACTTTATAAATATCAGTTTGGTTTTCGTAAAGGCCTGTCTACTGAAGATGCTTCGGTTTCCTTTACTAACTATATTCTAGAGCAATTGGACAAAAGTAAAAAAGTTGTAGGCATCTTTTTTGACTTTACACGAGCCTTCGACATGGTGAACCATAGTATTCTCCTAGAAAAAATGTATAATTACGGAATAAGAGGGTTAGCCTATGACTGGTTATGTTCCTACTTATCAAACAGAACACAAAAAGTCCTAAGATCTGAAACAGAGGACTATTATTCTGATCTGCGACCGCTAGGTGTCGGGGTACCTCAAGGCAGCACGCTGGGCCCCCTGTTATTTATTTTATTTATAAATAACATTCATGAAAATGTAATGTTTGAACATGTATCACTATTTGCTGATGATACGGCAGCAGTTGCATCAGCTAACGACTTTACGTGCCTCAGTCAATTAGCTAGTAAGGGTACCGAAAATATGGAATCCTACTGCAACAATAATGGTCTGTTACTAAACATAACTAAAACACATTTAGTTTCATTTTCAGTAAGAGAAAATTATTGTAGTATCTTAGTCAAATCATCTGACAAATCGTTAATACAGAGTCCTAGTATAAAATTCCTAGGCTTGCAAATTGACTACAACCTATCATGGCATTCTCAAATAGAGTGTATCATAAAGAGGTTGTCATGTTATTGTTTTTCAATTTGGCAAATGAGGAAATTTGTTAACAAACACACATTGCTAACGTACTACTATGCCTACGTAAATTCTATTCTCAACTATGGTGTTATAAACTGGGGTAACTCAAATAGAATAAATGATGTACTTATTATGCAGAAAAAAATCATAAGAACGATGTGTTTCAAACCCAGATCATATTCCTGCAAAAATCTCTTCAAAGGTATGAATATACTAACAGTGATTTCATTATATATTTTTAAATGTGTTGTGTTTGTCAAAAAAAATCCTGAGAAATTTACTCAAAGTTCTGAAGTTGCCCAGTATGATTTAAGGCACGGAAACCACATTAGACTACCTCATCACAAACTAGCACTTTTATCAAATAGTTCCTATGTGATGCCTGTCAAATTGTTTAACCATCTACCTCCTCAAATAAAAAATATTGAAAATCTAAATCTTTTCCAGAACACAATTAAGTCATTGCTATTAAAGCATAGTTTCTATTCAGTCAATGAATACTTCAATACTCCTCTTATCTAGATAAACTGTTGTATGCTGTCTGACTGTTCATATCTGCATGTATAAGTTGTGTTTACAATTATAGTTATTTTTTATATATATATGTGTATATATGTGTGTGTGTGTGTGTGTGTATATGTGTGTATATGTATATATGCATGTATGTATACATGTGTATGTGTGTATACATATTTATACTTTTCAATTTTAATTCTATTTATATGTATATTGTATACTGACGCATTCAATGTATTTTATTATACCTTAAATGAATAAAGAAGTTTATTATTATTATTATATACGTAAGAGAGTATTTATCATAAAACAGTAATTAAATTTTTCCAATAGTAAGAAACCCCGTCAGAAACATTTTTTGTAAATCATTCATGGCACTTTAAATCAAAAATTCAAATTTTCTTTTAAAAAAAGAAATAAATAAAAAATCAAAGAAAAATGTATACTGTTATATTCAGAATTTACCGTAGATTCCAAAAATGTAAAAATATATAGGGTGTTCTATGTAAAATAAGACAGTTGGGGTAATTACCAGCGAAACCGGAAGTGCTTAAAAATTAAAAATACTGTGTTGTAATGCAATTCTATGTGCATAAGAACATATTAAAATTTCGTCAATTTATTTCTATAAACAATGAAAATAGAGGGGGTGAGCCAGGTTTAATTTACACCCGGTGTACTGTGTCCCAGAATATATATTTCAAGATGTGTAATGGGCAACAAATTTTATAATTTTGGAATGGCACTTCAGAATCAGTCCTGCTTGGTATAAAACTATGATATATCAAAAATAGTGTTATACAGAGTATTTCAGAAGTCAGTTTATAATAATCCTCACTAGTAAACTACCTTTATTTTTAATATATGAAAAAAATTCCATTAAAGAAAAGTTGTTTCGGATACAAGTCTACTCACCAAATTTTAGGAACATAAATTTCCTTTGTTAGAACTGCCCCTTTTTTTCAATATTAGTCAGTTTTTTGTTGAAAATAAAAGATAAGGCCTTAAGAACAAAAGTTAGTCGTAATACTAATTATTGCAATATATCTAAATCGTCTACAAAGTCTACTATTTCATATTCCAGAGATTGTTTGTATCTTCTTCATTTTAAACAGCTTTGGTAAAAAATCGACTCAAAAATTTTATTATTTAATATTACACGCCAAAATCGTATAGACTGACGACCTTGTCGCTTTCTCATTTACTTGGTGGGCATTTTCAGAAATTCAGTACTGTTCATTTATTCTATTAAATAATCCAGATATAGTAAAATTAGCTCTTGAAAATTTGTTTGCAATGAAATTATTATTTTGTCCCATTCATTGCAAAAATACATACGTTATTTGTGGTCGTTAACACTCAATTTTTGGACCACAATAAATTTATAGGGTTTAGATTTATTTATCTTGTGCATTTTGAATATATCTGTAGGACAGCTCAATAGATTTTGAGGGTTGTTCGGTAAAATATAACATTTAGTTGTTTCTCTTCATTTGCATTATAGTTTCCTTTGATATTTTATGCAAATTCTAAAATTTTTAACAAGATAATCAAAATAAATTTTATAGCATATTATCTGGAAATCTGGAGTCATTTTCTTTGGTATAAATGTTTGGATTTTTTTAGTTACTTCTATTCGAAAGAAAATATACATTTGACAGATTATTACGTTCTTCTATGGAACACGGACATTTTTAACCACGTTTTTATACAAAAAAATTTTTAATAAATAAGAATCTATGTGGCTTCAGGGCGCTCTTAACTTGTAAACATGACTTTTAAAAAATAAAATACTAATTTATGTTTCTGAAATTTAGTAAGGAGGCACAGATTGCATTCTAAACAACTCTTTTCAATGGAATTTTTTCATATTTTGAAAAATAAAGGTAGTTTATAAGTGGAGAATTTTATTAATTAACTTATTAAACACCCTGTATAACACTAATCGACTCATTTTTGATACATCTTAGTTTTACATCTAGCAGGATTGAATCCTCAAGTGCCATTATATTTTTTGTGATAGTTACATCTATCCAGGGACACAGCATGTAGGACTACCAGGCTTTTACGATCCACGTATCCTAATCTGACCCATGCCTTGCAATCTATACTAACGCCTTGACACAGTACAAGAGGTTTGATGAAATCCAGGTACGTATTTTAATTGTTCAGTAAAAATGATTGTTATTCTCTTAACCCATGTGAAGACCATGCACGCACATCATAACTCGAAGATAAAACACAACCAAAATGTCATTTATGAGAAAAGATGCTGTTTTGAAAAACAATTTTTTGTGAAAATCTTCCTAGAAAGTTATGTTGAATTTGTTCCATATATTGTTACCACACTGTATACATAAATATAATAAACTATCCAAAACATTTACGGGATAACTTTTTCAAATTTTCTGATTTTAAAAATACAATAATTCAATATGGTGTCGATAACAAAACATCTGATATGGCCAGCATATTACTTTCTTTTCCAGTGTATATCATCCTAATCTAAAAAAAACATTCTAATCTAATTCTTGCCTAACCTCAATTAAATTTTAAAAGCCAATAAAATGTATATTCCAAGTACTTAAATAAAGCTAATGTAAACTAAAATTTTGTACACACACATTTGACTTCATAAAATTGGGTTAGGATAAATTTGTCAGTTTGACGTTTGATATGTCTAATTTAGTTATAAAAATGTCAAATATCAATAAGAAATTATTAAAAAATATGACTGAATTATTATTGATATAAATAATTAATTATTTAAAATGTTTAATAAACCACTTGAAGGTACGCTTTTAAAATTTAATTGAGGTAGGCCAAGAATTAAATTAAAATGATTTTTTTAGATCAGGATGATATACATTGGTATAAGGAAGTTAAGTGCTGGCCACGTCAGATATTTTAAATCAAAAGCATATTTAACTACCGTTTACTAAAAATAAAAATTTTCTTATTATGTGCGTAAAGAAACTTAAATGAAAAGTACTGAAAACTATCTTTTACTTTTCAATGAAACTGCAAATAAAAACAAACGAAAAAATAAAAAAGGGCCCACTAGAAAAAAGTTCGAACCTTATTTCCTATTTATTTTTCTTCTTAATTATTTCAATTTTACAAGATATCATTAATCGCGTTTTGGAATTTTAATGTTAATTTATCAAATATTCTCGCCATCTGAATATGTTAAAACCTAGACTGTTTACGCCTTATTATAGCTGCCTAGAAAAATATTATACAGGGTGTTTCAGTAATGCGGTCATTAATTTTAAGGAGTGATTCTACTTCAAAAAATATTAAAAATATTTCCTATAAACATGGGTTCAGAAATCCCTCTTAAGAGAGCTAGGGCCTTCTGAATGGGATAACCAGAATAGGAATTTTACTTAATATTTCAAGAACGCTTTGAACTACAGTGACCAGTTTCCCCACGTGATCTGATATAAATTAAGGTCATTATTTTATGTCATCCACTAAGAGTAAATTTAATCGTGGGAGCGCAAAATGGGAACGGGGACTTCCTTCTCTACCTTTCAAAGTTTTTACGTGTATTTCTTGTGATTGTCTTATTGGAATATGATTCCTTGGTCAAAAATATACATTGTTGTAGTGCCGTAGGATCAACCGTTTTCGATAAATATGAACCTAAAGAAATACATGCCTTCATGCCGGGAATTTTTTTTAACGGGTCTTAGCTTCAATGGATCGTGTTACAGCTTGTGTGGTCATTTTAAACATTTAATTTAATTTGTTAATCTTCAAAACCTGTTGAGTCATGTAATTTAATAATAATTGGTTGTTTCTGCTCAGTTATCCAAGAGAGTAAATGCAATTTAACTAAAATGTTTATTTTTATTCATATGTTGATAGATTTATCAGTACACACGAATGAATGAGCAATCAGTTCCCAGCCAACCTCATTGGTACGGACCTGTGTCACGTAAAACAATCTTTCATTTGTTATTTTAGGAAATTGATTGACTACAATATTTCCTATTGCTAAATTATTCGGGAGAGTTTAATATCTTTATTTCCTGTTTCTGAAGCTTGAGGAGTGCATGTATTTCTTTAGGTTCATATTTCTTGAAAACGGTTGGTCCTACGGCGTTACAAGAAGATAAGCTTTCTTGTGTATTTTTGATCAAGGAGTCTTATTCCGATAAAACAATCACAAGGAGTATACATAAAAAAGTTTGGAGGGCAAAGAAGGAAACCACCCTTTTCATTCTGCGTTTCTATCATTGGTGGATGACATAAAATAATGACCTTTTGATATCAGATCACGTGCAAAAACTCGTCTCTGTAGCTCAAAGGGTTCCTGAAATATTAAGTAAAATGCCCTTTCAGATGGCCCTAGCTCCCTTAAGAGGGATTTCCAGACCAATAAAAAAATTTTAAAATATTTTTTGAAGTAGAATCACCCCTAAAAATTAATGACTGCATGCCTGAAACACCCTGTATATTTTTAAGAAAAGGAATTATTATAGTCGAAATTGGAAACAATTTAAGACATCAACGGCACAGAATTTTTCAGTGTTTAAATATTACCTTGGTTTATTCATATTTTAATGAAATGTAAAAGATAAATTTAAATTTGTTAAAAATGTAACAAAGTATACAACAAATTAATTATACAGACAACAATTTGATAAAATTTGATTAGTTAATAAAGTAATAAGAACAATTTTGTGATGTCAGATTTTATCATTTAAATTTTAAATTTGTGATACATAAATAAACATTAATTCATCTTATTTGTCTTCTTTACCTAATTAATTTTTTTATTTTATTTGCTTTATTTATCTGATTTATTTAATTTGTCTCATTTGCCTCATTTGTATTATTTGTCTCATATATCTGATTTGTTTTATTTATCGTATTTGTCTTAGTCATTTTACATATTTTGTTTTATTAACACGCTTTTATTTTTAACACGCTTTTATTAGCTTCACTTGTATGTTTGCTTGTTTGTTTGTATGTTTGTTTGTAACCGACTCTTTGGACTCGATTTTAACCCACTTTAAACGGACAGATTTAATTGAAACTTTGTACACTTATTAAGAACCGGTAACAATACAATAATTTGATAAGTTTATATCATTATCCTGTTCAGGATCGCCAATCCTTTCCTCACGTATCCCTGCGTGAAAGCAAAGGCTTAATATGTCAGTAGATTCCATAATTGTTAATTAGCCCGGTGGTCGAGTGGGTTAAGGCACTCGACTCATCCGGCGTGAGTTCGAACCTCACGGCTGAAATAATTTTTTTTTTTTTTTCAGAAATATCTGTTGGATCGTAATATGTTATAATATCAGCATCAATAAGCAATATAAATATAGTTTAAAACAACTAAAAAACACGCTTTCATAGCACATCAAACTAAAAAGTTAAAAATAAATATAGTTTAAAAAAACTAAAAAACACGCTTTTAAAGCACATCAAACTAAAAAGTGAAAAATAATTATTAATATAAACTGAAAATAATAATGAACGAAAAATACTAGTATTATTGTGAAAAAAGCGTGGGGTGCTCGATATACGAAAAATATTGCACAAAGCACCCCACGCTTTTTTCACAATAATACTAGTATTTTTCGTTCATTATTATTTTCAGTTTATATTAATAATTATTTTTCACTTTTTAGTTTGATGTGCTTTAAAAGCGTGTTTTTTAGTTTTTTTAAACTATATTTATTATTAAGACGCTTTTATTAGCTTCACTTGTATATTTGTTTGTTTGTTTGTAACCGACTCTTTGGACTCGATTTTGACCCACTTTAAACGGACAGATTTAATTGAAACTTTGTACACTTACGAAGAACCAGTAACAATACAATAATTTGATAAGTTTATATCATTATCCTAATCAGGATCGCCAGAATTAAATAATTTCCTTTCCTCACGTATCCTCTGCGTGAGAGCAAGTGGCTTATTTATTTATATATTAGCTTCACTTGTATGTTTGTTTGTTTGTTTGTAACCGACTCTTTGGACTCGATTTTGACCCACTTTAAACTGACAGATTTAATTGAAACTTTGTACACTTACGAAGAACCGGTAACAATACAATAATTTGATAATTTTATATCATTATCCTGATCAGGACCGCCAGAATTAAATAATTTCCTTTCCTCACGTATCCTCTGCGTGAGAGCAAGTGGCTTATTACTGTTAGTACATTCCGTGATTCTCAGTTCGTTCGATGGCCGAGCGGGTTAAGGCACAAGTCTTAGTCGACGCGAAACGACGGACTCCTCGGGCGTGAGTTAAAATCTTGTCTATGGCTGAAAAAAAAAAATTTTTTTTTTTTCAGAAGTATCTGTTGGATCGTAATATGTTATAATATCAGCATCAATAAGCAATATAAACATAGTTTAAAAACACTAAAAAAACACGCTTTCATAGCACATCAAACTAAAAAAGTGAAAAATAAATATAGTTTAAAAAAACTAAAAAACACGCTTTTAAAGCACATCAAACTAAAAAGTGAAAAATAATTATTAATATAAACTGAAAACAATAATGAACGAAAAATACTAGTATTATTGTGAAAAAAAGCCTGGGGCGCTTTGTGCCATATTTTTCATATATCGAGCAACCCACGCTTTTTTCACAATAATACTAGTTTTTCGTTCATTATTGTTTTCAGTTTATATTAATAATTATTTTTCACTTTTTTAGTTTGATGTGCTTTAAAAGCGTGTTTTTTAGTTTTTTTAAACTATATTTTTTTTAATTAAAATAGGTAGATTATTTTCTTCAAATTGAATATGATGATGCCAAAGTATTGTTGAGAAACACCAATATTAAAATTAAATTTGACATTCTATCATCATTTATATTACATACATTAGTAAATAATTACGTAAATTTTTTTACGATTTCAATTTACTTCAAATTATCGATCGAATTCATAGTAAGCAGATTAGGGCATTGTTTTGTGCGTACCAAATAGATACTTTATATCTGTTTGGTGAAAACAGAGTAGACAAAATCTGAAACTTTAAAACGATATAAACATGAGAATTTAGTTTTAAATAGTTAATTGAAGATAAGTTACTGTGTGAAAATCCATTTTAATTTACAAAATTACGAACACTTTTTTTTACTTGTCTAATGTCCACTTTATTATTTTCTTATACCTAATATAAGGATGTATAGTAATTGTGAATTTTTTCGACTTCGAGGTTTTGATTGATATATACGTTTTGAACCCTCTTGAATCTATTTTGACTATTTTCCAAATGATGTCTATCGGTGTGTGCATGCGTGCGTGCGTGCGTGCGTGTGTGTGTGTGTGCGTGTGTGCGAGCGTGTGTGCGCGCGCGCGTGTGTGTGTGCGTGTGTGTGTGTGTAGCCGCGATAACTCAAAAAAATACTAACGGGAGACTTCCCAAATTTGGCAGTTAAGATTGTCAACAACAATTTAGGTGACACATTAAATTTGGTGAATGTGGCACCACCAGAAGAGACATAATGAATGAAAGAAGAAAAAAGATACAATTTCGGGAAAAAGAAAATTAAAAATGTTTATTGCATTTTTTGGACGAATTTCGACGAATTATACTGAAAAAACAACTTTATGGGAAAAAATCTGTCTGCATGTCTGTAGTATCGCGATAGCAGCCACAGTTTGTGAGATAAGGCTTTCAAATTTGGTACACTTGTTCTAACGGCCAAAGACAATGATAAATTCGATGATGAGCAAAATTGGTCAGCAGGACCCAAACTTTTTTTGTATTTGCCGTTACAAAAAAATATATTCTCGATGAAAGATTATAAATCATGTCTACAATATCAAGCGAATAAAATATATTTTCCAAGTACTTAAATAAAGCTGATGTAAACTGAAATATTTTATATATTTGGCTTCATAAAATGGGGTTAAGATAAATTTAACAGTTTGAAAGGTCTAATTTAATTACAACAATGTCAATGTCAATAACAAAAAATTATTAAAATATATGACACGAATTATTATTGACAGTATCGAATGACGCTGAAAATTAATTATTTAAAAATTTTAATGAAACATTTCAAGGTACACTATTAAAATTTAATTGAGATAACTGAAGAATTCAATAAAATGATTTTCTTAGATCAGGATGATATATGCTGGTATAAGAAAGTTATGTGCTGGCCACATCAGATATTTTATTTAGTTTTAGTATTACTCATTCCTTGAGTGAGGTGTTGTTGTGAGGTATTTTTAATTATGAATTCTAAGAACGAAAAAAACTATTGTCGAAAGTTAAAAACACTTTTATTATGTCTCATACAAATGGAGAATGAAAAAGTGGAAGTTGTTAAATGGCAATAGGTATTTCGTACTTCTCTTAGTTATATGTGTTTTTACGATAAAAAAAGTTATAAGTATTACAAAATAGTTGTGAAAAGTCAAACGAAACTTCCATAACTGTTAAAAATTTATTTTATAACTGTCAAAATGCCACTCAACTGTTGATATCAACAGCATCGTGGCTCTCAGAGGAAGTTGAGGTAAGGCTTGACCTTACACTAGCGGACATTCCTTTGAACTTCTTAAGGATTCTCTAACACGTGATTATCCATCAAAGTTCAATCACAGTGTGTGTGTGTGTGTGCGTGTGTGTGCGTGTGTGTGCGTGTGTGTGCGTGCGTGCGTGTGTGCGTGCGCGTGTGGGGTGCGTGTGCGTGCGTGCGTGCGCGTCTGTGTGTGCGTCTGTGTGTGCGTGTGTGTGCGTGTGTGTGTGCGTGTGTGTGTGCGTCTGTGTGTGCGTGTGCGTCTGCGTCTGCGTGTGCGTGTGCGAGTGCGAGTGCGTGTGCGTGTGCGTGTGTGTGTGTGTGTGTGATTTGGTGAATGTGGTACCACTAGAAGAGACACATTGAATGAAAGAAGAGAAACGTACAATTTCGGGAAAGAAATTAAAAAATTTTTATTGAATTTCTGGACGAATCTCGACGAATTATAAAGAAAAAACATAACTTTGTGAAAAAAAAAATCTGTTAAAAATACTTTCATTACGTCTCATACAAATCGAAAGAGAAGAAGTGGAAGTTGTAATATTGTTAAATGGCAACAGATATTTCCTATTTCTCTTAACTATACGTGTTTATACAATAAAAGGTTATTATTACAAAAGTTGTGAAACATCAAACGAAACTTCTATAATTGTTCAAAATTTATGTTATAACTGTCAAAATGACACCAGGAGGGGAAGCTGTCAGAAATATTCAAGATGTCCAAATGACACCAATGGCGAATTCTACTGGTTACACCAGTGTGCACTAAGTGTATCTATATCAAATCAAATCAAATCAAACTTTATTTCACAATTTAAGAGTGACATTAATTGTATAATAATATGTATTTCATAAATAATACTTAAAGTAATAATTAATTTAACTAACAAATTTAATATACACCTAAGCGAAATGCCTGTGTGTGTATAGGACTAACAAATATTTTATTATTTACAATTCGTTTATACCTAAGATTTAAGTGTATGATATAGATATACATAGAAAATACATAAATACATAATTATCACTATTATCCTCAATCTCATATTGGTATAATTGTGGGAGTACAGGATTACGTATTAGTACTAGGTAGATAAAAGTTTAAATAATATATAAATAGTAAAAACAATACTAACAAAATATTCTCAGAAATAAATGGCTGTTTTCATTTATAAATATTTTAATTTTTTTGGAAAATAGATTTACGTTATGAATTTCTTTAAGCGAAAGTGGTAGGAGGTTGTAGAATTTTGGGCCATAGTAGGTAACAAATCTTTGAGTTGTAGTGCGGGTTATTTGCGGAATATTTATATTTTGATTTGCTATATTACGTGTATGATAATTATGATGATAATTAATATTAAATAATGTTTTATTTTTATACATGAACATAAGAACTGCTTTCACATACAACAGGTTGATATCAAATACATCGAATTCTTTAAAAAGAATATAACATATTTTTTTTATGATTACTTTTATTAAATATTTTTGAGATATTTTTAATGATGCTAAATTGGTAGGGTAAGCACTCCCCCATATTGTTATACCATATCTCAAAGTAGACTCAGCCAAAGCAAAGTACAATGTTCTCAATATATTATCAGGCATTATATTTTGGAGATGGTAGAAACTCCAGATAAGTTTTCATATTTTATTATTTACTGATATAATGTAGTCCACAAATTTCAAATTTTTATCAATAATGATTCCTAAATACTTTATATTATTCGTTATATTAAGGTTAGCTGAACATTGGCAGTGCATTTTGTTTTCCAATATACAGGTATAAGAGTGTAGAGCTAATTTTTCAATATTTGGTAAATTGGTATCGTATAGACTGTAACACATAAATTTAGTTCTTTCTAAGTTAATTGTTAACATATGTTCTGAGAGCCACTGCTGTATTTTTGAAAATTCTACCACCGCCCTTTCTGTTGTCCTTTGCCAATCATCTGCCTCAACTAAGAGAACAGTGTCATCAGCAAATGCAACTATTTTACCATCAAGATTTAGAAAAAGAAGTTCGTTAATATATATATTAAATAGGGTAGGTCCAAGGACCGTTCCCTGGGGTATACCATGACTTATATTTTGGAGACTACTGATATCGTTGCCAATTTTTACACACTGTTGTCTAGAATTGAAGTAGCTAGAGAACAAGTTATTTGATACGCCTCGTACACCATAATTGTTTAATGTCTCTATTAATATACTATGAGACACCGTATCAAATGCCTTGGCCAAGTCCAGATATATGGCAATTTGTTTTTTATTGTTTTCAATGGAGCTATATAGAGTTTTGATCACCTCATATATTGCATTTTCTGTATTTAAATTTGCTTTAAAGTCAAACTGATGGTCTGACAAAACATTATTATATTTTAGATGATCATTTAGTTCCTGATGAACATTTCTAAAACTTTTGAAATATTATTAATGACTGATATCGGTCTGTAGTTGCCTATTATGGCCCTGTCTCCTGTTTTATAAACCGGTGTCACAATACTCATTTTCAATCCAGAGGGCAAAATACCACTCTCAAAACACAGATTAAATAAATAATTCAATGGCTTAGCTATATATTTATCTATATGTTTTAAAGTTTTAGCTGAAATGTTATCATAACCAGAAACTGAAGTATTTTTTAAGTTATTTATGTTTGTCACAATTTCAGTTTCTGTTGTCCGATTTAAAAATAGATTTTTGCACTGTACCTTTCTACTTTCCAGTTTTTTTCCAGTTTTTATTTTTTCAGCCATTTCTTTTCCAACATTTATGAAGTTGAATATTTCAGCTTTTTTTTGTCTTCAGTTTTCAGTTTCAGTTTTTTGTTCCCCTTCATTTAATCCCTCCTTTATTATTTTCCAAACTTTCTTTAAATTTTTCTTATTTTCTTATATTTTATTACAATAATACTCTCGTTTAACTTTCTTTATAAGGTTGTTTGTTTTATTTCTGTAATCTTTGTATTTCTGTAATAGTGTGCTGTTTTTGTTTTTATTTGCTTCTAATTTTAGATTGTCTCTTTTTCTTATACTAGTAATTAATCCCCTGGTTATCCAGGGCTTAATTTTCCTCTCATGTGATTTTAATTTAATTGTTTTTGTAGCTTCTTTTATACAGTGCAACAACCTATTTTCAAAATATTGATATGCTATATTTACATCAATAGATTTATATAAATTACTCTACGTTTCTTGACCAATGTTTTGTTTGAGTAAATCATAATTAATCTGAGATGTGGACTGATATACAGTGGATTGTGTGTTTTCAGTTACATTATTAGTTTTTTCGATTTTTAGTATAGTTGGATAATGGTCAGTACTGTCGTTTTGCAATATTATAGGAATAAACTGATAATAATTTTTTATAATAGGTGGTACTTTTACAAAGATGTGATCCAAGCAAGTTTCACTATCTTTTACCACCCTAGTTGATTTGTTTATATATGGCATGAATCCATTTTCAGCAGTTATATTGAAGTATTCATTAGTTACATTGTCTAGTTTTTTATTCAAATCAATGTTTATATCACCCACTAAAATTTCAATAGTTTTGTTATTTTTGTTATTTTCCCCCAATATTTGTTGTAAATCTTGTAGAAATATATAAGTATTAGTTGAAGGTAATCTATAGACGGATATTATGTTTAAAAGTGTTTCATTTAATTTTATCTTAATATTTGTAAAAGTATTTTCAGTAAATTTTGTACATTTATAATTTGTTACATTAAGATATTTTTTACGTATATAACCAAACCATCGTTTTGATTGTGACATCCATTTGAATAAATAATGTTATATATTCTATATCATAATTATCTAAACAGTTTATTTTTCAAGTTTCCGATAATATCATTATATCAAAGTTAATTTTAAGACTTTCTAATAATATATTTAAATTGTCAAAATTTTTCCTAATACTCTTAATATTTAAATGTATGATATTAATAGTAAAAGTATTTAGTTTATTTTTTAATATTGTATTGTCATGTTCTTTTATGATATTTGTTTTTATATTACTATCTCTGTCTAATTCTAAAGTAAATTCATATATATCCATAAAAATATAATAGAGAAAGAAATAGCTTATAAAGTTTTTATATACTAATTCAAAAATACCAACCGAAATGACGAATAATACCGATAACCTATAAGTAGTATATTCTAAACAAAAATGTTTTATATTTAAAATATATTTTCAATTTCACACTATATTGCAATTAACTAACTTAAAAATATAATAAGAGAAAATAAATCTATTTGCCAATAACTCGCATTTGCATTTAATTAAAGGTTAAATATTTTACTTATCTGACATATCTTATTAAGTTTCATTTAAATAATCCAAATTTAACATTTTTTGCCTTTCTCCATCCTCCATGATTACATAAGCATTTCCTTCATATGTGTAAACTGCCTTGCGGCCAAATTTCGTTTGGGCTGCCCTGTATAATTCCAGATTACGTTTATTTAGATCTTCAACCATTACGAGACTTGAACCTTTAAGATTTTTGCGGTTTTTCGTTATAATATTTCTTTGATGCTCTCTTTCAAATTTGACAATAACTGGTCTCTCTTTTTAACACGCTTTTATTAGCTTCACCTGTATGTTTGCTTGCTTGCTTGCTTGCTTGTTTGTTTGCTTGTTTGTTTGCTTGTTTGTTTGCTTGTTTGTTTGCTTGTTTGTTTGTAACCGACTCTTTGGACTCGATTTTGACCCACTTTAAACGGATAGATTTAATTGAAACTTTGTACACTTACGAAGAACCGGTAACAATACAATAATTTGATAAGTTTATATCATTATCCTGATCAGGATCGCCAATCCTTTCCTCACGTATCCCTGCGTGAAAGCAAAGGCTTAATATGTATGTACATTCCCTAATTGTTGATTAGCTCGGTGGTCGAGTGGGTTAAGGCAGTCAACGCGAAACAACGGACTCCTCGGGCGTGAGTTCAAATCCCATAGCTGAAATAAAAAAAATATTTTTTTTTTTCAGAAATATCTGTTGGATCGTAATATGTTATAATATCAGCATCAATAAGCAATATAAATATAGTTTAAAACAACTAAAAAACACGCTTTCATATCACATCAAACTAAAAAGTGAAAAATAAATATAGTTTAAAAAAACTAAAAAACACGCTTTTAAAGCACATCAAACTAAAAAGTGAAAAATAATTATTAATATAAACTGAAAACAATAATGAACGAAAAATACTAGTATTATTGTGAAAAAAGCGTGGGGCGCTTTGTGCCATATTTTTCGTATATCGAGCAACCCACGCTTTTTTCACAATAATACTAGTATTTTTCGTTCATTATTGTTTTCAGTTTATATTAATAATTATTTTTCACTTTTTTAGTTTGATGTGCTTTAAAAGCGTGTTTTTTAGTTTTTTTAAACTATATATTTTTTTTATTGTTACCAATTCTGTAGCATATTACTATTTCTTCGTGCTTAACTTCCACTTTCATATGTTCTTTAAGTATTTTCATTATTTTTTCACAAAGTTGTTCATTTCCACCCTCTGGGATACCATAAATACAGACGTGTTTTGTTTTTTCCTTTTGTTCGAGCCTTTCAATTTGTGATTCCAACAGGGTAATTTTTTCTTCACATTTGTTTACCTTTTTTGAAGTTCATTTGTCTTGTCATCTATTTTTTTAAATATCATTTCAATAAATTCATCATTTTCAAGCAATTCGTTTATGGTGTCATGTACCAGATTTTTCATATCAGGGCTACTTCTGGTTGGTGGCATTATGCAACATTACTAATGGTACAGTATTTTAGAGGATGTATTAATTTTATTTGAATATTTCTGTTATTTAGTCAGATTTATCAACTTATAATTCAGAGCGAGCTAAAGCACGTGCTCTCTGCAACATTCGATAGAATGTCGCAGGACAGACATCTATAGGACAGATACATTCAGTGCGCACTAATGCAACCAATGGAAATCATCATAACATTGGTAGTTGTCAAAAATATTTCATCTGTCAAGGTGACACTGACAGCTACGGAGAAAAAAATCTTCTGTCAAACTGACAGTGGCAGTTGTTGTTGTCAAAGTTGAACTTCAACTATCAAGATCACCGTCGCTGTAAACAGGAGTGTCGCTATCAAAATGAGGCTGTCATTAAGCATCACTGCCCAAATTAAACGCAGCTGTCAAAACTAGTGTGGCTGTCAGGAGAATTTGAGGTTAGGTTTAACCTTACACTAACGGACATTCCTGTCAACTTCTCCATAAGATAGGATTTTTTGACACGTGACTATCCGTTAAAGTACAATCGCAGGATATGATTTCTGACGATGACTACGTCTGTGTTGATACCTTCGAAAGGCAGAAGACCTGAAGAATAATCTTGAGTTTATGATATTTCAATTCTTTTACAATGGAAAAACCGCTGCCAATTACTTGGGGATCAGAACTTCCTCACCCTAGTAAAACTAGACGTGTGGTGAAGTTTATATTAAAAGTAATTTTTGACGTTTCAAAAAAGTCACATTGGTGGAATATCACTAATATATTTCTTTAGACATTTCAAATTTTAAGAAGTGTCAATCAAAATTCAAATTTTATGGTGTTGCCAAAATATGTACAAAATTTTAATTTATAGCTTTATTTAAACATTTGAACATAATGTTATAATGGGTTTGTATAACAGATCTGATTTATAATCTTTCATCACGAATAAAAATTTTTGTAAAGTTAGAAGTAGAAATGTTGGGGCCAGGTACACCCCGTTCTAAGGGACCTATTTTGCTCATCAATGAACTCAATCTCTTCCTTGACCTCTAGAATGTGTGTACCAAATTTGAAAGCCTTATCTCAAAAACTGTAGCTGCTATCGCGAACCACAGAATTTTGTGTATCGTCATAATTTGTCGAGATTTGTCCAGAGATGCAATAAAAATGTTTAAAATTTTTTTCACGAATACATATTTTTCTCACTTTGAGGGGTGAGGAAGTAATTAACAATAAATGTCAGAATGACCACACTGAAAAAAAGTTCGCTTTGAGGTTGGAACACTTGTTGAACAATTATCAAATTAAATTGATATGTTCTGAAATTCTTTAGGACCAAACAGTTCTCAAATTAAAAATTCAAGTCTTACTCAAAAGGCGATCGCTCAAAAAAAAGTCCTTTTGACTGGGTAGACAATCCTACAGATAAACTTCAGAACACTAACAAGGTTCACTGAACTCAGTCTTTTTTAGGTTATGGTTGGATTTTTGCTAACCTCTCTATTTTCCCTATCGATTCTATTTATAACCTCGATAAATCGCGTTATAATCGCTTAGCGGTATAATTTCGTTAATTCCTTTATCACTTTTTAAAAGTATTATACTACGAAACTTGCGATAAGTCACCTAGACTTGTCACACCGTAGAAAATTAAATTCGTGGCCTAAAATTGTATCGAGTGTGTCCTTGATATCCCGAGTGGATCTCGCCGCGGTCATTCTTTACTTTTTTTCTACTTGTGAATTAGTATGCCCCATTTGGTTTGTCTGTAACTACCTAACCTGCCCAATATTTTTTCCATCAAATGAAAACTCCCTAGAATCATCTGCGCCAGCCATCGCAAGCGCGAGCAAAACTTTCCTGAAATCCTTCAAAACTTCTCGGTTGTAACACCGTCGTGTCGATTCATTACCGTCGCAAATTTCCCGGATCGGTTCTTTTTCTAGCAGTTCATAATCTTCCTTTACCATCCCTCCAAGGACGTGATTCTTCGCCCATGGCGAGGCACGGCCTTTAAACTTTTCCTGGTTTTTCTAAAATAGATTATTAATAGTGTCTTCCCTTTATAGAGATCGATGGACTTCTTTTTGACAGACCAATTTCTCCTTTTTATCTGTCATAAGCTGTTCATAGCCTTGCAATAATTTATTAAATATGATGTAAATAACCGGGAAGATGAGACCATTTCTACTACTTTTCGCGAGGAAATAACAAATCTCCTCGACTTAAATTAATATTGAGACTAATTATTATTATAAATTATGACACCGGTATTAAGTTATAGCTGGTCCTTGAGGATATGTTAATTTAAATATTGTGGTTTTATTTTTATCATGAATATTATCACTACTTTCCGAAATTGACAATGTGTTTAGAATACTGACAAATTCTTTATAATTTTTGTGGCTAATGGAATTTCGGAGACATAATATAATTATTCTTTTTTTAGTTTTCTGAACGGCTTGAACAAATTTAACTTGTTTCATTACCCGAAGTTTAGCATCCCTAATTTGATGAATAGAAAAAATAATCTGGCAATCAGAAAATTTAGTAGTTATTTCTCTCTTTTATCTGTCAACTTTTTAATTATTTCTACCACCTTCTAACCTTTTCTTTCTTATACTTTCAAGTACGCGTCGTAAAGGTTAATTAAGAAATAAGCTCTCCATACTAAATTTTTTTTGTTTTGGACGCCAAAGAATTATCGAACTACTAGTTCCAATAACATAAACATCGTGAATATAAATTTGTGTGGGATTAAATAAGAGTTCCGTAGTGCAGTTTAACGGAACCCAAGAATTTGCTTATTTTATTCGTTATTATAAGGAAGAGACGTCGACTCCTATTGATGGACCCGACTTCGGAAATAGTACCCTTTTTAACAAGAATATATTGGTTTTATGTGGTTATACTTCGTAGGAAGTTTTTGAATGAATTTGGGCTGGTTTTCGCTCCACTAATATATATATATATATATATATATATATATATATATATATATATATATATATATATATATATATATATATATATATATATATATATATATATATATATATATATATATATATATATATATATATATATATATATATATATATATATATATATATATATATATATATATATATATATATATATATATATATATGTATAGATATATATATATACACATATATATATATATATATATATATATATATATATATATATATATATATATATATATATATATATATATATATATATATATATATATATATATATATATATGGGACAATCCGCGTCAACCGGATCAGAGCTACGACCAAAATTAGGAGCAACCAAAAAAATCGACCAAGGACTCATTTTAAAGCTTAGAGCATCTACTTTCAAATACCGAGTGCGCCTTTGAAAAAATCCAACATGGCGGCTCCAATATGGCGGCCGGAAGCCGGAGAAAAATCGAGTGTCCAGCAAAAAAAGCTTGTAAAAATAAAAAATTCGCAACCGTTCGAGTCATATCTTGGCTGAAATTGTAGCTGATGGACGCCCCTAAAAAGCTGGCGTGGTAGGTTGACAAAAATTCAACATGGCGGATCCAATATGGCGGTCAAAAATCCAATATGGTGGCCACATTTTTAAAAATCAACCGATTTGCACCAAATTTGGTATTCGGGGGTTTTGGGGGTCAATGATCACGAATCCGAGGTCAGATTTGCCAAACTCAAGATGGCGAATTCAAGATGGCGAACAAAATTTTCGAAAATCAACCGATTTGTACCAAATTTGCTATTCGGGTATTTTTGGGGTCGCCGATTACGAATCTGAGGTCAAATTACCAAAATTCTTAAATTCAATATGGCGGATATAATAAGGCGGCGATATTTTCGAAAATCAGCCGATTGACACCAACTTTTATGTAAGGGGGTTCTTGCGGTCACTGATAAATTTGTGATAGGAATTTAAAAAATTTTGACAGACTGAAGGACGAGACTCATTCATGGCTCAAAATCAATTATTTATTGCTCAACAGTATTGAAATTTTAGCAAATCACTGAAGCATATGTGCAGTAATGATTATTTTTATGAGTTTCTTTTTATTACCTATTAACTAATTAATCTACTACAGGTTGAAATTGTCGGAACCAAGACAATAGGTTAAAATAACACGCTACCTTGCCTACGTTTCGTTTAATATGCTTAAACTTCTTCAGGGCTCAATATCCAAATAATGATGTAAAAAATTCCACAACAGAATTTTTCTTTTTAAAACCACGTCTGTGGGCATAACAATTACAAGACCAATCAATTTGAAAGTCAATAAAATATACATATATGTAGACATTAGACATAGAACAGATTTAAATTTAACAATGTTCTTAACCAGTATTTTTAAAAATCAACCGATTTGCACCAAATTTGGTGTACTGAGATTTTTGGGGTCGCTGAATACGAATCTGAGGTCAGATTTTTAAAATTCAAGATGAGGGACCCAATATGGCGGAAAAACAACCCAATTCACTATATTGAATCCGCCATCTTTGATTTTGAAAATCGAACTTCGGATTCTTAATCGGCGACCCCAAAAACCCCCGTATAACAAATTTGGTACAAATCGGTTGATTTTCGAAAATTTCGTCCGCCATCTTGGATCCGCCATCTTGAGTCTGGCAAATCTGACCTCGGATTCGTGATCAGTGACACCCAAAACCCTCGTATACCAAATTTGGTGCTAATCGGTTGATTTTCAAAAATTCGGTCACCATATTGGATTTTTGACCGGCATATTGGATCCACCATGTTGGATTCTGTCAACCTACCACGTCAGCTTTTTAGGGGCGTCCATCAGCTACAATTTGAGCCAAGAAACGACCCGATCGGTTGCAAATTTTTATTTTTACAAGCTTTTTTTGCTGGACACTCAATTTTTCTCCGGCTTCCGGCCGCCATATTGGAGCCGCCATATTGAATTTTCAAAGGCGCACTCGGTATTTGAAAGTAGACGCTCTAAGCTTTAAAATGAGCCCCTGGTCGATTTCTTTGGTTGCTTCTAATTTTGGTCGTAGCTCTGATCCGGTTGACGCGGATTGTCCCATATATATATATATATATATATATATATATATATATATATATATATATATATATATATATATATATATATATATATATATATACATATATATATATATATATATATATATATATATATATATATATATATATATATATATATATATATATATATATATATATATATATATATATATATATATATATATATATATATATATATATATATATATATATATATATATATATATATATATATATATATATATATATATATATATATATATATATATATATATATATATATATATATATATATATATATATATATATATATATATATATATATATATATATATATATATATATATATATATATATATATATATATATATATATATATATATATATATATATATATATATATATATACATTATGGAAATTAAGCAACGCATAAATTCAGTAATTCCGTTGATATTAATTTTTTTGAAAAAAATCTTGAAGGAGTATAGCGATTTTAACTTACGGCAAATATTTTCAGTCTAATTTCAGTTTCTTATACATATATGTATATATATATATATATATATATATATATATATATATATATATATATATATATATATATATATATATATATATATATATATATACATATATATATATATATATATATATATATATATATATATATATATATATATATATATATATATATATATATATATATATATATATATATATATATATATATATATATATATATATATATATATATATATATATATATATATATATATATATATATATATATATATATATATATATATATATATATATATATATATATATATATATATATATATATATATATAGATATATATATATATATATATATATATATATATATATATATATATATATATATATATATATATATATATATATATATATATATATATATATATATATATACATATATATATATATATATATATATATATATATATATATATATATATATATATATATATATATATATATATATATATATATATATATATATATATATATATATATATATATATATATATATATATATATATATATATATATATACATATATATATATATATATATATATATATATATATATATATATATATATATATATATACATATATATATATATATATATATATATATATATATATATATATATATATATATATATATATATATATATATATATATATATATATATATATATATAATATATATATATATATATATATATATATATATATATATATATATATATATATATATATATATATATATATATATATATATATATATATATATATATATATATATATATATATATATATATATATATATATATATATATATATATATATATATATATATATATATATATATATATATATATATATATATATATATATATATATATATATATATATATATATATATATATATATATATATATATATATGTATATATATATATATATATATATGTATATATATATATATATACATTGTGGAAATTAAGCAACGCATAAATTCAGTAATTCCGTTGATATTAATTTTTTTGGAAAAAATCTCGAAGGAGTATAGCGATTTTAACTGGCAAATATTTTCAGTCTAATTTCAGTTTCTTATGTCATTTATTTTTTAAGTTATGACGTCATCGACTTTTTTTTAAATGACAACCTATATTTTTTATTATTGATTTTGGTAGTAGATTTTATTCTGGTTCCGACCGTATAAAATTTTCAATATGTTATTATTTGAAAAAAATCGAGAAAAACAGTCTTAAAGTTCAAATAATAAAAATTCATTAATTTGGGTAAATTTATCTAGTTGCCGGTGTATCACATTAGTTACGGCTGTCAGATTTAAGTAATTTGTAAATATCACAATAGAATAAGTGTTATTATTTTGCTTTTTCTAAATTAGAAAAACTATTTTATTAATAAGAATGGTACAGTTGAGGGACAAACAGAGAATTGAAGTGTTAATAATGATTGGTTATGGCGACAGAGCTAGAACACATCAAGAAGTGTGTCATCTTTTTAGAGAAAAAATACTCGGATCAGCCCATAAATCAATCAACAATTAGTAGGATTGAAAAAAAATTTCGGGAACATTTCGTTGTAAAGAGTATTCCAAAACTGAACGTCCGGCGACATTAAATGAAGATGCACAACTTGATATGCTACTAGAAATTGAAAACAATCCACATTCAACTAGTAGAAGCATTGCTTTGAATCACAATATAAGCCACACTACAGTTCTAAAACTTTTGAAAGTTCAAAAAATTCCACCCATATAAGGTGCATTTGGTTCATGAGTTGACAGAAGATGACTTTGATCGTAGGCAAGAGTTTTGCGAACAAATGATGGAAATTTGCAACCGCGATCCAATGTTTTTCCAGCGTGTTTTATTTTCGGATGAAGCAACATTTTGTTTAAATGGCCATGTCAATAGACAGAATTGTAGATATTGGGCTAGGGACAATCCCCATTGGATGCAGGAAAGTCATACCAAATATCCTCAGGAAGTTAATGTTTGGGCAGGAATTATTGGTCACAGAATTATAGGTCCATTCTTTTTTAAAACAATTTGACTGGAGATAGATACCTGCAATTTTTACAGTTGGAATTAATGCCTGCATTAGCTGCATTATTCCCCAATGGAAATAACTCTGACCTACCAAATAATACCATTTGGTTACAACAAGATGGCGCTCCGCCTCATTACGAAATTATTGTGCGACGCTACTTGGACCAAGTTCTCCCAGCAAGATGGATAGGGAGAAGAGGTCAGATAGAATGGCCGCCTAGGTATCCTGATCTAACGCCATTAGACTTCTTTTTATGGGGGTACTTAAAAAGTAAAGTGTACAACAATCGATCCAATAATTTAAACGATCTCAGGCAAAGAATTCAACATGAGATTAGGTTAATATCGCCTCAAACTATTCAGAATATGAGAAATGAATTTTTTAATCGTCTTGGGTATTGTCAAATGGTACAGGGTCGTCAATTTGAACATTTAATGTAAATGTAATTTAACAACTGTTATTTCTGTGCTTATTTTTGTGTTTGATATTGTTAGATTTTTTTCTGGTTAAGCAATTTAGTTTCTTTTTATACTAACGTTTGCCTCACGAAGTTATCGTTATTACTAACTTTGAATTGAGCAGATAATAAATTTCTAGTTCGATTTTTCAACTATTTGTATAATTTCAAAATAAAAACGAATGTGCCGTCGATAACTTTCCGTCAAACTTAGGCAACTAGATAAATTTATCCAATTTAATGAATTTTTACTATATGAACTTTAAGACTGTTTTTCTCGATTTTTTCAAATAATAACATATTGAAAATTTTATACGGTCGGAACCAGAATAAAATCTACTACCAAAATCAATAATAAAAAATATAGGTTGTCATTTAAAAAAAAAAAGTCGATGACGTCATAACTTAAAAAATAAATGACATAAGAAACTCAAATTAGACTGAAAATATTTGCCGAAGTTAAAATCGCTATACCCCTTCGAGATTTTTTCCAAAAAATTAATATCAACGGAATTACTGAATTTATGCGTTACTTAATTTCCACACTGTATATAAATAATATTTGATAGTTATTTTTTTGTGGGGGATTTCGGTCAGATATAACTAATTTTATTGTTTTTTTTTCTAACGTTTCGGTTTATTACACCATCATCAGAGAACTACAATTAATACAATATTTTCAAAACATAGTTATGGTTATTTTACATTAAATTTACTTACACTATTAAATATTAGGTATTTGTTTTAAAAAAATTTTTACATGTTATTAGATTGTCTGTTTTAATGCAACTGAGATATTTTAACATGGTTTGTAGGCTCTTAAAGTTTTGTTTATGTTACAGAGATAACGTTGGAAATGTATACATTTGATTTACTGTAGGTGTTTTGCTTAATAGTGGATATATAATAAGATATTTTATTTCAAAAATTATTATTTTGTATTGGTAAGATGTAAAAATTGATTTCATGTTGTAATGTACCCCAATCATTTAATTAAGTTAAAATAGGTTTCGCTTAAATTTTCTATATCAGTGCGATTATTTATGGCGTTGGTATGTCTTTCTATTTGCAGCATTTCATGTATGTTTCTTCGGTTATAGTTAGGTTCTTTTTCTAATATTTGTATGTTGTTAAAATTAAATCGGTGGTTTTGTTCTATGGCGTGTTCGACTAGTGCTGTCGTGTTGTGGTTTTGAGTTTTATGCTATATTTGTGCGTGTATACTCTTTTATGTAGATATTGTTTAGATTGGCCTATATAGGTATCATTACAGTCCTTGCAGTCTATCTTGTATATAGTGTTAGTTTCGTCTTCGGTTGGTAGTGTAGGTTTAAGTTTTGTGAATAATTCTTTTGTGGTATTATATGGTTTATGGGCTATTTTTATATTGTGTTGTTTAAATACGTTTGCTATTTTTTCGGATACTGTTGGTATGTATGGCATGGACACATATTTATTATTACTATTATTTGGTGTGTGGGTTGTTTCATTATAGGTTTTGTGTATTCTTTTTTTTATTATTGGTTCATAAAACTGTTTAGGGTAGGAGTTTGCTTCTAGAACTTTTTTGATTTTTTTTCAGATTATTTGGTCTGTATTTTGGATGTGACAGTTGGATGGCACGATCTGTTAGGCTGTTGATGACGCTTTCTTTGTAGTTGTTTGGTGTGTCGGATTTAAAGTTTAGATATCTTTGCGACCACACTTCTTTTGTGTACCAGTTGGTTTCGATAATACCGTCCTTATTATATTTAATTGTTAAATCTAAGAAGAGTATGCTATTGTTTTGTTCTATTTCCTTAGTGAATTGTAACCTTGAGTGATAATTATTGAAAATATTAACCATATATTCTATTTTGTCTTTTGGTAAGCACATAATGCAGTCATCTACATATCTTTTGTAGAATTTTGGTTTATAGTTTAGTGATTTTAATACTTTATTTTCTAATTCTTCTATTACTAAATTTGCTATAGTGGCCGATATAGGCGACCCCATGGCGGTTCCGAAAATTTGTGAGAAGAATTGATTGTTGTCCGTGAAATATGTAGAATTTAGACATAAGATTATTGCTTTGATAAATTCGTCTTGGGTAGTAATAATAATAATAATACAAGATAATGTTTATTTATGAATAAATAATGATTACAACAAAATGTACAAAATATCAAACTAATATTTGGAGTAATAGAAATTTATAATAAACATTCATTTTTGGTAAAATAAACATGGAAGAGCCACAAGATTAATTCAATCTGTATGTGGCAAGCGTACAAAATTATGAATTACACAGTCATATTTCACATTTATTAAAAGAACATTAATAGATAATACAATTACAAAATGAAATAAAAAGAAATAGATATATGGTAGTTCTTTGTCTTTAATATAAGCAAACAGTATAAATCCACTAAGGCATTGCCAGAACATAGTTATTGATTGCCTACACGAACTATGCTATATAATAAGAAAATGTACAATAAATATAACTTAAGTAAAATGCAGTTTTAAAAACATTCTATACATGCACACTCACAGCGACATGTATATAATTATATTCATTCTGCTACAAATATACATGTTAATTACTAAATTAATGAAGAATGATTGGAAATACTCTTAAGGTTCAATTAATTGGTGTATGGTTTTTCTTTCAATAGTAAATATGTGTAAATTTGTTTGCTTTTTAAACGAGTGAATATTAGGACTATCTTTTATGCTTTTGGCAAAAAGTTATATAATCTAGTTGAAATATGTGGATATCCTCTTTGTCCTATTGTTTTGGATGATAGATTATTTTTGACAAACACATTACTCTTGTTTCTTGTGTAATAGTTATGATCTATATACAATAGTTTACTCTTATTTTTATATTGATCAATGACAATTTTATAAAAATAAATTTGTCTCATGTCTAAGATTTTGGTTTCTGAAAATAACAAGTCTGATGGATAAGTCTTATTTTTGTTAAGCAACAACTTTAAAAAAAATTTTTGTATTACGTCCAATTTTTTTAGATAGCATTTTGCTACTCCACCCCAACCTATTATTCCGTAGGAGAGGCGAGACTCAATTAAGGCATAATATATTATTTTCATATGAGGTACATCAAGTATTTTATTTAAATATTTATATTTACATAATATACTACGGAGAGTTTTCATTATGTTTCTGATATGTACATCCCATCTCATATGTCTATCAAAGGTTATTCCCAAATACTTGACGTGATCGGACGATTGTATTTCAATTGCATTTTGGTGGTTGTTGATATTTAAAGAATTATAGGTAGGTAAATGATTTGCGTAGCAGCTGAATGGTAAAAAATAAGTTTTTTTAAAGTTCAGTGTTAAAATTTTATTATTAAAATAATCAATCACTACATTCATATCCTTTTCAACTTTTTGTTTCAGTTCTTCCCAAGAAGAAGCTGTGTAAAAGATGACTGTATCATCCGCAAAACTTGAAATTGTTCCTTCACTCTGTAAACTAAGTAGATCGTTAATATATATAGTGAACAAAATAGGGCCAAGGACAGTTCCTTGAGGAACTCCATATTCAACGATTCGTTTCTCACTTATTTTTGTATTAATAGTTACAAATTGCTCTCTATTAGTTAAATAACTCTTCATTAAGTCATATGCAACACCCCTGAAACCCATATCTTGTAAGACATCCAACAGCTGTGTATAACTAACAGTGTCGAATGCCTTTGCAAGATCTAAGAAAACACATAACGAAGGCTTACTGTCGTCTAGTGCTTGATAAATTTTTGACGTTAAGGAACAAATGGCATCTTGAGTAGACCTACCCTTTCTGAATCCAAATTGATTTTCTGAGATAATTTTATATTTATTTAAATACCTTACAATTCTGATTTTAACAACTTTTTCAAATATTTTTTGTTATATTTGTAATATAACAATTTAAGACGATGTTTTTGTCTCCGGATTTATATAATGGCTTAATTACTGCAATTTTGAATTCAGGACATGATCCAGTTGAGATTATTTTATTTATAAGATGAACAAGTGGTAATGCCACCTGTTCCCTGATTTCCTTGAGTGTCTCTGCCTTAATCATGTCTACTCCCGGGGCTTTATTTGATTTTAATGAGTTAATAATATTAATTATTTCTTTTTGTTCTGTAGGTTCTAAGAAAATGGATGTTGGAATCGAATTTCTTAATGTCGGAATTTTGGGAGGTAATTGAATTTTTTCAGCATATTTTTTTCCTAAAGTGGAATAATGATTATTAAACGTGTTAGCTATTTCTAAATCATTTTGTGTTAATATATTATTCTCATTTTGTATCTGTCTTATTAATACTTCATTTGTTTTGGTGTGTATGTTTTTTATTGTATTCCATAATGTTTTACTATCATTTTTATTTATATTTTCCCTTAAATAATTTATTTTTCTGTTTTTTTTTAAACGATTTAATATATTTCTGTAATTTATATATTCCTCTTTTAGTGTTAAATTATGAGGATCTCTTTTATATTTTTTATGTAGTTGATCTCTGATATTTATTGATTTAACTAACCCCTTTGTGATCCAACCCTTCCGCTTTATATCTGAGTGTCTAAGTTTCTTAGTTGTAGTATGTTGTTCAATTTTATTTACTAATAATTTAACAAGAAATGAAGCACATTCATCCACATTTTCTATAGAATAGAAATTCGCCCAATCAAAATTTTCAAGATCTAATCTCAATTTATCATAATTTATGAATTTTATAGTCTTTGTATGTGAATGTGCATCATCCCCTGTTGAAACATTTAGCGGTAAGTTAATCGTTGTAATGTAGTGATCTGTTATATATGATTTTAATAAAAGAGGTAAACAGTCAATATCATTCTTTTTATTTTTAAAAAATATATGATCAATACATGTACTACTTTGTTCTCTTGTTACTGTATTTATAGCTGAATGATAATTGAATTCATATAAATTGTTTAAATATTCTGTTGTTTCATCATCTTCCTCTAAGATATTTAAATTAACGTCCCCTAGTATAACATGGTAGTCAATCTCAACTGTGGATTTTTCATGTAGATATTCCCTTAATTTATTAACAAATACATTTTCATTCGTTGAAGGTGGCCTATATATAGCAGTCACGTAAATAATTTTGTTGTTCATATTTAATTTTATTTCTATAGCTCTGCAAAGATCTATTGTGATTATTTTATATTCATAATTTATATCCTTTTTTAGACATATGACTACTCCATCACACTTATTAATAGTACCCTCATTGTATATAAGATCATAACTTTCAATTTGAAGTAAATTAACATCAAACATTTTCCAAGTTTCGGTTAAAACAATACATTGAAATTGACTTGAATTCACTTAAGTAAATTTTTAATTCATCCAAATTTTTCGAGATACTTCTTATATTTTGGTGTAAAATTGAAAAATTATATTTTTTGTTTATATCTTTTTCTATATTTTCGTTATATTCTCGTACATTTTCTACCTCAACTGTTTTTATCGGCAAATATTCATAATCTCTAATATACTGGTTCATTACTATTGTATAATTGATAACAATACGTATAAAAGCATGTTATTATAATATTTACATATTTATAAAATACAAGATAATTTAACAAAATGATATATAAATAAAATTTGTGGCCATAATACGAACATAAAACATAGACAATGAATATGAGGCAGAAAATAAATATTTGATTTATAAATAATTTATGTGAGAGTTACAGAATTTTTGTTTGTTATTCTTGTAACGCGTTTTGTTGGATTTTCGTTTTCAAGAGTTAGGTGCTTACGTTTTTATCTATTACTTGTCTCACAGTCAATGCTTCTTTATTTTTATTTGTTTGTACTACTCCCACTTGCTTCTGTTTGGGTTTTATTTTCCGCGATTTTTTGCTCTCCTGCTATTTCTACTTCTTCCTGTTCTTCCGTTTCTTCTTCCTGCACTGAAGCTTTGTTTTTTCTTTCCAATTCTTCGTAAGTAATTTTTTGGCCGTTGATATACAAAATATTATTTTTTATTATTGCCTGATTACTATTTTCTCTGGCAAGATTCAGGTGGTTGCGTAGAACTTTTTGTTTCTCGTATTCTTCTAAAGTATAATCATTTGCTATATAAATTCCTGTACCTTTCAATTTTCTTGAATTTTTTTAGTATGTCTATTTTGAGAGGATAGTTGACAAATTCAACTGATATTGGACGAATTTCTCCGTCAATTTTCTTTCCAAATCTGTATACATCTCGAATGTCAGCAAATTGACAATCAATTTGTTGATATTTATTAATTATTTCTAAGAAAAATTGAATTTCATCAACAATACTGGGTTTTTCTTCTACACCATAAAATATTAGATTATACTTCTCAACTTTTTTCTCTACTGCAATCAGTCTCTTCTTCAAAACCTTATTTTCATCTTTTAATACTATGTTTTCCTTTTTGATATTTTCCAATTCTTCTGATATATTAGTTTTAATTGTTCGAATCTCTTGGGTTATTTCGTTCTTTATTTCAATATTTTGATCTTGAATTTCAGTAATTTTTTCAACTAAACCTTGTATAAGATTATAGAGGTCGTTATTGGTAATATTTTCATCCAGATCAGAGTACAAACACTCTATTTTCTACGTCTGTATTCAGTCTTTACACCAAAACCTCGAGTTTTTTCTGATCGGTTATGTGGTAAAATAAAGTTGTCGCCACATAACTGTGAAGTTCAAAATTTATCATCAAATAAAAACAGTTTACTTTGTTTACAACGCAATTTTTAATGAGATTTAGCACACAGCCTTTTACTGTTTTTACTTCTCGCGCACAAAAACTATAACTCTGTTTGTATTATTTATGTAGGTTAGAATATGTAAAATTACTTACATTTTGTTATACAATTATTATGAATGATTAAAAATAGATTCACTTTAATAATTGTACAGGTTTTTTCTTTTAAAAATCGTTTATTCTCACGAAATCACAAACAATTTCACCAAACTAAAAACGATAACACTGTGTTTAGCTGTGGTCCAATAATATCCCAAGAATGGGTAATGGGTGAATATTTACTAATTTCGGACCATTTATTTTTTATACATTCTATTGCTAAATCTGTTGGAATATTAGTATATACTGAGGTAACATCAAGTGAAATAATGATATGATCTCTGGGAACTGTCTGTTTTTTTATAAATTCACAAAATTGCCATGGGTCTTTAACAAAGGATTCAGTTTTTCCTAAGACGTTACTTAGTATCGTAGATAAAAACTGTGAAAGATTATATGTGGGACTATTTATATTCCTTACTATTGGTCTTAATGGAATATTTTCTTTATGCAGTTTTGGTAGATCGTATATGAAAGGAGCATGGCCATTGTGACAAATAATTTTATTTTTTTTGTTGTTCACTAATTAGGTTTTTTCTGAGCCATCACTTAATGAGGTCATTAAGCTTATTTTGATTTTTTTTTTTGTTGGGTTGTGATTTTCTTTTCTGTATGTTGTTTCGTCATTAAGCATATTATTCATTTTTCTCTCATACTCTGTTTTATACATTATTACTGTTTTATTACATTTGTCAGCTGTTAGCATAAAAATATTTGATTTTCTGTTAAAAATTTTTTTTGGTTCTTTAATGTAATGATTTAATTGGTTTTTGGTTCTATTATTTGCATTTTTTAGTTTATTTTTATACTTAAGTACAAATTTTTTTGGGTTATTAGGTCCAATGTAATTAAAACACTATTGTATTAACTTGCCGACGTTTCTGTATAATTTATTACCATCCTCAGGGCACTGTAAGATATAAATAAGTTGATTGTAAGTTATTCTATACCTATATGGGTGATAAATTCTAATCCAAACTAATAGTGAGGAAATAATATTTAACAGTTAATTAATTATTCTATAACAGATTGTAGAAAACATGTACTTATTTTAGGCACTTTATTTATTATTCCTAATGAACACAAGAATCAAATCAGAACCACTTGTAATTAACCAAAACTGGTTTAAAATTTTAATAAAAATAACAATACCTAATAATGTAAAATACATATTAACTCTGGGACCAAAATTCTCTTTGCCTTGTAATACTTTTCCTATCAATAAAATAATTGCAAGTGTAGAACAAGGTTTAATAAATATTAACAACGAAAATAAATTCGAAATTAGAAACAAAATCTGTAATATACTTACAAACTATAAAAATAAACTAAATAAATATAGTTTAAAAAAACTAAAAAACACGCTTTTAAAGCACATCAAACTAAAAAGTGAAAAATAATTATTAATATAAACTGAAAACAATAATGAACGAAAAATACTAGTATTATTGTGAAAAAAGCGTGGGTTGCTCGATATACGAAAAATATGGCACAAAGCGCCCCACGCTTTTTTCACAATAATACTAGTATTTTTCGTTCATTATTGTTTTCAGTTTATATTAATAATTATTTTTCACTTTTTTAGTTTGATGTGCTTTAAAAGCGTGTTTTTTAGTTTTTTTAAACTATATTTATTTTTCACTTTTTTAGTTTGATGTGCTATGAAAGCGTGTTTTTTAGTTGTTTTAAACTATATTTATATTGCTTATTGATGCTGATATTATAACATATTACGATCCAACAGATATTTCTGAAAAAAAAAAATATTTTTATTTCAGCCGTGGGATTTGATCACGCCCGAGGAGTCTGTCGTTTCGCATCGAGTGCCTTAACCCGCTCGACCACCGCGACCTAGCTGACAATCGTGGAATGTACTTATATATTAAGCCTTTCCTCTCACACAGAGAATACGTAAGGAAAGGACTAGCTATCCTGATCAGGATAATGATATAAACTTATCAAATTATTGTATTGTTACCGGTTCTTCGTAAGTGTACAAAGTTTCAATTAAATCTGTCCGTTTAAAGTGGGTCAAAATCGAGTCCAAAGAGTCGGTTACAAACAAACAAACAAGCAAGCAAGCAAACATACAGGTGAAGCTAATAAAAGCGTGTTAATAAATATAGTTTAAAAAAACTAAAAAACACGCTTTTAAAGCACATCAAACTAAAAAGTGAAAAATAATTATTAATATAAACTGAAAATAATAATGAACGAAAAATACTAGTATTATTGTGAAAAAAGCGTGGGGTGCTTTGTGCAATATTTTTCGTATATCGAGCACCCCACGCTTTTTTTCACAATAATACTAGTATTTTTCGTTCATTATTATTTTCAGTTTATATTAATAATTATTTTTCACTTTTTTAGTTTGATGTGCTTTAAAAGCGTGTTTTTTAGTTTTTTAAAACTATATTTATTTTTAACTTTTTAGTTTGATGTGCTATGAAAGCGTGTTTTTTAGTTGTTTTAAACTATATTTATATTGCTTATTGATGCTGATATTATAACATATTACGATCCAACAGATATTTCTGAAAAAAAAAAAAAAATTTTATTTCAGCCGTGAGGTTCGAACTCACGCCGGATGAGTCTGTCGTTTCGCGTCGAGTGCCTTAACCCACTCGACCACCGGGCTAATTAACAATTATGGAATCTACTGACATATTAAGCCTTTGCTTTCACGCAGGGATACGTGAGGAAAGGATTGGCGATCCTAAACAGGATAATGATATAAACTTATCAAATTATTGTATTGTTACCGGTTCTTAATAAGTGTACAAAGTTTCAATTAAATCTGTCCGTTTAAAGTGGGTTAAAATCGAGTCCAAAGAGTCGGTTACAAACAAACATACAAACAAACAAGCAAACATACAAGTGAAGCTAATAAAAGCGTGTTAAAAATGAATAATATGCTTAAGAATGAGCAATGACGCTCTGAAAGTTTCTCAGACGTTGGAATGCTGGGGGGCAAAGAGGCTTATGGGTGGGGCATTACACCGTCTAGCACCGCCTTCACGTGTAATCTTACTATCTCACAGGTGAAATAAAATTTGTATTTGTTATTTCCAACCAAGCTGAATACACTGGCAAACATAAACATACTTATTATCCACAGGTAAAATAAGATCTTTTTCAAAATGTTTTGTTTAATGGAATTTATTAAATAGAGCATCTGAGTGTTACAAATAATGTTTAAATAAAGATCTTACAACAATAACTGCATGGCGATTATTACCATTAGTCTGATGTACTTATAAACTGCTAAATGATGTTGGTGATATGTGTAAAGTTAATGCAAAATAATAAAGAAAAACAGAAAGGCGCCATTTACTCGGCCGTTTATATCCTGTAATGTAGTGAAGTGAGCAGTTTCTTAAATTTGGTATACCTAGAAATATAGTCAGTATAATTCTAGTTTGAGTTTTATTATTGATTTGACGTGTTATAATATTACAACCGGAAAAAGTAATAAACGGCTCACAAAAATATCGACACCATGAGCTCAAATGTAAAAATAGTAGGACGTGTTTGTCTGTCTGTCAAACGTTCGATATAAATAATTTTGCCGGTTTATTTTAAATTTGACACATATATCTAGGTACATACTAGCAAAGATATATTTACTCAAATAATCTTTGATAGTAGAATTCCTTATTGACTTTGTTATTTATAAGTAAATGCAATACTTATTCTAAAACAATAATATTGTTTGTGTGTGTAAAGTCTTTGCCGTCGTCATTGTCGGTGAGCTTTGGCAAAGACGCTCCTCATGCACACATTTCTGGACTAGCCATTAATAGGGAACTTTCCTATTTTTTTTTATTGCATAAAAATGTTCAAGTGTATCAGAAAATAAGATATGCAAAATATGACGCCAGTTATATTTCTTGCATTAGCAAACAAGTTTTTAAAACACACTTTATTTACTAAATACGAAGATACATTGAGTATAGCCTAAGGCTCACAGAACGACTAACTTGTTTACATAATAAATGCAGGGTTTATATATTAATTGTTTATCAGTAATGTGACGTATTTGATAATAGGGGTTAAGAGATATAACTCGCCTTAAATGTAAATAATTAATTTGTTATAAATAATTAAAGTTTCACGGCTCAGCGCATCATTTGAAACGGTGTGTGACGTCAATCCGTAGAATAGACGGCAATTCCAAAAATTCCTGAAATTTCACTAATTAACCACTGGATGAAAAAATATGGAAAGTGTTCGGGACGATGTACATAATAAGGACCTGAGTTGTTGGGACTGTAGCACCCCTCATTTTTGCAAAAAAAAATTAAAACCGTTAAAAAAATCACATTTTTCCCCGTTTTTCACACTTTCATGACTTACGCTGCCAAAATGGTGACAGTGAGGACAAAAATGTATAGGACCAATCTTGTAGAGCATACAATTTCCAATGAAAAAGTCAGTGACGGCACCTGTCTATCTATTACATGTAGAGGTGGGAGCGACTTTTCTCGTTTTCATGCAAATCGACAATTTTGGAATATTTTTTTTGGTCGATCTCACCGCTAAACTATAATAGATAGACAGGTGCCGTCCCTGAGTATTTAATAGGAAATTTTATGCTCTACAAGATTGTTCCTATACATTTTTGTCCTCACTGTCACTATTTTGGCTGTGTAAGCCATGAAAGTGTCAAAAACAGGGAAAAATGTGCTTCTTTAACGGTTTTTATTTTTTTTTTTGCAAAAAACGAGCGGTGTTACAATCCCAACAACTCAGGTCCTTATTAAGTACACCGTCAGGAACATTTTCCATATTTTTTTTCTTTCAGCAGTTAATTAGCGGAATTTAAAATCGGAAATTGTTTGGCCTACGGAAGTGTATGTGAGTAATGAGTTCCGAACGTCGTACTATGGATTGACGTCATGGCCAAAGTTGAATTTCAATAATTTATGGGCAACGCGCTGAGTTAGAAAATATATATTTTTTTAAAATATACGTTTTATTATACTGTTATCTTATGTTTTTTAGTAATATTTCCGTATTTAAATTTTTAGGCAAGTTCCCTATTGTGGCAAGTTATTTTATGATACTATTATTTTATTCTTACTACATATACAGTGTCCGCCAAAAAGTCTGCACCATATGGACAACTTTTTAATTAAATTGCTTTTTTTTAAACGGGTTTCAGCATTGGTTTCAGTATGATCAATAAACACAAAATTGCCAAAAATATTTGTTATACCACGACTATGACACCTCCAAATGTCATCAGAAGTTTTAAAATGGCCTGGAATGGCCTTATTTATGTAAATATTGAAAAACACCATAAGGAAAAGTTGTTTGTAATTACATTAGGAATCTAAATGTTTTTGCCGGTACAGCTCGCGTGCGGAGCAGTCCCTTTGATGTGAAAAAAACGTTACATTGGAAATGCCGATAGAGGGTTTAAAGAGAGCGATTCAACTTATATTATATTCTGTTAATTTTGCTGCAGTTAAAGCCGATGTATACAGGGTCAACGGGCGATCGTGTTTAATAGAAGCTCCTTCTAGTGTACTCTAGTAATTATCTACTGAGCAATAAGTAGACACTTTATAGTTTAAAAAATTAATTAATACTAATGCACTACTACACAAAAGCAAAGACTACAAAAGACAACCCATATTATACGCATCAGCCTACTACCCTTTATAACAGTGAGAGATATAGATATACTCATAGATAAAACAGTTTTCTATGATATACCGTATGTATGTCGGCAAGGGTTCACCTACCTGCGCTAGCCACACCCACTGACAGCGACTAAAAAACGAGAGTGACCTGTCTTGTCTTCAATTAGAGGCTGGTATCAATTAATTGTCAATCGTGAGTTTGCTACTGTTAGGGATGGCTCCTATAAAAGATTGGCGACTTAGTACAAAAGGCCGCTTATTTTTAAGTGCTCCTCGAAGAAAACGCAAGTGTTGTAGGCGTTTTAAGAATAATAAGGTTAGTAGGTACAACACTAAATAAAAATACATTAATGATTATGAGGCAATAGAATGATTTGCTTAACTTCGTGTGTAGTAATAATTAATATAATGTCATAATAAGCTTTATGTCCGATCACATAAAGGACTGTTTATGACATAGGTTTGCGGCTATAAAGTACCTCTTTAATGTACTAGTAAAATAAAGTTACGTTATTTTACTGTTATGTCATGCAGATTTTGACGTTTTCAAATTAATATGTACAACTGTCATAAAAATGTCAAAAATGTAATTTAATTATTTTTTTTCTTTAATAAGGCAAATTTAACAGTCGAACATAAAGCTTTGTATGCAACTCGTCCATAATAAGGCTTTATTGGATTCGCCCTCTTTATGGCCTTACTCGCTACGCTCGCTCGGCCATAAACCAGACTCGTTCAATAAAGCCTTGCATTATGGACTTGATACATAAATAACTATTAGGGGTGGATTAATTTATTGTAATTGTTTTTTTCGATTCTTGAACTGTGATTTATTATTGCTAGTAATTTATGATTGATATTTTAGATATTTTTGTGATGCTGTGAAGTACAAAAATATAATAACGGGTCTTATTGGCCTTACTCTATAGATATTTTTTTAGTATTTTTACTGCCTTGTGTAAAAAAAACTAATAAACGAAATCACATTTCAAATGAAGTAGATTTCGAAATTTTAGGTCTTTCAACTTTGTCTATGTGTCTATCTGTCTTTGTGTCTATCTGTTGAGGAGAAATGTAAAATAGAATCGGAAGGAAATAATTGCCATGTAGTTACTTATTACTAAACCGGAGATACTTGTATAAAATTGTACAAATTTCATACATTTATGTCGACGTGGCTTGAAAATTGTGCCTCGATATTTCTTCTATTCGCTGATCTTCAGCCACATTTTTTTTTTTAGTTCTCTATAATCATTTTCGCTAACCTTTCATAGTAATTTTATTTTTCGTGCATCATAAAAATTACAATTTCGATACATTTTTTTATATCACCTACTAAAACGTGAATATTTAGAAAAATTAGCATAGTTTTATCATTTATCCACATTTTATTGCAGGCTCCTGTTGTGACCTCAAATAACACCAGAGCATCAATGAATAAGTGCCTTACAACCATAAACAGTAAAGTAAATTTCAAAAGAACGAATTATTTGAAACGAAATATTAACATTTTAAAAAGTGAAAAAAATGTATATCATATAGAAAATGACCACTACGCAAATTTTAATAATGCCTTAGAACACTTTGAAATTAAAATAATGATAATACACATGATATCGAAATTGTACCAGTCCTCCGTAAACCCTTAATAATATGTGATAATTCACAAATGAATGAAGAATCTAGAAATATTCAAAACTCAATTGATGAACACGCATATTTCCAAAAAAACGATGAGACATATTCAAACCAAAATAGTTTACCCGTAAATTTAATTAACAATAAAACTTATCAGAAACAAAAAGTACCTACCGAAATAACTTTACAAGGAAGACGTATAGTTGACATTCAACATTTTATTGAAGCTGTTAAAACTAGCTGGGAACCATGCGCCCCATCTTGGATGTACCTTAAATAATATGAACATTATTGAAGAACGTAGGAACGGTTTGGCTTCGATTTTAAAAATGAGGTGTAACCTGTTTCATTTTGTGCAAAATGTGGAAACAGTTTACGATTTTATAGAACTAAATGATAATTCTGTTTTGGGCATTATGAGCATTGGATCAGGATACACTCATATACAACAGCTTACTTCAACCTTAGACATCCCTATTATGAGCCAATCTACCTATAATAAAATTCACGAAAAAGTGTGTGATGCATGGGAATCTTCTGCCTTAGAAGAAATGGCTGCTGCTGCCCAAGAAGAAAAGAAACTGGCTATCGAAGCAGGAGATGTTACCGAAGATAATATTCCTTATATCACTGTAGTGTGTGATGGAGTGTGGGCCAAAAGGTCATACAGGTGTAATCTTTATCGGGAGCTGCAGCAATAGTGGGTTTCCGTACAAAAAAAGTTTTATACTTAGGTGTCAGGAATAAATTCTGCATCATATGCAAAAGAGCAGAAAGTAGAAAAGAAAATACCTATCCACACAAATGTTATAAAAATTGGGACGGATCTACAAGTACAATGGAAGAGGACATCATTTGTGAAGGCTTTGTAAAAAGTCTGGATATGTATGGGCTTATCTACAATAAGATGCTTGCTGACGGAGATAGCAGCCATTATAAAAAAATATTAGATCGTAATCCATATCATTTAGGGCACCTACACACGAGACACCGAACACCGGACACCGGTGTTCGACACCGGTGGTCGAGATCTTTTCCACGAGACACTGGACACCGACACCAGTGTTCGCTGAAGAATTCGGACGTACTACAGTCGTGCCAAAAGGATTTTAGTTTTATTATGGATGCACTAGACAACGATACATTAAGTTTGCTCGGTCTCTTGTTAATAAGAAAAAGGCGGAGAAGGCGAATGTCTGTGTTTTAAATTGTGGCGGAGCCGAGACACCGTTTTCGTATCGGACACCGAGTGTCCCATACATGTGGTCCGTGTGTAAACATGCATTTATTTGTACGATCGGCTAGAATGAGCCACCGGTGTCCGGTGTTCTAGGGCACCTTCACACGAGACACCGAACACCGGACACCGGTGTTCGACATCGGTGGCTTATTCTAGCCGATCGTACAAATAAATGCATGGTAGTGCATCCATAATAAAACTGAAATCCTTTTGGCACGACTGTAGTACGTCCGAATTCTTCAGCGAACACTGGTGTCGGTGTCGTGGAAAAGATCTCGACCACCGGTGTCGAACACCGGTGTCCGGTGTTCGGTGTCTCGTGTGAGGTGCCCTTACAAAATATATCTGTGAAAAAAAATTGAATGTAAAAACCATTTGCTCAGAAATTACATCAATAAAATTAGAGATCTACCAAAGGACACCAGTGCTGGTCCTTTAGTTTTAAGGAAAGAATTGAAAGTAAGTAGGTACGCACTATTTGTTCCATAAAATAAGTTGAAATTGCACGTCATGTTTTAGAAAAATCTGTTAAGAGTTCGTTGGGCAGTTACAAAAGCAATCGAATTTAGGCTGTCTGAAACATGTAGCTTAGAAGAAAAAAGTGAAAAACTTAAAAAATGATATTCTAAATGGCCCCAGTCATATTTTGGGCGAACATAAAAATTGTATAAAATCTTCATATTTTTGTAAAAAAGAATATATTGCAACAAATACTATTTATGCAGACTTCAAATTAACTGGTAAGCAATATTTTTAAAATTACTGTTATCTGATAATTACTAAATTATATTTTAACAACCTGTTCGCAGTGTTCGTGGTATTCGTACTACGAGCATGTTGTAGCTTATACAATCTTTTTTTTTACTTATTTTCGACATATTTTATAACAAATTATAATAATTTTAAGCAATTTTGGGAATTATTAAACTCGGCAGTTCAAAATATGCAAATGTGGTTTTGAAAATGTGATTTTCAAAAACACATTTGTATATTTTGAGTGTGACGGACAGTGGCGCGTCCTTTCACACAGATAATAAATAAATATCCTGGGTTAGGGCACCGAACTTATGTTCGGTGGTTAAGGCAAAGATTACCGAACAAAGAGTCATTCTATTTTTTTTACCTGCATCAAAGAAGCCGTGCCGCCGGCGAGTCATGATAGGTAAAGTTTATACGAAGTCAATTGATACACAAACGTTTGATATTTACCGCCTTGGCGATAAACATCATACGACGGCACTTTGAAGACATCGAAAGCCGCTTGCCGACGTTTTCAACTGAGCTTGGAAACACTTTTTACAAAACAAGAGCGGTCCTTCTTCTTCACATCATCTTTGGAAAGATATTTAAAACTTTTGGTTCTCAGTATCTACGATATGACCACGTTAAAAATTCCTACCCCATGACAAAGTGGAGGATTGGCAAAATTTCCAGATTAGAGGTGGCAGTGTTTGCACGAACATTGAATCACCTGGCGTCGATGATACTAATTGGTCTTAGTAGCGGAAATATACCGTTGCGAAATAGATGATTAAAATCAAATTTATTTAAAAATATAATATCTAAAGAAAATTTTTATATTTTTAGCACTTTATGACAAACTAATGGGTTATGTCAGATATTTGGCAAACCATGCTGAGAGTTTAATTTACAATATGGATAATAACCCCGTTGAACAGTTTAATAGTATTATCGCAAAGCATAATGGTGGAAAAAGACTTAACTATTGTATGCGAAGATCTTTTCAGGGGCGTTGCTTTGCCTCGGTAGTATCTCACAATACTAAGCAGCCCATAGCGTCCGTTGTTAAAAAAATTGCTGGAGCTAGGAGTCCAGGGTTTTTTACTGAAAATCTTGAGCAGTTAAAAAAAGTAAGGCAAATTAAACGTCATAACGGGGAAAAAATTAAAAGGAGAAATTATAACGGTAACAAACTACGACACGATTCAAGACTACGGATCCCATTGTAAGAAGCCAGATTTAACCATTCAACAATTCGAAGAAGCCAAACTAATCTTTTTAAAAGATTTGGAAAAAACTGAAGAAAGACAAAAAATAGAGGAAATGACTCGAGACCAACGGCTATCTAATTTATGGGAATCGGAAAGAAAAAAACGGGTTACTGCTTATGGTTCGGAGAGATTTGCAAAGAAATGGTCCATTCAAGCAGAAAATCTCTTGTTAAATCTATTGTATATCTGAAAAAAATGTTTTCCCCCGCAATTAACCATGGTATAATACATGAGAAGGATGCAGTAGTGGCATTAGCTCAGCATCTTAACTGTCAAATCCAAAGATGTGGATTGTTTATTGCTACGCCTGATGGTATCATAGGCCAAGATTTTTTAATAGAAGTCGTGCCCCTACTCTGCACGAGACATGACTCCAGAGGATGGAATAAAAGAAAGAAAAATAACTTTCTGGGACAAAAATGGAAAAATAAACATAAACCACCCCTATTATTTTCAGATTCAGGGACAGCTTCATATAGCCAAAAGAAAATATTGCTATTTTTTTTGTATGGACCTTTAAAGGGGTAAAGATAGAAAAAAGATCAAGAGATGAGAATTTTTGGTTGACTAAAATGGAGCAAAAATTAAAAGAATTTTATTTTGATTGCATGCTTCCAGAATTAGTGGATAGTAAGATTAATCGCGGATTGGAAATAAAAGATCCACCATATGTGATAGCGGCGTATGAACAAAAACAAAAAACACTTAAAAAAATAATAAGTAAAAAAAATAAAATAAATAAATCAAAATAAATTTGTATTTTAATTTATTACCTAGTTTTATTGAAAATGAAAACCAGCTTATGTCAACAATTTTTTTGAAATATTCACTTCGCAATCAACAATTAATCGGAAGAAATTCTTTCTGCATTAAACCTACTTCTTGTTTACCATTACCAAAATAAAACCTATGAATGTTAAATAAATTCTTTATTTTAAATAATACACTCCTTACTGATCGATACTTGTGAACATAATAGTAATACAGTAGGTGCAAAGATCTTCGATCATAGGAAAATCGAGCGCAATTTACACTTGCCTAATCCAAACGTCATCAGTTTCCAGTGTTTGATAGATCTACCTTCTTCACACATTAGCAAAATTTTAATGGTCCCAAATTTATTAGAATTTCATCTTCAATTGATTAAGATAAAATAAAATTTACGTTTCTAAACTCATACTTAAACGACGGAATAGCTAATTTTAACTAATTTGCATTTTTAATTTTCTAAAACGTGAATAAGAAAGAGTCGAGTTTTAAATAATTTATGTCGTTTGTATGATTCTAAAGAAATCTGGCAACGCTGTTTCAACAATGCAAGAATGTGTAAGGGGTACGTATGCAGTATCATGCAGTGGCGGATTTAGGCTTGCTGCCGCCCTAGGCCCCGTTTGATGCGCCGCCCTTTTTGATGAAATGAATTTCATTAATTTTGATCCAATATTTTTATTTTAAAATCTTGTTATTTTATTGAAATATAATTTTTAAATATAACTAATAAACATTACAGATGAATAAGTAATAAACTTTAGACAGATAAATAATAAATATTTTTTTTTAATATTAATCAATTTGAAAATTTCTTTTTTCCTGGCTTTGATCCGCGCAAAAACGTCGATTATATCGTCAAAATCAATTTCTTGGACTAGTTGAGCTTCAATAGACAGTAATGCAAGAGCATTAAGTCTATCTTGGCCCATACTTGCGCGTAAATAGGTTTTTACCCTTTTCAGAGTGGAAAAAGATCTTTCTCCTGAACAATTTGTAGCCGGAATACTCAAAAAAATACGTAGAGCAATGTCCACATTTGGGTAAACATCTCGAAGACTCCGTGAATGCAATACATTACATATTTTTTGTGCAGAGCGTACATCTTCCGTATTTGCTAAGGAATCTTTGAGTTGTAAATGTAAATGAATACATTCATTCCCTAATGTCTCTTCCAAATCGTCAGGATACTTATTGACTAGTTTATTTGCAAGATTTTTCAATTCGTTCGTATCTATTTTATTCGTAAAACTGAAATGATTGCTGTGACTTTTCTACAGCGCGATGCTTCGTTTACATTAAACAAAACAAAGTCAAACGCGTCAATACCTCTGTTAAGCGTAGCGCTCTTGTTTCCTGTTAACATGTGAAATACACTCACCCGAACTGCTTAAGTCTCAATAATGCACAATACTCCCGCTTCACTCAAGTTATTGAGATTACGATCACATAAATAAAACACTCGGATAACAAACTAAATTCTTAAAACTTTTTATTTATACTTATAATAAGCACATAAATGTAATTATATCATAAGCCGACCGCTTTAATATATATCAGCTTACATACTTAAATTTAATAAAATTTAAAAATTCTTGCTCTTAGATTTTCGAAAATTATTGAAATTTGTAGATATAATTGAAGATTTTTGCAAATATGAGGAATATCGAATGATTTTTTTTTTCGATTTTAGATGAAAATTTAAATTCAATTTTTTTTTTAATTTATTTGATGATTCAAAAAATTGAATATGAAAATGAATTTATTTTTAATGAAAAATTATTTTTATAAACAAAAAATGTTCTGACTTTTGAATGAATACGAAAATGATATTTAATACATGCAAATCTACCGTATTTCTATTTGACACTGAAAACAAATTGAGAAGTTATTCAGATTTAGTAATTTCAAAACGCTTTATACACGTAAGATTAATCTCACTAAAGGAACAAAAAGTTAAGATACAAAAAGTAAAGAACATTACACGATAAAGACTATAATTGATCTATTAAAAAATTAACATCTTAGGTACCCACAGATTGAAAAGTAAATTAAAAAATTGAATTATAATATATTCTATAGAAAATTTTTTATAAAAATTAATCTGTACCAATTTTTAAAATGGATTGTCTACTTTTTTTCGCCTCTACAATTTTGGCATTTCAAAAATTTTGCCGCCCCTCAAATTATGCCGCCCTAGGCCCGGGCCTCACGGGCCTAGGCGTAAATCCATCACTGGTATCATGCATATATCAACTGCGAAATCAAACAAATTACGTAAACAATAATGGTTTAAAATATAGATTTAAAGGTTTATTTTATGAGAAAATTTTATAATTTGGAAACTAAAAAAATAATTCTCAACATAAAAATAATCCTTAAAATGAAACAAAATAACAATTCTAAAACAAAAAAATGCATGATTTTATTTATTACACCAAACAAGCTTTAATGGAATATAGAATAAAAGGCACGATATTTTAATGAAAAAAGAAACTTGTATAATCAGTTTTATGCATCAGGATTGCGGCAACTCACCACACAGATATTAGATATAGAACCAAATTCGTCTGGTATTTCCTATGATCAGGCACATCTGCGTCTACCTACTGTATATTATTCTTTATGGATCAGTAAACTTATATGAATTACCCAACTTTAGTTAGGCAGTATATTTCTGCTTTCAATGGAATGCTGATCCAAGATCACCCGAGATCGAACGAAAGTGGGTGGAGCTAAGATATAATGTTTTCATTTCATTATTAGTTTGTTTTTTGTTAAACGATTTTTGTAACACTTAAGTGAAACATACCATGTTATAACCAAATGTGTTGTGCTTGTATTTAACTAATAAAAAACTATATAGTCTTAGTATTCCTACTTAAATCTAATGAAACAGTTGAAAACCATTCACTAGATATAAATTCGTGACCCCAGTGACATCTCTGTTGATACAAGTGAACTATGTAAATAATTAATTTGTGATTATTTAGGGAAATGCGTAGTTGAACATAACATAAAAAAATCAAGTATGTTCATTGCACAATTGGGAACAGTTATATGTTTTCAATTTTTTTTTTTATTGGAATGAGAGCTTTAAAAAAAATTATACAACTCCCATGTAAAGTACATACGCATATAGCTCATTGCTCACTCTTAATGACGAAACAACATACAGAAAAGAAAATCACAACCCAACAAAAAAAATTCAAAATAAGCTTAATAACCTCATTAAGTGATGGCTCAGAAAAAACCTAATTAGTGAACAACAAAAAAAATAAACTTATTTGTTACAATGGCCATGCTCTTTTCATATACGGTCTACCAAAACTGCATAAAGAAAATATTCCATTAAGAGCAATAGTAAGCAATATAAATAGTCCCACATATAATCTTTCACAGTTTTTATCTACGATACTAAGTAACGTCTTAGGAAAAACTGAATCCTTTGTTAAAGACCCATGGCAATTTTGTGAATTTATAAAAAAACAGACAGTTCCCAGAGATCATATCATTATTTCACTTGATGTTACCTCACTATATACTAATATTCCAACAGATTTAGCAATAGAATGTATAAAAAATAAATGGCCCGAAACTAGTAAATATTCACCCATTAGCCAAGACGAATTTATCAAAGCAATAATCTTATGTCTAAACTCTTCATATTTCACGTACAACAATCAATTCTTCTCACAAATTTCGGAACCGCCATGGGGTCGCCTACATCGGCCACTATAGCAAATTTAGTAATGGAAGAATTAGAAAATAAAGTATTAAAATCACTAAACTATAAACCAAAATTCTACAAAAGATATGTAGATGACTGCATTATGTGCTTACCAAAAGACAAAATAGAATATACGGTTAATATTTTCAATAATTATCACTCAAGGTTACAATTCACTAAGGAAATAGAATAAAACAATAGCATAAACTTCTTAGATTTAACAATTAAATATAATAAGGACGGTATTATCGAAACCAACTGGTACACAAAAGAAGTGTGGTCGCGAAGATATCTAAACTTTAAATCCGACACACCAAACAACTACAAAGAAAGCGTCATCAACAGCCTAACAGATCGTGCCATCCAACTGTCACATCCAAAATACAGACCAAATAATCTGAAAAAAATCAAAAAAGTTCTAGAAGCAAACTCCTACCCTAAACAGTTTTATGAACCAATAATAAAAAAAAGAATACACAAAACCTATAATGAAACAACCCACACACCAAATAATAGTAATAATAAATATGTGTCCATGCCATACATACCAACAGTATCCGAAAAAATAGCAAACGTATTTAAACAACACAATATAAAAATAGCCCATAAACCATATAATACCACAAAAGAATTATTCACAAAACTTAAACCTACACTACCAACCGAAGACGAAACTAACACTATATACAAGATAGACTGCAAGGACTGTAATGATACCTATATAGGCCAATCTAAACAATATCTACATAAATATAGTTTAAAAAAAACAAAAAAACACGCTTTTAAAGCACATCAAACTAAAAAAGTGAAAAATAATTATTAATATAAACTGAAAACAATAGTGAACGAAAAATACTAGTATTATTGTGAAAAAAGCGTGGGTTGCTCGATATACGAAAAATATGGCACAAAGCGCCCCACGCTTTTTTCACAATAATACTAGTATTTTTCGTTCATTATTGTTTTCAGTTTATATTAATAATTATTTTTCACTTTTTTAGTTTGATGTGCTTTAAAAGCGTGTTTTCTAGTTTTTTTAAACTATATTTATTTTTCACTTTTTAGTTTGATTTGCTATGAAAGCGTGTTTTGTAGTTTCTTTAAACTATATCTATATTGCTTATTGATGCTGATATTATAACATATTACGATCCAACAGATATTTCTGAAAAAAAAAAAAATTTATATTTCAGCCATGGGATTTGAACTCACGCCCGAGGAGTCTGTCGTTTCGCGTCGACTAAGACTTGCCCGCTCGGCCAACGACCGAACTGAGAATCACCGAATATACTTACAATATTAAGCCTCTTGCTCTCACGCAGAGGATACGTGAGGAAAGGACTGGCGATCCTGATCAGGATAATGATATAAACTTATCAAATTATTGTATTGTTACCGGTTCTTCGTAAGTGTACAAAGCTTCAATTAAATCTGTCCGTTTAAAGTGGGTCAAAATCGAGTCCAAAGAGTCGGTTACAAACAAACAAACAAACATACAGGTGAAGATAATAAAAGCGTGTTAATAAAAGAGTATACACGCACTAATATAGCATAAAAACTCAAAACCAAAACACGACAGCACTAGCCGAACACGCCATAGAACAAAACCACCGATTTAATTTTAACAACATACAAATATTAGAAAAAGAACCTAACTATAACCGAAGAAACATACATGAAATGCTGCAAATAAACAGACATACCAACGCCATAAATAATGGCACTGATATAGAAAATTTAAGCGAAACCTATTTTAACTTAATTAAATGATTGGGGTAGATTACAACATGAAATCAATTTTTACATCTTACCGATACAAAATAATAATTTTTGAAATAAAATATCTTATTATATACCCACTATTAAGCAAAACACCTACAGTAAATCATATGTATTGTAACATTTAACCTTAGTTAGTTAGGTACTTCGATTATCGCCAATTAATAATCGAGTCGAAACCCGTCTTACACTCAGATAAAGATAAAGATTTATTTGTGTGGTTGATCACTGATGGTATAAGGTAGGCACTCTAAGTTACAACCCCACAAAATAAACCACCCGGCTTAGCTAGTTATTCGGAGGCAAGGGCAGAAGGTAAGGATTTTAGATACACCAAGTTTACTAGTAGTTGGTCGATTCACTAAGTTAGCTGTTATAGATACTTACCCTTTTGTTTATAGGCTGTGATAAGTGTAAAATTTCAAATTTGTGGGCGCCAGACCTTAAAGTAAGGTCATAAGAGAGAGAACAGATAGAGATAACAAACAACAAAGACACAGATAAGCAATAAAAGGACCAAGATAGGTGTATAACAAAATATAATGTGTAAATAGAAAAATCATGTATAAATAAAATATCACATGTTAGTATCTACCTGGCTTATGCTAATGGGTTAGTAAAAAAATGTAGAAAAATGAAAAATACTTAACGTAAACCCTGTCTCAAAACAGATGATTTATACTTAGCTTCCTCTTAAGCTGACAAAACTGAAAGAAAACTATACAGGTTAAGCTGTGAAGCAGATTTAACCTAACAAGCTAGGTGTTACCCTAGGTCACATCCACCGATATTAAAATATCAAGTGTTATGGATGGTGCGAGACCATCTAGCAAAATTTATCAGACTTTTAACTGATCAATACACTAGCTACACCACTTGTTACTTTGAGGAAGTTACAAGTGTAATATTAACAATAAGACAACTCAAGGCAGTAAAATCTAAGAAAAACTAAAGCAAATTTGCACTGCAAAATTGCTAATAATGCCACTTGACTTTTAAGAAGTTACAAGCAACCTTAAACGATAAGATAAAGTGAGCAAATAAAATCTAAAAAAAAATTACGCTAATAAAAGAGCTCTCTCATTGAGACAAAGTTTAGATAAATACAGACACTCAAAATATGCACTAAGATTTACTAATTAAATCAAAACCTATAAGTTAAACCCTATCATAACACGTGCGTCGTACAAGTACACGACAAGATAAACTAATTTAAGGTACTACCCTGAAATATAAAAAAATTGACACACGCCAAGGACACAAGTCCTATACTGTACTTAAGGTACAAAACCAATGACTTCAGAATAGATTCCGAAGTCATTACAAAACCAAATGCACAGGTATACAAGGGCATAAAACTATTCAAAAAGTGGCGCACGCCAAGGACACACGCCCAAAAGATACTAACATTAATTGGCTTATGCCAAAACACTATATAACGGCCCAAAGCCAACAGACGTCAATCTGATTAAAATATTTAGATAGCTATCTAAGTTACGAACAACGTATATAATAAAATACTGAAAAGTATCACACACTCAAGGTTTTGTATTCTTAGCAAATGTACACTATAAAACAATATCCTGCAAGCAGTTTGCAAAACATTCGCCTGGGGCTTTGTAACATCACGTACCTAAGCAGTATAACAAAGTTAAACACTAGTACTTAACTTTTACAGACTCCAAAAGGTTGGTGAGTGGTGACAGTTATTAACATTTACTCCTAGTACCAGTGGGACAATCATTCCAATACCATATTGCCAACCATCCGTTAAACATATCCTCCTCAGGGAAAGTTGTAAGTATCCCAATTATTTCATTCCGTATGGTTAATTGGTGACATAACCTTATCCATGGACTGCATCAATTCGGACTACTAAATGATTATCTGATCGACTCAGCTGTTACAGCGCCATCTACCATGCCGGGTACGCATGTAAATACAAAAAAAATGAAATTCCAGCGAAGTATAAAAACGAAGCGTAGGTACTCAAAAAAAATGGCTTGCAATCAGGGAAATGAAATTAATTCTTCCACTTCTAACGTCCACAAAAGCGATATTGAACTCAATTCAGAGGTAAAAGTCCAGATACGGTGCGGTCTACCAAAATTTCAGCTAAATTTCAGCAAGGTTTAACTTGCAAAAATATTAAGGCAACATTCCGGCAGAGTTTCAGCAAAATTTCTTCAAGTTAAGTTACTTAAATTCATTTAATTTAAAATCATTTAATTTTAAATTAATTTAATCCAGAGACATTTAATTTTAGTCATTTAATTTTACAGTCATTTAATTTTTTTCAACCAAAAACATCTAAAACAAACCCGGAAATTACTAAAATTAGCCATGATATGAAATAAAGCAAGATAATCTTACCTTCATATCCATCAAAGTCGATTGAAATTTAAACGACTTAAAATTTACGTCTGCTCTGGACGAGATACAAAACCAAGAGACCGTATTTTCCGATCGCGATTTCTAACAGGATTTTGCCATGCGCAATAAAATTAATATCAGTTATTAATTACCATAAATTCTAATAAGAAATAGAGTGTCGCTAAACTGTTAAGGCAAGTACTAATGATTGTTGCGCCCTCTTTTCTATGGCACGCACCAAAGGTGATTTCTACTCTGCTTGGAACAGAAACGAGACGTGTATTGTTACAAATACCCCTTTCCAACAAAAAAATAGTAAGCACCAGCTTACCTCAAAACCTAATAGGTATACTACATACTTTAGTTACCTAAACTTGGAGGTGAGACACTTATCAGTGAGAACAAACTTAAACTAAATAACGATATAAGGTAGCGATACAGTAATGTGAAAATATGCTAGATATAAACATCTATACACCATACAAGAAACTTAACATAAATGCATAAATACATAAGATACAAGGTAGCTGAAATAAATGAATAGGTACATATAATACAAGATATATAAGATAAACAAGAAAATCAAGAAAGTTACATAAGGTACAAAATACCGGTAATCGACACCAATTCACTAAATATGGATCAATTGATCTCGGATAATACTGTTACAGTTATATGAAACCATGGGTTACAAAATGCGTTCGGAACTATTGTCTGGGGCTTTCTTTAAATCCTTAATATGATACCGGCCCAAATTCTTATTATTTTCATCTACCAGCTCATAGATGATGGGAGAGATTTTTTTATGAATATTACATTTAATAAATTTTGGTGCTAGTTTTGACGAAAAATAATCACCAGCATTCGATAAAACGTAATTTTTCTACGTCTCCAGCATTAAATTCAATATGTCTTTCCTGAGATTATAATATTTTTGATTTGTTTTATAAGATTGTGAAATTCTATTAGCAACATCTTTATACAAGTCAGGCAATTTTTATAACTCGGACATTAATTTGTCTCTACTTTCAAAATTTATAGGAGCATCACTTTTAGAAACTATTTTCCCATAATAATCACCAGAAATAGGTAATTCGCGGCCAAAAGTTAACACAGCTGGCGAATAACCTGTCACTTACTTTATCAAGGGTTTGAGTTACATTCGACAGAGGATATGAATCCTTCTTCGTGATGGAATTTAACCTTCTTCCATCAAAGCATAAGCGATATTCACCAGTAGGCTTTTTAACTAGAATAACATTAGATGAATAAGGACTCTTAGATGGAGTGATAACTCCCATTTTTAACATGTTATCGATTTCTGAATTTAAATGTCGTTGCATATAACACGACATTGAAAAATTTCTTTGTTTAAATGGTTCATTCTCGGTTAATTCAATCTTGTGTTCCACAAGTGTAGTACAACCTAAGGTTGAAGGGTTTGAGGATATTCCTTCAAATTTTTTAACAACTGAGTCTAAAATGACTCTGAGAATCATCTAAGTCACTCTTACTCATAATTGAACATAAAAGTTTCCGTTATTAAAAGATAAGTCTGTTCGAAGGTCATGAATTTCAAAATATTTATTTTGGAAGTCCAAACTTAGACTAAAAATCTTACAGACATCTACCCCTAGGATAATATTTTTAATACTAGGTATAATCAAAGCTTTAATAGTTTTAGTGTTATTGTTAAGAGTGATAAGTAGCTGAACAGTCCCGATTACTTGTTGTGACTGACCATCTGCGGTGGTGACATTACAATTAGTTACATTATACGCAATTTCTAAGTCCATATCGGGAACCAAATTGAAACCTTTTTTCCCAAGAACTGTTTGACTAGCCCCTGTATCTAAAAGAGCTTCCATAATCCTATCATCAATAGATATTTCTATAAAAGGTCGGTTATCAGTTACTTTATTAACAAAAAGAGGTGAAATTTGTTTTTCTTTATAAAACTTCTTTACTACTTGTAACCAATCTGGCCATTTATTTTCAGATATTTTATTTTCGAAAGTAGACCTGTAACGTTTGTTTGGGCGTTTAACTTTAGTTGACGGTACGTGTTTAACTGAAGGAAAATTTCTATCACTTGTGTTTGAATTTGATCTTACCGGGAGCTGTTTGATGTTTTTGTTTGCAAAACAATCATAGTTACTTTTATTTAAGAATCGGTTGGTTTTGAAATTTTGACAGCAGCATCTGCCAACACCAGATCTGCTTTGCCCTCGTTTTTTGAAAAGCAATTCGGGCACTTGGGTTTAATTACCCCCTTTTTCCCACAAGAGTAGCAAAACAAAGTTTTCTTTTCAGTGCACTTGTTATACGCATGACCCTGTATGTCACAATTCCAACATTTAATTGACCTGATCACATCAACATTTAAATTTTGAGCAATAGGTAAATTTTCAACATTTTCTTTAACCTGAGATATCTCTAATGGCTTTTTGACTGGACTATTTTCAAAAATTTCACTAATATGACCTTTATTAAAATTTCGACTAGTGCTAGTCTTTGAATATAACAGCTCAGGTCCTAGAATATTTAAATAGTTACCATTAGGCTCCTGGAAGTTTGTATTACTAATTTTAAGCTCTTCTATAGTTTTACATAGATATTTTAATTCAAAAATAGTGGCAGGGTAACGCAATGACAACCTCTCTTGAAAATATGAAAATATTTTTTACAATAATTTTTAGCTGAATGTTTTCATCTACTTGATGACTAAATCTTTTAAATAAATTCTCCATAACGGCAATGAAAATTAAAACTCGCTCAGAGTTTCCTTGTTTTCTATCTCGAAAAATTCATGGGCAAAAGTTAAGATTATTTTTATGAATTTTGTGTGACATTGAAAATTCTTCGACACGCTCTAAGAAATTATGTAAAGTTTGATTCTTCCCATCAAATTTTAAAAGACTACGATGAGTTTGTGATAATCTAAAATAAGCTTTGCTAAAATCAACTTGGTTATTACTGCTAAACATAGGATAATCATCATATGCCAAGATATTGTCACGCCCTCGCGTAGGCAACCCATTATACTAGTTTGCATTATTGAAACCATTATTTGGTAAACTAGAAGGTACATTATTTAACAAATTTGTAAAGTGATTAGGCCTTTGAGAAAAATCTTGATTTAAATGACTGCCTGCATTTGCAACATAACTAGGAATATTGTCTGGAAAGGTAGTTGTACTTTGAGCAGCATTATTAACACGTTGGCTAAATATAGGTAAATCATTATACATATTTGTGACTTCAGGTACCTGAAATGAGCTAGTTATCCTAAACAAATTATTTGGGCTAACCCTTTGTGGTATATTATTCAAGAAACATGAACGTTATGATTAGAGAGACAGGTTTGTACTTCGCTAGATGTGCTATTTAAATTTTGAGGTGTAAGTAGTATTTGACTTGGTGCGATATTTGGCAAAATGTTTTCACTGACATGAGGTAGAGTGGGAGACAAACTATTGTTCGGATTATCAAAACTAACGAGATCTACCTCTGAAGCATTACTTGCTCTCATTTCTAAAGTGTCAAAAAGTAACATGACTCTAGTCAAAAGTTCTGCTTTTACATTAGCTTCTAGTTAACTTTGTACAGAAAAATAGTTTACTCTACTCTTAAGATGTAATAATTTAGTATTTAATCTTTTATAATCTGGATGATCCTTATCAAATGCAAATTTGGTTACCAAACCTTCCAATGTGTGTATTTTGTCCTGACAAATCATTTTCTCCATCCGTGCATCTAACTGAGCTTTTGGATGACAAACGGGCATCAACTTTTCGCTTTGCAAATGTCCCCTTAGCATTGACCTTTTCATCTGACAGTTAGCTTCAACTACAGCTCCACGTATTCTGAGTTCCCAGTCGATTTCATCCACTGTTAAGTAATTTGGCTCCATGATCATCAATATCAAAAACCTTCAGAGAAAAAACCAGCATTAACAGACAGAAAAGAAAAAAATAAAAATTAAAACTTTGAAATTTTAACACTATCAATATATGCCCTTTTTACCTCCTAATGTAAAATCAGGCCCCACGTTTAAGGCGTCATTTGTAACATTTAACCTTAGTTAGTTCATACTTCGATTATCGCCAATTAATAATCGAGTCGAAACCCATCTTACACTCAGATAAAGATAAAGATTTATTTGTGTGGTTGATCACTGATGGTATAAGGTAGGCACTCTAAGTTACAACCCCACAAAATAAACCACCCGGCTTAGTTATTCAGAGGCAAGGGCCGAAGGTAAGGATTTTAGATACACCAAGTTTACTAGTAGTTGGTCGATTCACTAAGTTAGCTGTTATAGATATTTACCATTTTGTTTACAGGCTGTGGTAAGTGTAAAATTTCAAATTTGTGGGAGCCAGACCTTAAAGTAAGGTCAAAAGAGAGAGAACAGATAGAGATAACAAACAACAAAGACACAGATAAGCAATAAAAGGACCAAGATAGGTGTATAACAAAATATAATGTGTAAATAGAAAAATAATGTATAAATAAAATATCACATGTTAGTATCTACCTGGCTTATGCTAATGGGTTAGTAAAAAAATGTAGAAAAATGAAAAATACTTAACGTAAACCCTGTCTCAAAACAGATGATTTATACTTAGCTTCCTCTTAAGCTGACAAAACTGAAAGAAAACTATACAGGTTAAGCTGTGAAGCAGATTTAACCTAACAAGCTAGGTGTTACCCTAGGTCACATCCACCGATATTAAAATATCAAGTGTTATGGATGGTGCGAGACCATCTAGCAAAATTTATCAGACTTTTAACTGATCAATACACTAGCTACACCACTTGTTACTTTGAGGAAGTTACAAGTGTAATATTAACAATAAGACAACTCAAGGCAGTAAAATCTAAGAAAAACTAAAGCAAATTTCCACTGCAAAATTGCTAATAATGCCACTTGACTTTTAAGAAGTTACAAGCAACCTTAAACGATAAGATAAAGTGAGCAAATAAAATCTAAAAAAAATTACACTACTGCAAGCAGCGTATGAGGTAAGGTAAGTATTTGCTATACAACTATACGCTAATAAAAGAGCTCTCTCATTGAGACAAAGTTTAGATAAATACAGACACTCAAAATATGCACTAAGATTTACTAATTAAATCAAAACCTATAAGTTAAACCCTATTATAACACGTCGTACAAGTACACGACAAGATAAACTAATTTAAGGTGCTACCCTTAAATATAAAAAATTGACACACGCCAAGGACACGAGTCCTATACTGTACTTAAGGTACAAAAAGCTAAATGCACAGAGATGCAAGGGCATAAAACTATTTAAGGTACTACCCTTAAATATAAAAAATTGACACACGCCAAGGACACAAGTCCTATACTGTACTTAAGGTACAAAACTAAATGCACAGGTATGCAAGGGCATAAAACTATTCAAAAAGTGGTACACGCCAAGGACACACGCCCAAAAGATACTAACATTAATTGGCTTATGCCAAAACACTATATAACGGCCCAAAGCCAACAGACGTCAAGTCTGATTAAAACATTTAGATAGCTATCTAAGTTACGAACAATGTATATAACGAAATACTGAAAAGTATCACACACTCAAGGTTTTGTATTCTTAGCAAATGTACACTATAAAACAATATCCTGCAAGCAGTTTGCAAAACATTCGCCTAGGGCTTTGTAACATCACGTACCTAAGCAGTATAACAAAATTAAACACTAGTACTTAACTTTTACAGACTCCAAAAGGTTGGTGACAGTTATTAACATTTACTCCTAGTACCAGTGGGACAATCATTCCAATACCATATTGCCAACCATCCGTTAAACATATCCTCCTCGGGGAAAGTTGTAAGTATCCCAATTATTTCATTCCGTATGATTAATTGGTGACATAACCTTATCCATGGACTGCATCAATTCGGACTACTAAATGATTATCTGATCGACTCAGCTATTACAGCGCCCTCTACCAGCCGGGTACGCATGTAAATACAAAAAAATGAAATTCCAGCGAAGTATAAAAACGAAGTGTAGGTACTCAAAAATAATGGCTTGCAATCAGGGAAATGAAATTAATTCTTCCACTTCTAACGTCCACAAAAGCGATATTCAACTGAATTCAGAGGTAAAAGTCCAGATACGGTGCGGTCTACCAAAATTTCAGCTAAATTTCAACAAGGTTTAACTTGCAAAAATATTAAGGCAACATTCCGGCAGAGTTTCAACAAAATTTCTTCAAGTTAAGTTACTTAAATTCATTTAATTTAAAATGATTTAATTTTAAATTCATTTAATCCAGAGTAATTTAATTTTAGTCATTTAATTTTACAGTCAATTAATATCAGTTATTAATTACCATAAATTCTAATAAGAAATAGTGTCGCTAAACTGTTAAGGCAAGTACTAATGATTGTTGCGCCCTCTTTTCTATGGCACGCACCAAAGGTGATTTCTACTCTGCTTGGAACAGAAACGAGACGTGTACTGTTACAGTATACATTTCCAACGTTATCTCTGTAAGATAAACAAAACTTTAAGAGCCTACAAACCATGTTAAAATATCTTAGTTGCGTTAAAACAGACAATCTAATAACATGTAAAAAATTTTTTATAACAAATACCTAATATTTAATAGTGTTAAGTAAATTTAATGTAAAATAACCATAACTATGTTTTCAAAATATTGTATTAATTGTAGTTCTCTGATGACGTTAGAAAAAACCAATAAAATTAGTTATATCTGACCGAAATTCCCACAAAAAAATAACTATCAGATATAATTTGATATTAACGGTCAAGAAAAGAAATATATATATATATATATATATATATATATATATATATATATATATATATATATATATATATATATATATATATATATATATATATATATATATATATATATATATATATATATATATATATATATATATATATATCCAATATTTAACATTTCATATTGAGTACGAATAAGAGACGCCCTTTTGGCCTAACACAGAAGCAACTATGAGTAGGAGTTTATAGGCGTATGTAACTCAATTTGGCCAAATTTTGAGATAAGCCTTTTCGTCTTAACAAGTCACAGACATAAATTAAAATTTAGTGTTGAAAATCTCAGTAACCAAATATAAAAAAGTAAAAATTTAAATTGGTAGTTTCAATTGTCTCGCAAATGAAAATAATTATTATTGTTAATCCCAAATATCTTTTAATACTTTCTAAAATATAAAAAAATTGTAATAAAATTCAAAAGTTTGACACGTCAAATATATGTAGATATAAAAGTAAGATGCAAAGGATAATGAAAAAAATTAGTTAAAGCAAAATTAAATAAAAAAAATAAATAAACAAAATACTGTTAAGAAACGGTCAAGAAAAGAAAAAAAATTTTGCAACAACAAATTTGAAGTCTGGATTCTATATTATAATATAGAATAAAGGACAATATTCGTAAAACGGAAAATATTATAGGTAATAAAGTTCCACTTACTAATTTGAAAGAAAACGCACTTTTGTCCAGGCACTTATATTAGCACTAATGAATTCAGGAACTGCTCAAATTGTAATAAAATTCACACAATTTTACAGTATAACAGTTTACAATGTCAGTTTATTAGATAATTGACAATTGTTATATTAACGTCAACAAAAAATGGCACACTAAATAAATTATGATTATTTATTTTGAGCGTTCCCATGGTGTTCATAACTAAATGCATATTTTCGCGTTGTTAAGTTGGCAAACATTTTGTTGGTGAAGTAATGTCATTAACGGGACTATATAAAAAAATAAGACTGACACTGACAGCAGTTTGTACTTATTAAAGGGGAATATTTCGTGCTATTTCTTATAGCGAGGCGATAAAAAGTCATAATAAACAGAAAAACGAGACAGCTGCTTTATTTATTAAATCCAACATTAAAACAAATCCTACAAATATGTCTAATGAAATAAAGTCTGCCGTGAACCCTGCTAGCTTACATATAAATAAAAAAAATACCAAGTCTGTCAAAAATGGTATGTTAAAAACTTGTGAAAACTTTTCTTCTCTAGAAATCTTGAAAATAAAGTTGGTAACAAATATATTATTTCCAAGAGCAAAAAACGAAATCCTAGATTATTTGTACGAGGTGTTGAAAAAGAAGGTACTGAAAATCAAGAGTTCATAAATGAACTGATAGATCAAAATAATCTCGAATGATAAATGATATCAGAGTTATAACCAAATTAACAAATGGACATTCTGTGAACGTTGTTGTTGAAGTTAGACCAACAGTTCGGCAGCAAATTATGAAGACAGGCTTGTTGTTTATTGTTTGGGGAAGATGTGTTACTGCGGATCATCTCAACGTCGTTCAATGTTTTCAATATTCCCGTTTTAATCATGTTAAAAATGACTGTAAAGCTGTTCTAACATGTCCTAAATGTGTGAAAAATCACGAGCTTAAAAACTGTAAATCCGAAGTTGAAAAATATATAAATTGTGTTAATTACAATGTACGAAATAAGGCAAATTTGTCAATTGATCACTCCGCAAAGAATAAAGCATGTCATATATATAAACAAAATGTAGAGGCTTTAATAAATACAATTAATTTTAATGAACAATAAAACATTAAAGCACTTCACAATAGCGCACATTATTTACAGGGTTTGATGAATTAAAACGTTTATTATATGATCACGATTATGATGTTCTTGCTATTACCGAAACATGGCTGTCGGATGCAATTTCGTCTAATACTGTGAATATACCAGGGTATAAGCTTATACCGAAAGATAGAGATGGTAGAGGAGGTGGTGTTGGATTGTATGCCAAATCACGTCTTAATTGTAAGACAATTTTTTTAGATGTTAATTGTATCGAAATAGAAAATTTGTGGGTTGAAATTAAATTTGGAAGGTTTACTTTGACTGTCGGTGTGTTATGTCGACCGCCTAATTGTAATGCAGTTAACTGCATTGCACAAATAGATTATGCTTTGTCTCATATAATTCCTAATTATAGTAATATAGTTGTGGTAGGTGACGTAAATGTAAACCTTTCAATTAGATAATTGTATAACAAGTTGTTTTGATACATATGGTTTTATTCAGGTTATAAATGATCCAACCCGTGTAACTCGCACTCATCAACATTAATTGATCCAATATTTGGGAATTCTTCAGATATTGTGGTTAAGTCGGGAGTTCAAAATGCATATTTAATATCCGATCATAGGTTGGTGTATTGTAAGTTAAAATTCAGCACTATAAATTTAAACAAAAATTTGTTACTTATAGAGACTTCCGACAATTTGATAATACAGCTTTTTTTAGAGGACTTACATGATACTTCATGGATAGACAATCTATGTTAATAATATTGACGATAAAGTTCATATATTGTCTGAAAATATTATAAAACTTTTCAACAAACATGCTCCTCTCAAGACTGTCCGGGTAAGTAAACCTAGCTCACCGTGGTTAACTGATACAATTAAAATTATGATGAAGGAACGCGACAAAGCCTTAAGCAAATATAACTTATATCCAACTGATGAAAACTGGAGCAGGTATAAACAATTACGAAACTTCACATTAAGTTCCATAAGACGGGAAAAAGCAGGATATATTAGTCATTTATATAATGAAAAAAATAAAAAAAATTTTTGGGAAAAGCGCAGAGAAATAAATATTCAGTCAGCTAAGAACGATGATATACCAGATAATATTAAAGATGTTTCAAAAATAAATTATTACTTTTTAATTAACACGCTTTTATTAGCTTCACCTGTATGTTTGCTTGCTTGCTTGTTTGTTTGTTTGTAACCGACTCTTTGGACTCGATTTTGACCCACTTTAAACGGACAGATTTAATTGAAACTTTGTACACTTACGAAGAACCGGTAACAATACAATAATTTGATAAGTTTATATCATTATCCTGATCAGGATCGCCAGTCCTTTCCTCACGTATCCTGTGCGTGAGAGCAAAGGCTTAATATGTAAGTACATTCCGTGATTGTCAGATACTTCGGTGGTCGAGCGGGCTAAGGCAGTCGACGCGAAACGACGGACTCCTCGGGCGTGAGTTCAAATCCCATTGCTGAAATAAAAAATTTTTTTTTTAGAAATATCTGTTGGATCGTAATATGTTATAATATCAGCATCAATAAGCAATATAAATATAGTTTAAAACAACTAAAAAACACGCTTTCATAGCACATCAAACTAAAAAGTGAAAAATAAATATAGTTTAAAAAAACTAAAAAACCACGCTTTTAAAGTACATCAAACTAAAAAGAAAAATAATTATTAATATAAACTGAAAACAATAATGAACGAAAAATACTAGTATTATTGTGAAAAAATCGTGGGGCGCTTTGTGCCATATTTTTCGTATATCGAGCAACCCACACTTTTTTCACAATAATACTAGTATTTTTCGTTCATTATTGTTTTCAGTTTATATTAATAATTATTTTTCACTTTTTTAGTTTGATGTGCTTTAAAAGCATGTTTTTTAGTTTTTTTAAACTATAGGTATTTATTTTTCACTTTTTAGTTTGATGTGCTATGAAAGCGTGTTTTGTAGTTTTTTTTTTTAAACTATATTTATATTGCTTATTGATGCTGATATTATTACATATTACGATCCAACAGATATTTCTGAAACAAAAATATTTTTTTATTTCAGCTATGGGATTTGAACTCACGCCCGAGGAGTCTGTCGTTTCGCGTCGACTGCCTTAGCCCGCTCGACCACCGACCTAACTGACAATTACGGAATATACTTACATATTAAGCCTTTGCTCTCTCGCAGAGGATACGTGAGGAAAGGACTGGCGATCCTGATCAGGATAATGATATAAACTTATCAAATTATTGTATTGTTACCGGTTCTTCGTAAGTGTACAAAAGTTTCAATTAAATCTGTCCGTTTAAAGTGGGTCAAAATCGAGTCCAAAGAGTCGGTTACAAACAAACAAACAAACAAATAAGCAAACAAGCAAGCAAGCAAGCAAACATACAGGTGAAGCTAATAAAAGCGTGTTAAAAAAAAAACTCTTGCAAGCCAAGCAAGTCCCAGTAAGTGTAGTATTTTGGGGCACGGTTACGTTGTAACGTGACATATGGTGGAGGTGCCTTGCTTCATTCCCAGGGCTGTATTCTTCCAAATACAACCCATACTTTAAAGTAATTTCAGAGACTCTAGTTTCTTGGTTGTTTAATTCTGAAAAAAGGGTAGTAATTTTATTATAAATTATTTAGCAAAAATTATTTAGTATTCAATTTGTGTCTCGTTTTCTTGAATATTTGTCCTTCCATTTAAGGCAGCTTTCAGCTGACGGGGATAAATATTTTAAAAATAAGCAGAAGGACGTGTTAGTACTGATAATTTTACGAGACAAAGATATTCTTTCCCTCCATTTTAGTCCAACCTTCGGCGGACAGGGAACAATATCGTAAGAAAATTAGACCTTTCTTTTGCACATTTTTCTTCATTTTAGTCCGCCTTCGGCTGACAGGGAAATGTGTTAAGAAAGGGTTAATCTTTCTCTTTAGAGGGTAGATTTTTTCAAATCTATATATATATATATATATATATATATATATATATATATATATATATATATATATATATATATATATATATATATATATATATATATATATATTATGACGGATATTAGATGACCGGGGGCCAAACCGTCGATTTTATTTGTGAGATCAAAACTCCAACTTCACTGTTACACTTTAATAGCTTTTCAAGAATACAATTTACTGAATATTTGCACAAAATAAATAAGATTGAAAAGGCGCGTAAAACTACTTAACCTCATTACATTCAGAGAACTAGCAAGGCACTAAACGTTAAACTTCAAAATATATGACAGTCTTCTTGATTGCGTATGCAACCAACACTACTGTACAGCGGCGGGCTGGCTGCAAACACGTAGATTGTTACAGTCTCCCCCCTTGGTTATGAGGTCGTCCCGACGAAGAACCAACTTGGGTCTTTTTCTTTTTTGGAGGTCTTCCTCTACGTTTAATAGGGCGAACAGGTCCGTCTTCAGTTGGACCTATGACTGGTGTTAGGGATGAAACATGGTAGACTCCTAAAGGTACATTAGCAGTATTTGGGTCTTGTATTTCGTACGATACAGGAGAGACCTGTTTAATTATCTCATAAGGTCCATCACGTTTAGGGATAAATTTAGAGGTAATCTTCTTAGCTGCGTTACTTAGGAAATGGCCGGTAACCCAAACTTTGTCACCTATATTGAGCGAAGGGGCCTTTCTTCTATGAGCATCAGCATAGCATTTTCGTTTATCCTGCTGTACTTCATTGATGTCACGGGATTCTTTCCAGGTAGTTGCCATACGTTGAAGATATGGAGTTATTTGAGGTAAAAAATTTTCAGTTAGTACAACTGTACGAAAATCATTCTTTATGTCATCGGGAGTACGCATTTCTCTCCCAAAAGTTAGATAGGCTGCTGTTTGTCCAGTAGATTCGCACTTTGCAGAGTTCATGGCGAATCGTATTAAAGGTAATTTTTCTAACCAAGAAGTGTGATCTTCTCCCACTAAAATTGCTAGTCGAGGTTTAAGGTCACGATTCTTCCTTTCTACCATGTTAGCAGAAGGGTGGTAAACTGGAGTAAAGGTTTGTTTGATATCTAAACAATAACAAATTTGCTGCATTATACTTGAAACAAATTGAGTTCCGTTGTCGCTGATGATTCGTCTGGGAAGACCGAAACGTAAGAAAATTTCATCTATTAGCACTCGAGCACAATCTTCGGCAGTAGCTCTTACCAGTCCAAACAGTTCTACCCATTTAGTAGATATATCTTCTACAATTAATATCCATTTTTCTCCAGAGGGACTCTCAGGCAATGGGCCAAATAGGTCTATGGAAAGGGTTTCAAACCTTTGTGCATATACGGGAGTTTGTAAGAGTCCAGGAGGTTTCTGATTGCTCGCCTTGTATCTTTGGCATTCTACGCATTGTTTGACGTAATTGGTTACGTAACGTCGCATACCAGTAAAATAGTATCTTTTGGCAATCCGCTGCAGGGTTCTTTCAGCACCATAGTGAGCTGCAGTGGGAGCATCATGATAGTCTTTCAATATTTGTTCTCGTTCGTGTATCGGAACGACTAACTGAGCCTCTTCAGTGTCGTCATCTGCATATCGATATAGAACACCGCTAGTCATAAGGTAACCTCGATCTGTCCATTTACTAAATTCTTCATTTTGAGAGTCTTCGAAAGCAAGTATTATTTTGGAAAGTTCTGGATCTTTGAGCTGCTCTTTACGTATATCAGCAGCGGTTCGACTAGGAAGATCAATGATTATGGTGCATAGGTCACAAGTAAGTTCAGGGTCATGATTACATGGTGGCCTTGAGAGTGTATCCGCAACAACATTCCTTTTACCAGGTAAGTACTCAATTTTGACATCATAAGATTGAATCATGAGGGCCCAACGGGCGAGCCGTCCCGTCGGAGATTTTAAGGTCATTAACCACTTCAGAGCTTGATGATCCGTTTGCACTGTAACTGGAGCTCCTTCTATGTACCCTCTGAATTTCGTTAGGGCGTACACTACGCCAAGAGCCTCACGCTCCGAAGTTGAGTAGTTTATTTCGGATTTTGTTAGTAGTCTACTGGCATATTCAATTGGATGTTCTTCTGGGCCTTCTCCTTGAATTAATACGGCACCAAGGGCATAGCTGCTCGCATCACTTCTAATAATATAAGGTTTAGTCTCATCATTTTGTTGTAGTATCGGAGCAGATACGAGTAATTGCTTAAGTTGTTCGAAGGATTTTTGTTCACAAGAAGTCCATTTCCAAGTTGCATTCTTTTTAGTTAACGTACTGAGTGGTCGCGATACGTCTGCAAAGTCTTTCACAAATCTACGGTACCAGGAACAAGTTTGCAAGAATGATTGAACCTGTTTTACATTACGCGGCACGGGTAAATTAGCAATTGCTGCAGTCTTTTCGGGATTTACTTGGATTCCGTTAGGTGTAATCAAGTGTCCTAAGTACTTAACACTCGCGCACGCATAAACACATTTGTCTCTATTGGCACGAAGCTTGAATTGTCGTAGTCTACTGAAAACTAATTCTAAGTCTTTTACATGATCATCAAAAGTCTCAGAAAGAACAATAATATCGTCCAGGTACGCTAAAATTAGTACATTACTAAGTCCACTACGGAAACGATCGATAAGCCGTTGAAATGAAGCCGGAGCTGTCTTTAAACCGAATGGCATCCGCAGATACCGAAATGTTCCAAACGGTGTAACGAAAGCAGTCTTGTCTCGACAATTTTCACTGATTTTAACTTGATGGTAGCCTGCACGAAGATCAATGGTTGTCATAAAGAAAGTACGCTTGGCGGCATGTAACAAATCATCCATTCGTGGAAGTGGGTATGCATCACTGATGGTTATCGCGTTAAGACGGCGATAATCGACGCATAGCCTAATACTGCCATCCTTCTTCGGCACAAGCACGACTGGCGCAGCCCAGGGGCTTTCACATTCCTCGATAATACCCTGGTCTAATAACTTATCCAGTTCGGTTCTCAATATTTCTTTCTTAGCAGGAGTCATACGATAAGGCGGAGTTGATATAGGTGGATGATCCCCAGTATTTATGCAATGTTCTGTATATGGAGTCGCTTCTCCCCCAGTTGGAAGATATCTTTGTTTTCCTCCAATAAAGCGTTTAAACGCCTACGTTGATCACTAGAGATCATAGTGCCTTCATCCGCACGTAGATTATCAAACGATGAGAGGTCGATGTGTTGTGTTGGATGTAGACGCTGTGGTAGAGCTTCAAATAGCAAATCGTATTTTACACCAGGCCTATCAGCAAAATTCCATAGTCGATCAGATATGTTTAATATCATCTTTGCATCTTCTAAGAAATCTATCCCAAGTAAAGTATTGTTTTCAGCATTAGGCAATATAATGAAATTTGTTGGTATTGCACGACCTTGAAGTATCACATCTACAAAAGTAACTAATACATTTTCTAATTTACCATTACCATCTGCAAGTTTGATAAAAACGGTTTCATCACTGAAGGTTTGTCCCTTTGCTTTTAATGCTTTGTACAACGATTGTCCTGCTACGATTTGTTTTGCTGCAGTGTCAATAATCCCAGTTCCGTGTAATCCAAGGATATCAATGAAAACACATGGACGAGAACGTGGACTTACAGTAGCCATTTCTTTTGTTTCAAATAAGCAAAAATCGATAGAACTAGTTTCAACAGTTTTACAATTTGGACAATTGGTGCGAATATATCCAGGCTGACCACAACCATAACATGAAAATGAGGATGTTGACTGAGAAGTTTGCGGCAGAGTATTCTGAGAAACACGAGAGGTAGACGGTTTTTCCTTATCAACAACTTGAATGGAAGAAACTTGCGTTAATTTCTGTTGCACACCTTCCGGCGGTTTACTATGTTTATATGCTAATTTACGACATTCATCCTTGATATGACCAAGATTTTTACAATATGCACAACGCGGACGTTTAATAGTGTCTCTTTGTTCACAGGTAATATTTTGATCGAAAAATTCCTCAATAGAACGCGCTTCTTTTAAAAGTTCAGTAAATGTCTCTATTTTATCACGTGGTACTTTTTCTCGAATTTTCTTGTTCAGAAGTCCGTACACCATATCCAGTTGAACAGTTTCAGTATTCTCGGGCAACTGAGCTAATATAGAACGAGCTTTGCAAATAAACACGTCAGTAGGGGTTTTAGAGTCCTGCTCACGCGAAAACAATTCACGATAAACGAAATGTGGTGGTTTTTTAGGTCCAAAAGTAATCCGTAACAGATCTATTGCTTCATTCCATGTGTTAATTGACGATTTTATTCCACGAAACCAAGTAGCTGCAAAACTGTCTAGAAGCATAGGCAATCCTCGAAATGCATTGTCATCAGATATACGCATGCAGTCTTTATAAATTTCAATTGCGTCAATAAAAGCATTAGCATCTGAGTTTCTGTCACCATTAAACCGAGAAGCACAATTTGTGAAATTTCCACTTTGTATTGGAGGTGAAGGTATATTTATTTGTGAGGTATTGTTCGTATTTAATCTGAGTGTCTCAAGAAGTTGTGTAAACTGTTCATTACTCATTACCACTTGTTCAGCCATATTCGGATTTTCTCCTAGACTACGGAGCCAATAATTACTAGTAGCCGTGCTGAATATTTAAAACACGTCACGCACTTTAAAGTCAGTAATAGTCTTTCGCCAATATTAAATAAAATGTGCTACTTACATTTAGTCTTCCTAACTGGGATATGAACGAATTTTTTTGATTGTAGAATTTTCCACTTACATATCCTCCTTAGAAATGAAAGAAAATTAATTTTTTCACGTTAACACACAATTTGAGCTAGTTCCTATCACCACAAGAAATGTTTTTGTTCCAAACACTAAAAAACGATGAAAAATTTTAACACGGGCAAGTCCTTACGAACGAACTATAAATGACTTATTTAAAATATCAAATGTCACCAATTTGTTCTAAATACATAGAAGCAAACAGCTAATTATTATTTCTTATGCTTTTAGCCAACACTGCACTGTTGAAACACACAGAAAATGTTCTTACAAAATGTTTACGATATCACAAAAGTTCTCGAAAGTTTTCGAATTGTCCTAAAATATTAGAAGCAACCGAAAGAAATTTGCGTGAAAATGTCTCCTTTTTGTCCTAAAACAGTAGAAGCAAACGGATGAGCACTCACAACCAGTATTCTTGATGTTTTTTCACTTTTTTAAAATGTAACTTGCAGGAATTTGCCACTCGTTGGGACGCCAGTTATGACGGATATTAGATGACCGGGGGGCCAAACCGTCGATTTTATTTGTGAGATCAAAACTCCAACTTCACTGTTACACTTTAATAACTTTTCAAGAATACAATTTACTGAATATTTGCACAAAATAAATAAGATTGAAAAGGCGCGTAAAACTACTTAACCTCATTACATTCAGAGAACTAGCAAGGCACTAAACGTTAAACTTCAAAATATATGACAGTCTTCTTGATTGCGTATGCAACCAACACTACTGTACAGCGGCGGGCTGGCTGCAAACACGTAGATTGTTACAATATATATATATATATATATATATATATATATATATATATATATATATATATATATATATATATATATATATATATATATATATATATATATATATATATATATATATATATATGTATATATCTTTTCTCTCTCTCTCTGCTAGTTTGGCACAAGGGACGACAAGAGTCAGAGTTTCCCATTTCCTTTCATTTTTGTCAGCCTTCGGCTGTCAAGGAATGAGAAATATCAGAGATTTTAAACTACTCAGGGGGCATTTTCCTTCATTTTAGTCCGCTTTCGGCTGACAGGCAAATGTCCTAGGGTTGTTTATGCTTCGCTCACATCCCTTATAGTTAATTTGTGATAATTTAGTAATGAAATGCCTAGAGTAAAGCCAAATAAAGAAAGGCGGCAAAAGCACCGGGACAATAAAAGTAAACAAAACTTAGCAGATAACTTTACGTCAAAGAGGTTATTTGGTGATGATTAATTTTTGCTTGAACTTTTTTTTTTTTTAAACACATATTATTATACAATATATATATATATATATATATATATATATATATATATATATATATATATATATATATATATATATATATATATATATATATATATATATATATATATATAATATATATATATATATATATATATATATATATATATATATATATATATATATATATATATATATATATATATATATATATATATATATATATATATATATATATATATATATATATATATATATATATATATATATATATATATATATATATATATATATATATATATATATATATATATATATATATATATATATATATATATATATATATATATATATATATATATATGTATATAAATACATATAAGGGTAGATACATATACATATTTTTTATTCTGGTCACGAATTTGACAAATCCAGCCAGAGGTGATAACGGCATTCCGATCCTACATGACGTATTCTTCGGCTTACTGTGCACAATGTTAATAATATTTAGTCTGTACCATCTGATCAAACTTCTAATAATAAGGTGTAGCCTCCTTAAACGACTTAAGAAAGAAACATGTATCAGTCTAAAACCGAAACCTGCTCCCCCGAAGAAGTGCAAGAACATGAAATAACATATACATGCTAGAGATAGTTAGCGGATCCCTGGATACACACCCAGGTCAAAGCATTGAATGCACTTTGCATAAAAGCGAGGAAGAGGAGGAGGACAGTTCTTAAAACGTTTCTTTTCCCTTCTTCTTTTCTTTTTTTTTTTTTGCTACACATGTGGACACATGTAAACCTAAACAATTAAGGCACATAGGCTTAACTAAAAACAAAGTCCTTAATTAATTATAAGTAGATTTACTAGTAACGTAGTTTTGGGTTCTTTTTTTCTCTCACTTCTTAAATCAATAGTAAAAAAGGAAGTAACAAACAATTGAGTTGCAAACAGACATGAGACGTGTAATTTGTTATTCTACAAAAATTTCTCATATAAATGATATGAGACGTGTAATTTTTTATTGTACAAGGATTTCTCATACAAAAGATATGAGGAGTAATTTTTTTTTATTGTACAAAGGTTTCTCATGCAAACAGATATGAGATGTGTAATTGTTATGGTACAAAGGTTTATTATATAAGCAGATATCAGATGTGTGTCTTTATAGATTAAGTAAAATAGTAAACATGAAAATGGTTCCTTTTGTATATTATGAGTTAGGAAGTTATATTGCCAAGAGTCTGTATGAGAAATAAAATACGAAATATGTTGTGATGCAAAGTAGGGATACCAAGTTTTTTTTGTGTTTTGCAGTCCTATCGTTAGACAAAAGTAGTTACAAAATGAAGGCCCACTTTGTCTGTATATAAAAATAAGGCTATTGTTCTACAAGTACTTACTACAAAAATTTTATAAATGTTGGACTTAAGTACAAAAGTACAGAGTATTCCGAACATTATTGTAACTAAACATACAGGTATATACAGTCAATAACATTGTTGAACTGAATAGATGTAAAAAACAACAGAGAATAGAAGGAAAAAAATAAAGCGATATACTATAAGTTTAGTTGTTCGTTTAAGTTTTAAGCTATAAATAGTTATTCCATTGTTTTCTTTTCACATGTTATGCAAAACCACACAATATGAGCCACATCCAAAGCACTATGAGTCAGCTATCAGCAGGTGATGTCAATTAGCCAGGGCACAGCAGGCAGCGGATAGACCACAAAACCAGTGTTGGTATGCAAATCAGAAACGTAGGTAAATGTACCGTAGCTACCAATGGAGGTCCTACACACAAAATGGCTCAACAAATATACACTGCATAAATATATTATGTACAAGTATAACGCAGCATTGGATACCTACTAACCGGTTACGGAGGGATCCGTATACCATACAACCAATACACTCTGTGGGGTCGAAGGCCTATCCATCCATCACAGCCTCCCAGACCACATGGCAACAGGGTTCCACCCTGCTATATAACCCATTGTCTCCCAAGCTGTTCAATTACCCAGTGTTACCAGAGCAGCAGTCAACTGAAATAAAGGACGTATATTGGAGCCCCTTGGTCAAGTTCACATTAAGCTAACGCACCCTCTGTTAGTAAATAAGGCATGGTTTGCATTAATTAAAAACTGCTTACCTTGCAAAAATTCCTGGGCATTCCGTCATATTTTGTTGCTACAGGAGACAATATGCATACGGTGTACAAACACTTGTTGAGTATTCAAAGAAGCAATTTGGACCCTTTGGAAGGACAACACATCTGTTGATTTTCTGTATAACCTATACTTTCACAAACTACTTCCCAGTGTTGCCAATAGTTGTTGAACACAATCCACTAGATGACTACTTTCATTCTACTAGAAATCCACTAGATTTTAATTTGGCAATTACATAAAGCGGTAAATTTGAATTTTTATTTTTAAAAACGGCTTTTCAGTAATTTCAATTATGATCTACCAAAAACTGTATAAATGTTTTTGTAATTTTTGGGATGCAATAAATAACCTCTCACAATAAACCCAAAAAAAGTAAACTCAAATGAGGCACCAGGTCTAGCTGGCCAAGCCAAGTGGTTACTCCGTTCACACTTAGGGCTATCGTATACGATTTTGCATGAGTTTATATAGATGTACATAAGACATGATATAATAAAAACATAACAGACAGATTGCATAGCATGGCAAGTGACACAATATTACCTTTCACTCATTCAGGAATAAAAAGAAGACCTACAGTTATTTTTTCTTTATGCCAGAATAACAGTTATGTTATTTTTATTTTTGCAGCTTATATGTTGAAAGCATACTCATGGAATTTCGTCAGTTAACGAGAAAATCTAATTTATCATTGAAGGACTAAATTCTGATTGATTGCGCATAATGTGTGAGCACAGAAATTTCAATTCGAAATTTACCATGCATTGTGATATGCAAGAAAAACAGTATCATTATGCCTGTGCTCTGATTGATTAATGCCTCTATGGATATGCTTATGCGCCTATGCAAATTCATTACTGCAGTAATTCTAAGAAGAAAAAGGAATCTAAAACGTTAAAACAGACCGCCATATTCCATCATTGATGGATTGAAGGAGTTTATTATTGCAAATATTTTTTTTCGTGTAAAGAATTATTTTAGAATTCTACTAGAAAACCTACTAGATAATTACTCAAATCACTAGAAATTCTACTAACCCACTAGATCAAATTTTCACTAACTAAATGGGCTCTCCATTCTACTAGATTTAGTAAACATTCTACTGAGATGGCAACACTGCTTCCGCCTACCAGCACATGTATCACATCAAACGTCAAGTCAGTATCGCCCGCAGTGCCAACTTCAAATCAACAAAAGACAGTAAAATTCGCATCATTTGAACTACCTGAAAAGGTGAACTAAAAACGCTAGTACCGGACTCAGTGCTCGAGTGATAAACAATTGTGCCTATGAACAATGCTGGTGAAATGACTCCTTTTTTTATATATTAAAATGATAAACAATTTTTGTGTGGTTACCGTTAAAATTTTTTACAGTTTCTAGAAAGAGGAAGGCGTCAACAAATTAGAAAACATTTCTCACTTTTATATTTTTAACCTTTTAAACAAATAGAGCAAGCTTTGTCGACGTTGCCTCATAATTTCTCCAATGGAGAGTAATAGTTATATTATCTAAAATATATATATACTGATTTTATTATTATTATTTTTTTTATATACATTTTTTTTTTTTATAACATTTTTTAGTCTGTTAGTTTCTTTAAAAGCTGGGGGCCAGCTCTTCTAGGTGGGGGAGATGTGTCACATATAGCATATTATAGGTAATTCTTCCAAATTCATAAAACATCAGTTGGCAGATCAGATAAATAAAATTAAAACTTAAAACAATTTACAAATATAAAACATTAATAACTTAAATAATTTCCAAATATAAAACATCAATAAATAAAATAAAAGTCAGAATATAGTAATCATATTATTTACATAAATAATAGAAACATAGTCCAAACTAATAATAAACTTCTACATAATATGCACATTAATATACAGAATCTGCTGATTCTACATTTACAATAACTATAAATATTCGGCAACAGAATGAAAAAAGGGAGTGTGGGACTAACCACCTTTAGTGACACACCTTGCCCCATTGGTGAGATAATTGTTCTATTGACATTGTTTGATTGTTATATTTTGGGTTACTTTGCTACATGAGTAGCCCATTTAAAAGTTTGTGATAAATAAAACCTCATTTAATTGATAACTAACCTCCAAGTCATTTAAAAAAAAAACCTCTCGCAAGCCAAGCAAGTCCCAGTAAGTGTAGTATTTTGGGGCACGGTTACATTGTAACGTGACATGAATCTCAACGAACTATGATGAGAAAACGGAGAAAGATCTGTCTGCAGGTCTGTAGCATGTGTCTACGTATCGCCACAGTAGTCACAGTTTTTGAGATGTTTAAATTTGTTACACAATGATAAATTCGGCGATGAGCAAAACTGGCCTACTGTAAGGAGATCCACGTACCCAAACTTTTTTTGTATTTGACTTAAAAAAAAAACGTTATTGATGACTGATGAGATTATAAAATCAGGTCCATTATTATCAAGGAAATAAAATACATTTTCCAAATATTTAAATAAAGCTGACGTAACTGAAATTTTGTACACATTTGTCCTCATAAAATGAGGTTAGGATAAATTTGGCAGTTCAACATTTGAAATGTCTAATTTACGCTTTTAAAATTTAATTGGGGTAAGGCAATAATTAAATTGAATGATTTTTTTTAGATCAGGATGATGTATACTGGTGTAAGAAAGTTGTGCTAGCCATAGGTGTATTTTTTCGAAGTGATTTAACGGATTAAACTGATTACTTTGATAAAAATCACTTCAGCTAGTGTTTTTTGAAGCGATTACAGTTAGTTGTAACTGAGCAAACTGATCGATAAGATAATATGGGTAGTTTAATCACATAAGAAGTGGGGAGAAGAAAAATGTACAAAACGTTATGTTCAGATTTTGACATATTTTGAAGTGTTATGTTATATGGGTGCTTAGACGTTAAATGTAAGTTATTTACATAAATAATTATCCTTTACTGCCTTTTCTTGTTGTTTATAATTGAAACGGAATTTCCATCGACATCAAAAATAAATTATTCATGTGGTAGTGAGGCCCAAGAGAGAAAAAGAAAAATCAAAAAGAAGTTTTGAACTTTGTAAACTTATGCTGATGGATGATAAAAATCAATGTTATGACTTGTTTGTTACAAGAGAAGAATATAGTATAACCCAAATCTGTCGAATAACTACAATAAAAAAGCGTTTCCTACAAAATTAAATAATGAAACAAGGACAAAATTAAGTTCACGTTTTTCTTTCATGATTTTATGGTAAAATAATTGAAGGTACTTACAAATACATAAATATCACCAATGGGAATTTCCACATATTTTTTTTCATTTGCTTATTCGATAGTATTTATAAATATGACCTCATAGAATTTTTCCGGATGTTTTTGAATTTTAGTCTTATGACGTCATCCGACTAGGTTTGGCACCAAACACAAGCAGCTTCACTAGTGTGGACGGATTGCAGTATTGCCAATTTTACGTATTGCTTGAAAGCGTAATTGGTGATTACTTATTCAGTTATAAATAAAATTATAAATTTATTCACATAGATTTTCTTTTTACCCTAGTACAGAGAAAATTTTGTTTATATTTGTTTTAAAACTTCGACATTTATTTATTTAAAAAAAAAAAAATCAGCAGAAATCAAATAAGTTAGGTTATGTTATAGATTTATTCTACGTTGCTGTTACGGAATTGACAATTGAAAACAAATATTATAGCTATTAATGTAATAGTCCAAGAGCTGGCGTCCAAAATGTGCAAGAGTTTCCTTAAAAAATTTTTTGAAATTAGGTTACTTTTTAGTGATGGAAAATAATTGTAGAGTCAGCACTTCCGGTACCGGGACACCTGCCGCTGGGACGCTCGCAATTAATTAACGTCTCTAAACTGTTTTCTCAAAGCTCAAAATTAATAGAGAACGAGCAAATATAATATAAAACAAGAATCCAACAGTCAGACAGCAAAATATTGGAACACGTGGCGTCAGTGCTACTTCATACCTGTCAAAAAAATGACGTGTGTTAAAGTGATTTCTCAAAGCTGAAATTCTCCAAAAATATTAATTAAAACTATAAAGTTAATAAAGGAGACAGTCAGACTCATTTATGATAGGACCACGTCAGTCAGCAGTCGATAGATGTGAGAACGGTGACTGCGCACATTAGTACGCCTTTTCTCAATACATATCATTTATTTTATATAAAAAAAATAATTTTAATTGTTTCTTAATAATTGTAATTGTTATTATATAGATATCAGTTATTTTATACAAGAAAAAATAATTTTAATTTTTATAACAGAAAAAAAAAAGAATCATTGATTCATTGAAAAAAAAACATCTAATCGTCAGAATCATTGCCGTCGTCGTGTTCTTCGCCACTATCTTTATTAGAATAAAACGCGATTGCACAATATTCTTCGGCGTCATCAGTGGTGGTTGATTCCGAATCTGTGTACAAATAAAAAATTCAGCGTTAAGCAATACATTACATTAATAAGTACGGTTTTGAATCACATTTGCGAGTCGACTGGCAAAAATTACCTGCAGGTGTATCATCCGGTTGAATCAAAACGTCAGAAATGAAATTAGGTAGCTGATCGTCTTCGTACCAATTGAAATCATATCGGCCATCGATCAACTGCCAACCGTTTTACTCTGAAATCATTGCAGTGGGCACTTTTTCATCAGCATTACTCCAATCAGCATGACTCCAATTCGCTTCTTTAGCAAAGAGTAGTTTATTCTTTGTTTTTAGTTAGAGAATAAATATTAAAATTAAATACAGAAAATTCAGAACTCAGTCAAAGAAGACTGGCAGTCGGCGCTCTATATAAAAACGATAAAACGTAAACATCATAGCCACGACAACACTTGTACTCCGCCGGCCGGTATTACTTTGATTTTTTGTTATCATACAGCACGCTTACCGATAGGCGGGCAGGTGCGGACTTATTTGGAGTGCGTGCTTTTGATTAAAATTTAAATTTAATTATTTAGAAACTACAACCGACTTGCGGCAAGTCAGCGCCCCCAAGATTCAGCGCCCCAGGCGACCGCCTGGCTCGCCTGCCCATCGGACCGGCCCTGATAACCCACATTCCATTGAGTTATAAAATAAACAATATGTATTGAGAAAAGGCGTACTAATGCGCGCAGTTACCGTTCTCACATCTATCGACGGCTGACTGACGTGGTCCTATCATAAATGAGTCTGACTGTCTCCTTTATTAACTTTATAGTTTTAATTAATGTTTTTGAGAATTTCAGCTTTGAGAAATCACTTTAACACACGTCATTTTTTTGACAGGTATGAAATAGCGCTGACGCCACGTGTCCCTATATTTTGCTGTCTGACTGTTGGATTCTTGTTTTATATTATATTTGCTCGTTCTCTATAAATTTTGAGCTTTGAGAAAACAAGTTTAGAGACGTTAATTAATATTACACCTTTGCGAGCGTCCCAGCGCCAGGTGTCCCCGGTACCGGAAGTGCTGACTCTACAGTTACTTTCCATCACTAAAAAGTAACCTAATCTCAAAAAATTAGCTTTGAGAAAACTCTTGCACATTTTGGACACCAGCTCTCCTACTATAACGAGATTATTGTATGATTTATAACAATCGAGGAGACGTCTGAGATGGTTTAAATCACATAATAACCGAGTTGCATTCAAAGTTTTATCGTATCATTGACAACGATGACGTGAAAAAATCAACAACTTTGGTTGTCATTTTAGCGTGCCATAGAAATTAAGATAGTCTTAATCATGGAAGATATTGATATTCCTGAAAATATACTTGCTGCTGCTAACACTGTAAGATTAGATTTGCTTCCGGATAAATCATAAATCCATTACGAAAAAGAATATCTTCAGTATTGTGAGTGGCGAGATAGAGAACAGGTTCAAGGTGCTGGAGAAACGGTAATACTTGCTTATTTTGTAAAATGCTCAAATCAGTACTTCCCGTCTTTTTTTTTGTGCTAAATATTCTATGTTACGAGCTTGTTTGGAGTTGTAGGAAAGAGTGGAAATCGACAAGTATGGCGCTTTGATACGATTCATTAAGAAAAAAATGTGGGATATAGAGCAAAAAAAATCGAAAGTATTCAGAAGAGAGCAGGTTAATGAATTTGTTTGTACTGCCGCAGACGAGACATTTTTAATGATGAAAGTAGCTTTTTTAATTGGAATTGGCGGAGCTTGTAGAACCAACGAATTAACGGAAATGTCCATGGAAAATGTTGAAATTCTAGAGAGCAATCACAATTCCTGACTCAAAAATCCACAAGAAAAGGTTTTTTGCGGTGATATCTGACGGAGACGTTAATCCTGTGGCTTTATTTAAAAAATTTATAGTATTACGTCCAACTCATACTCCGCATAGAAGATTGTTCGTATCATATAGAAACGGAAAATGCACCGTTCAGCCTTGTGGTATCCATTTCTTTTCTAAAATACCTGAGAAAATTGCTATGTATCTCAAACTTGAAAATCCAACTATGTATACTGTTCATTGTATTAGAAGATCTTCAACAACTTGGTGGTTGGGAATCGAGCAATGTTGCAAGAGGGTATTTAGAAGATAACTTGAGTAAGAAGGTTTCCATAGCGCGAAAAATTCAAGTTGGAGACGTTTCTGTAAACATTGTATTATGTACTAAAGAGACCATCGAAATGAAAAAGAATGTTGCTAGGCAAGAGTCAGTGGACATGCCCATCATTTTGGACAATAATGGTGTATCTATCAAATTTGAAAACTGTCAAAATATTCACGTCAATGTTCATAAATAATAGCTATAAAATAAAATTCGTATCTAGGGTATTATGATATGGTAACTAACGTATTATATATTGTAACTAACGTATTATGTGCTACTAAGTTATTGTGAAGTTGTTGTAATGTTATGATATTAATAATTATCAATAAAGACTTAACTTAAAGGAACCTTAATTTTCAATTATACAATAAATTAATTATTATAGTCATTCTCATTTATTTTTAACTTTCATCTGATTATGATGATTTTATTTGAATAGTATTGTAGCGTATATTTTATTAAAAAATCGTTTTAAAAAGAATTTAAATTATAAATAATGAATAGCAACAGTAAATCGATAATAGAATAAAAATAAAAAATTCACAATTATATATATATATATATATATATATATATATATATATATATATATATATATATATATATATATATATATATATATATATATATATATATATATATATATATATATATTTGGGTGATTCAGCTAAAACTCCCCAGGCCGAATACTCGGAAACTAAGAAAGATATTGAATTTCTGTAAACGCCAATAAATAGATACTTCTAATGACTATACATTGAAGTTCAAACGACGTGCTTGCCGATTACGGTATGAGCGTCGCGACGCCGATAAAAAATTTTTAGGTGACAGGAAGTTTGAAAATGTATGATTCTAGTAGTACATTCAATTCTAAGGTTTTTTTGTCTTCCGCACATTTTTATTTAAATAAGTAGTTTTTAAATTATAACAAATTTTAATGTCAAACGCCCACAATTTTTATAATCGCATTGAAACAAATTAACATAAGTTGACTTTTCTTACAATTTGACAAGTGTCGACAATCTGTCACTGCAATACAAGTGACGAAAAATTTTTATATTTTGTAATATTCACTTATAAAAAAGGCAATATTATGGTTCAACACAATAATTCCGAAAAACTGGATATGATTATTATTTATGGTGAATGTGGCAGAAACTCAAGAGAGGCTGCAAGGCTTTACAGGCGACGTTACCCAGATCGAAGACAACCAGATCATAAAACGTTTTTAAATTTAAAGAAAAATTTGCTACAATATGGAAGCTTCGATAAAGGCAAGCGTGAACGTGTACGAAGAATTCGAAATAGTCGTAATACGGCGGAAGTTCTACAGTGTGTTGAAAACAATCCTCATATTTCAATAAGAAGTGTTGAAGAGGCCACTGGCATTTCATTTTCCTCTTGTCAAAGAATTTCATCCCTATAAAGTGCATCTTGTTCATCATTTGCGTGCTGAAGATTCACAAAGAAGTTTATATTTTAACTCCCGCTTATCAATACTGTATGCGCAAGATAATACATTACTACGAAATATTTTATGGAGCGATGAAAGTCATTTTCACAATAATGGTATGGTAAATAGACATAATTGCCATTATTGGTCAGATGATAATCTAAAATGGACCAGAATAACCCATAACCAAAATGTTTTTGGTATCAGTGTGTGGTGTGGCATTTTAAATGGGCATTTAATAGGATCGTGTTTATATGATGGTATATTAAATAGCCAGCGATACCTAAATTTCCTGCGCAACGAGCTTCTAGCATTATTAGAGGATGTTCCCATCAACGTGCAGCTTAATATGTGGTTTCAACAGAACGGTGCACCGCCGCATACTGCAAGAATTGTTTCGAATTATTTAGACACTGTTTTTACACAGAAATGGATAGGAGCAAATGGACCACTTCGTTGGCCCGCTTGGTCATCTGACTTAACCCCACCTGATTCTCTCTTGTGGGGTTACTTAAAAAATATGGTTCATGAGGAACCAATACAAGACATGGCTGATTTACAAAATAAAATTTATGCCAGTTGTGCAGCAATTAGTCGAAACACTTTATTAGCTGCCTGTGATTCGGCTCTTAGACGTCGTTATGACGTGCATTTATCAAAACGGGGGAACTCTCGAAAACTTGCTTTAGTTTTATTTCTTTTAAAATCATAGAATTAGGCCTTGTGTTTATGTTTTCAGGAATAAATGTTAAAAAACGTAGTTATTTTATCATTTTAGTGTTGTATTAGTGTTATTAATGGTAACAATAACAATATTATAAGAAATTCTATTCAATGCGATTATAAAAATTATGGGCGTTTGACATTAAAATTTGTTATAATTTAAAAACTACTTATTTAAATGAAAATGTGGGTAAGGCAAAAAAGCCTTAGAATTGAATGTACTACTAGAATCATACATTTTCAAACTTCCTGTCAACTAAAAATTTTTTCTCGGCGTCGCGACGCTCATATCGTAATCGGCAAGCACGTCGTTTGAACTTCAATATATAGTCATTAGGAGTATCTATTTATTGGCATTTACAGAAATTCAATATCTTTCTTAGTTTCCGAGTAATCGGCCTGGGGAGTTATATATATATATATATATATATATATATATATATATATATATATATATATATATATATATATATATATATATATATATATATATATATATATATATATATATATATATATATATATATATATATATATATATATATATATACGTATATATATATATATATATATATATATATATATATATATATATATATATATATATATATATATATATATATATATATATATATATATATATATATATATATATATATATATATATATATATATATATATATATATATATATATATATATATATATATATATATATATATATATATATATATATATATATATATAATATACTTAAATAATTACCTTTTATTTTGTATCCGAATTAAAACAGTCTTGAAAATGTTTGATATAACACAAAACACAAAAATGAATGTACAAATTCACGAAATCGTTCACAATTCAAATAATTTTCAGCTACCGAAACAATACTTAAATAAAGGAAATATATTGTCTGAACGTTATTTATGGCATTCTCTAAATGTTTCATTTCTTTTTTGGTACTTACTAACACATGAATTCGTTCGTTATCTAAAAAATGTAGTTGGTTACCAAGTAGGTTACTGGAAAAATATAGTTTAAAAAAACTAAAAAACACGCTTTTAAAGCACATCAAACTAAAAAGTGAAAAATAATTATTAATATAAACTGAAAACAATAATGAACGAAAAATACTAGTATTATTGTGAAAAAAGCGTGGGTGGCTCGATACACGAAAAATATGGCACAAAGCGCCCCACGCTTTTTTCACAATAATACTATTATTTTTCGTTCATTATTGTTTTCAGTTTATATTAATAATTATTTTTCACTTTTTAGTTTGATGTGCTTAAAGCACATCAAACTAAAAAGTGTTTTTTAGTTTTTTTAAACTATATTTATTTTTCACTTTTTTAGTTTGATGTGCTATGAAAGCGTGTTTTGTAGTTTTTTTAAACTATATTTATACTGCTTATTGATGCTGATATTATAACATATTACGATTCAACAGATCTTTTCTGAAAAAAAAAAATTTTTATTTCAGCCATGGGATTTGAACTCACGCCCGCTCTGCCAACGACCGAACTGAGAATCACGGAACATACTTACAATATTAAGCCTCTTGCTCTCACGCAGAGGATACGTGAGGAAAGGACTGGCGATCCTGATCAGGATAATGATATAAACTTATCAAATTATTGTATTGTTACCGGTTCTTCGTAAGTGTACAAAGTTTCAATTAAATCTGTCTGTTTAAAGTGGGTCAAAATCGAGTCCAAAGAGTCGGTTAGAAGCAAACAAGCAAACAAACAAACATACAAGTGAAGCTAATAAAAGCGTGTTAAAAATAAACCTCTGCGCTTGTGACTTTATGTCAAAAGATTAGTCAGAGGTTGTTTTTTGATAACTAATATGAGACACCAAAATAATAATAAATATAATTCCCCAACGTTTCGGAAAACGAATCTGTTTCCATTTTCAAAATTATTTATTTTTTTTAGAATATGTAAAGCAAATATGAAAATATGGCAACACAGGTTCGGCCATAATCACAGAGCGCATTATTTCATTGGTTAATTAACTGGCGGCAATTTTAAATTAATCCAAATACATGGCACGGTAACAACAGGGATCTTGAGTTTCAAACGATTTCTCTCCTTTTTCATGTTATTTAAGGCGTTAACGGCAATATTTTCCATCGTGGATTTTTTTGTGAGCCTTTTGTGAAGCTACTGAAAATCATCGGATACAAAATTGTCAGTTATCCTTTTTTGGTGACTCATTTTTATTTAAATAGATTTCAATCGCAAACTCATAGTTCTTACTTAAAAATGATAAAGAGAAGTCCAAAAATATTTTTTCTAAAAGTATAGTGTGTATATAAAAGTTTTATACATGTGTATCTAACAAAGGTAATTTTTTATTTAAAAAAAATATCTGATGTTGCCAGCACATAACTTTCTTATACCAGTATATATCATCCTGATCTAAAAAAATCATTGTTTAATTCCTCACTCACCTTAATTAAATTTTAAAAACGTACCTTGACATGTTTCATAAAATTTTTTTTAATAATTATCAGCGTCCTTCGATACTGTCAATAATAAGTCATGTCATCACATATTTTAATAATTTCTTCTTATTGACATTGATATTTTGTAACTAAATTAGATATTTCAAATGTCAACTGCCAGATTTATCCTAACCCCATCAGCTTTATATAAGTACTTGGAAAATATATTTTATTCGCCCGATATAGTAGATATGAATTATAATATCTTGTTTGATGAATTATAATCTTTCATTTAGAATATATTTTTTTTGTAAAGTCAAATACAAAAGCTGGCCAATTTTGCTCTTCACAGAATTTTTTCATTGTCTTTGGCCTTTAGAACAAGTGTACCAAATTTGAAAGCTTTATCTGAAAAACTGTGGCTGCTATCGCGATACTACAGACATACGGACAATTTTTTTTAAAGTTATGTTTTTACATTATAGCTCGTCGAGATTTGTCCACAAATGCAATAAAAATTTTTAATTCATTCATTATGTCTCTTCTGGTGGTACCACATTCGCCAAATTTAATGTGTCACCTAAAATATTGTTGTCAATTTTAACTGTCAAATTTGGGAAGAGTCCCATTAGTATTTTTTGAGTTATCGCGGATGCGGAAGCGGATGCGGATACACACACACACACACACACACACACACACGCACACGCACACGCACACGCACACGCACACGCACACGCACACGAAAGAAAGTCGTGTTACTGTCATAGCTGCATAAAAATGGAACGTAACATATTTCTACATAATTTTTTTAAAGAGGTTATTGTACAGTTTGGTTTTTTCAATTTTTTAATAAATCATAGTACTTTGAGGAGAAAAAGAGGGTAAATTTAATTTTGGAATTTATCCTATTATTTCGCAGACATAGGTAATGATAAAACCCCCCACAATAAATATGCAAATATTAGCAAAAACTTACATCTTTCTTACATGGACCACCGCGTTACTTCTATAATACACATGTTAGTCCAACAGTGCACAGACAGATAGCAAGAATCAATAAACGTGAAACCTTTCTGAAATTCTTGGAAACTATTCATTGGAAATTTTAAAATGCAATACATTTTGTACATAGTTGCAGAAAAAAAGAACAAACGCAAAATAAATAATATATTCGATCATAAATAAATATTTTATAGCAGGTTACCCAAGAAATAATTGAGGTACATATGTTATTTCTTTTTAAAAAAAATTCATACATTAACCTCAATCGAAATTCCCACACGAAAGGTACAGGTTTCCCCGCGGAAAAAAAGTCACAATGAAATTGGTATTATTTCTTTACATCAGATATTCAAAGTATTATATATTACTTTACATAACACATTGTATATTTTTGTACATATTTGAAAATTCATATTCATATTAAAAAAATATATCGCTGGCCATCAAATGAAAGTAATTTAGTAAAAATGGAAATGTGTATAATACATTGTATAATTATAATTTTTTTTTATTTAAAAATTGAATAAAATTTTAATTAATAAAAGAAAATCGTATGAAATCCCTGCACGGAATTTGATAATACTGTCGCAACCGCGTATAAAAGGAATTGAAGATATTTTTACATTATTTTTGTAAAGAAATTATTTTGTTACGAAAACCTGAGGTAACCATTAATAATTAATGACAATATTATTTTTTTCCATTTTTTTGAAAGTCATACTACTTCCAGGAGAAAAAGTGGGTATATTAAATGTAGGTATTTATCCAATTATTTCAGAAAAATACCTAAAAAAATGTTACGAAAATATCTAAAATCCCAACAAAAAATATACGAATGTTGCCATTAATACTAAGGCTGGCAATTTTTCAGATTTTAGTATTCGAATATTCGTTCGAAAAAATATTCGAATATTCGAACTATTCGAATATTCGAACTATTCGAATATTTCGAATATTCGAATACTCGAATAATCCGAATTATTCGAATAGGTATCCGAATAAACCGGATCCTCGAATAATCATTATTAATAGGTATAGCACTGAATACTAGTGAATAGTGAATACTCTATTTGAGTATTTGGTTGGATAGACCACAATAATAGTCGTGACGTAATCCACTAAACAGGCAATTTGATTTGCTTTCCATACCCACAATAGGGTATGTCTCCTGTACATGTGGTTTAAGGGTCAGAATTATTTAGTTAGTATTTTATTTTAGGATTGAGGAGCTATTGTTCACATTTAACTATTGAAGCTTAAATAAAACGAAAACAGAGCTAGTTTATTATACTTCTGTATCTATTTTTCCTTTTCGAAAAAAATAAGTGCTCTAAAATTAGAATGTTCTTAAAAAAGACGCAGATTGTGAAGGTAAAACAAATACATGAAAAGTCAATAGTTAAATATTTACAGGTTTTCTAAAATTTAAAATTTAATTTTATCCCCTGCCTTAGTACAGTAAGAATAAGGTCGAGGCGAGAAAGAGATGGAATAGTTTGACTGGGAGTAAAACGTGCCACTAATGTGGTCTATTTATGTATTTGGATTTTAGAATAGGTACCCACCTATACCTACTATCTACCTACTTTGGTTGGATGCATACTGCATACCTATTCGTACATAATTTAATAATATATTTTAATATTCAAATTTACTCAAATATAATCAAATATTCGAATACTCGAATATATGCGAGTATTCGAATATTCGAGTATTCGAATATTTCGAATATTCGAATAATTTCCTATTAGAATAATTCGTATTCGATTACTCGAATATTCGAATACTCGAATTAATCGTATTCGATTCCCAGCCCTAATTAATACGATTAAAAGAAAAATTACATTTATCATACATGGACCACCCTATATATTTTTATTGATATTTCTATGTAAAAATAGTAATGCGTGCGTCACTTCTATAATGCACATTTTACTACGCCTACCCAATTCCAATTCCAATTTAAAATCTTTATTGACAATTAAATAGATTATTTACAACTTGTATGGGGTACAATATAGTATTAACATTAATATATACATATATATACAGAAAAAGAAAACTAAAAATATCAATTCATTCATAAAATACATAAATAATAATAATACAAATAAATTAACCAAGTATAACATTCTACATACACATATTTACAATGAAAATACAGCCATCAAGCTAGTCGTCCAGGGTTCCCTGCGTGGCTGGGAGTTCTTAGGCAGACGGCGGGTGTTCTGGCCCTGGTGGCTAAGCAGTACCCCTTTTGTTGTTAGGGGTAGAGGTGAATGCTTTCCTGTAACAATAAAGCATGTTTAGCATGTTAAAAGATAACAAAAATACTAAAAATGTCGTTATAGTCTGTCTTGCAGGAAAAAAGTTAAAGAAAAACCTGCTTAAGAAAATTTAGAATTTAGAATGTGTGTGTGTGAAATGGGTAGGTAGGTAAAAGGGTAGTTATCTAAGAAAGATTTAGGATTTTGGGTCTGTAGGATGGTGGTATAAAAGGGTAGTTTGTTATGTCTGTCGTTGTGTGTGTAATGATATCGTTATTCGCAAAAAATTGGAAGGTTTTCATGTATTAATCTGTGGGTATGCTGATGGCCGTGGTAGTGTCTGATGTCCGTAATGCGTGCTGTAATTACTGAGTGTTGTATCTTATGTCTGAAAAATTTTTGTGCCGTTTGCGTGATGTAATCTCTAATGTAAGGTAGGTTAGCTGTCTCGTGGAGTCGTTGCGTGTCTATGTATCTATTAGAGTTAGCGAGGAGACGTAAAAGTTTGTTTTTCGTCGTCTGGAGACGCCCGAACTGTGTGTCGGACATCCTGTTCCAGACGACGCACCCATATGTTAATATAGGCCTAATAATAGTCATATATATTAACAATTTGTTTTTAGTGTTTAACACCGCCCGTCGATTGACGAGCGGATAAAGCCGATGTAATGTCATATAGGCTCTATTTAAGGTTTTGGTTATGTGCGGCTTGAAGGAAAGCCGCTGGTCCAAATGGACCCCAAGATATTTTACAACTTTAGTCTCCTCAATAACTCTGAAACACAACACTTTGTTGCTATAAACATGATTTGTATATTGTACAGAGAAAAGAGTAGACTGCTCGGGCGTCATTTATGTAACATCTATTGCCTGGGTTGCTGGGTTCCGTTACTGTTAATGAATAAAAGTCGGAGCCTTGGTAAAATAAATGGTTTTATTCTATTTAACTGTGGTGAACATATCAGGGTATTTAAATAATTAAATAAACATTCTTCTTGACGGGAACGTCAGAGAGAGAGATAGACGGTGCTGTGGGCGGCTAGGCAAACGACGTCTCCGGGCTTCTGAATGCCGGCCTCGGTGTTTAAGTACCGACGCTCCCTCAGCTCACCGCGCTATAGAGGATGTCAGACCACACGGCTGCCGTGGACTCAGCTTCGTTATTGTTGTTACGAGAAATCTACTGCAGGTCCTAGTATGTTCAGACACAGCTTTCAGCTCACCGCGCTGTAAAAGAGGTCTGTTTATACACACTATGTGCTCAGCAGGTTATTATCAGAAACGACGAACTGCGGCAGGTCCGAGTGAGTTTAGGCGCTTCTTTCAGCTCACCGCGCTGTAAAAGAGGTCTGTGTACCCACCTCTCTGAAAAGAACTAATGAAAGAATTGAGACGACGAAATAAAGAGGAATAAATATAGTTTAAAAAAACTAAAAAACACGCTTTTAAAGCACATCAAACTAAAAAGTGAAAAATAATTATTAATATAAACTGAAAACAATAATGAACGAAAAATACTAGTATTATTGTGAAAAAAGCGTGGGGTGCTCGATATACGAAAAATATGGCACAAAGCGCCCCACGCTTTTTTCACAATAACACTAGTATTTTTCGTTCATTATTGTTTTCAGTTTATATTAATAATTATTTTTCACTTTTTAGTTTGATGTGCTTTAAAAGCGTGTTTTTTAGTTTTTTTAAACTATATTTATTTTAAATTAATGCTTACGTAAATAATACTAGTAAATTACAGTAGTTTTGGTGGTTAATGTCTTTGATAAATTAATACAACAACAAAACTTATCTGGCAAATTCCAATCTTCTTATTGGCTGCAGCAGCGAGAATTGCAATGTTGCTCCAACGTGGAGGGGAGGGATGGATTCAAACAGATTTGCCTCTGTTACAATAGCTGTACAGGGTAAAAGCCGATGGACTTAAGAATAACTCCAACCAGAGGGCTTCGACATAACTCAAAAGATTCCAAACAAGGTTCCCAAAAAAAAAACCCTAAAATAATATTTTATATCTACCTTTTTCCCAGTGAACCAAGAGGAAAGACAAAACAGAATGAAACACATTACATACCTCAACCACAGAGGGTTTTCAGAGGAGAATTTACTTAAATCTTGCTACTGGAACGTTTTCGGTAGATTTGGGGAACGTTCGTGAAGACGTACTAATCACAAAAAGGCACGAGTTTCCAAAAATATTTAAATCCAACACAACACAGGAATCCGTAAAAGAGAAGTCGAAATAAATAAGCATGAAAAGTGATTAAATTCCAAATAGGCGAGAAAAATTACCACAAAAGCACTTTTCACCAATGTCTCCACTACATACCCATTTGTCTTTTTTTTCCAACCCATTCAAAAGAACAGATTGGAGGGAATAAGAAGAATTACTATCGTAACAGAAACAAAAGTTACCAAAGATAAGAATTTTCGATCGTTAATATAGTGAGTAGAATTATTGAGTTATAGGGCTGGAATTAGGGATATGAAAGAATTAATTGTATATTACGAGTGAACCACTACCTATCGCGGTAACAGAATTTAAAAACGGTCATTTCTCTGACGGCGCCTATGGAGAAGATTAATGTCACAATTCACAGTAAAAGTCAGAAATATTTCAGTTCTTATCAGTGATATTAGGCGAATCGATTGATTCTTTTACGTCCTAAATTAAATTAAATGGGCAACCCACAATATATTGTGAAACTATTTTGGATATTCTAATGTAAAATTTAAAATAATAAGCTTTTATGATCAACAATAAAATTTAGGTAAAAGGAAAAACGAAACCGTTACAGATTATAAATCAGGTCTATTATTATGAAGCCAGTAAAATATGTTTTCCAAACATGTAAATAAAGCTGATATAAACTGAAATTTTGTACACATTTGATCTCATAAAATGGGGTTAGAATAAATTTGTCAGTGAAGACATTTGAAGTGTAATTTAGTTACAAAAATGTCAATATCAAATAACTAGGGAGGGTTATGATATGTGAATTGTAATGTCACAATAAATATTAATCACTTTAGAGCGCTCCGAAGTCAATAGGCAACCCACCATACACCTAACCCAATTTTTGCCCATAAATCTTGTAAATATAAATTTATGTAAAAATGACAGAACTTCCTACATTTCACAACTTCATTGCCATGTGGACAGATTATTTTAAAATCAAAATTACATTTCATAAGAACGTCATTTTCAATATCCTCATTTCCAGCCGAATGGAAAATTACGTTCTTATGAAATGTAATTTTTATTTTAAAATAATCTGTCCACATGGCAATGAAATCGTAAAATGTAAGAAGTTCTGGCGTTTTTGCATAAATTTATATTTTCAAGTTTTATAGGCAAAAATTGGGTTGGGTGTATGGTGGGTTGCCTAGTGACTCCAAAGCGCTCTTAAATTTATAGTTAATAGAAAAAAAATATATTAAAAGAATATCTAATATCTATTATTGCTATTTCTTATTTCACACAATGAGTATGAGCTTTTGTCATTTTCTGTAAGGTACAGAAAAATCGTAATATGAAATTCAATTTCAAATACATACGATATAAAATTATTTTCAAAACTACATTACGCTGTATCACTATACTATCTGCTTTTATCGAAAATAAATATATAAATATATTACATTTTTTTCTTTTCTTGACCGTTATTATCAATTAATATTGATAGTTTTTTTTTGTGGGGATTTCGGTCAGGTATAACTAATTACATTTTTTTTTCTAACGTTTCGGTTTATTACACCATCATCAGAGAACTACAATTAATATAATATTTTAAACACATAGTTATGGATATTATACATTAAAATTTACTTACACTATTATTTATTAGGAATTTGTTTTAAAATTTTCTATTACATGCTGTTTGGTTGGCTGTTTTAACGCAACTGAGATATTTTAACATAGTTTGTGTGCTCTTAAAGTTTTGTTTATGTTACAGAGATAACGTTGGAATGTATATGGTTTACTGTGGGTGTTTTGCTTAAATAGTGAATATATAATAAGATATTTTATTTCAAGAAATTATTATTTTGTATCGGTCAGATGTAAAAATTGATTTCATGTTGTAATGTAGCCCAATTATTTAATTAAGTTAAAGTAGGTTTCGCTTAAATTTTCTATATCAGTGCGATTATTTATGGCGTTGGTATGTCTTTTTATTTGCAGCATTTCATGTATGTTTCTTCGGTTATAATTAGGTTCTTTTTCTAATATTTGTATGTTGTTAAAATTAAATCGGTGGTTTTGTTCTATGGCGTGTTTGGCTAGTGCTGTCGTGTTTTGGTTTTGAGTTTTTATGCTATATTTGTGCGTGTATATTCTTTTATGTAGATATTGTTTAGATTGGCCTATATAGGTACCATTACAGTCGTTGCAGTCTATCTTGTATATAGTGTTAGTTTCGTCTTCGGTTGGTAGTCTAGGTTTAAGTTTTGTGAAAAATTTTTTCGTGGTATTGTATGGTTTATGGGCTATTTTTATATTGTGTTGTTTAAATACGCTTGCTATTTTTTTCGGATACTGTTGGTATGTATGGCATGGATACATATTTATTATTACTATTATTTGGTGTGTGGGTTGTTTTATTATAGGTTTTGTGTATTCTTTTTTTTTATTATTGGTTCATAAAAGTGTTTAGGGTAGGAGTTTGCTTCTAGAACTTTTTTGATTTTTTTCAAATTATTTGGCCTGTATTTTGGATGTGAAAGTTGGACGGCACGATCTTTTAAATCCCACACATCAAACAACTACAAAAAAAGCGCCATCAATAGCCTAACAGATCGTGCCGTCCAACTTTCACATCCAAAATACAGGCCAAATAATTTGAAAAAAATCAAAAAAGTTCTAGAAGCAAACTCCTACCCTAAACACTTTTATGAACCAATAATAAAAAAAAGAATACACAAAACCTATAATAAAACAACCCACACACCAAATAATAGTAATAATAAATATGTATCCATGCCATACATACCAACAGTATCCGAAAAAATAGCAAGCGTATTTAAACAACACAATATAAAAATAGCCCATAAACCATACAATACCACGAAAAAATTTTTCACAAAACTTAAACCTAGACTACCAACCGAAGACGAAACTAACACTATATACAAGATAGACTGCAACGACTGTAATGGTACCTATATAGGCCAATCTAAACAATATCTACATAAAAGAGTATACTCGCACAAATATAGCATAAAAACTCAAAACCAAAACACGACAGCACTAGCCAAACACGCCATAGAACAAAACCACCGATTTAATTTTAACAACATACAAATATTAGAAAAAGAACCTAATTATAACCGAAGAAACATACATGAAATGCTACAAATAAAAAGACATACCAACGCCATAAATAATCGCACTGATATAGAAAATTTAAGCGAAACCTACTTTAACTTAATTGAATAATTGGGGTACATTACAACATGAAATCAATTTTTACATCTGACCGATACAAAATAATAATTTCTTGAAATAAAATATCTTATTATATATTCACTATTTAAGCAAAACACCCACAGTAAACCATATGCATTCCAACGTTATCTCTGTAACATAAACAAAACTTTAAGAGCACACAAACTATGTTAAAATATCTCAGTTGCGTTAAAACAGACAACCAAACAGCATGTAATAGAAAATTTTAAAACAAATTCCTAATAAATAATAGTGTAAGTAAATTTTAATGTATAATATTCATAACTATGTGTTTAAAATATTATATTAATTGTAGTTCTCTGATGATGGTGTAATAAACCGAAACGTTAGAAAAAAATGTAATTAGTTATACCTGACCGAAATCCCCACAAAACAAAAACTATCAATATTAATAAATATATTACTGAAATTACTAGTAGTGATATTGTGGTGGGGACAATAAAATGTAGCTTTCTGGAAAATCGTTTTTTAGAGACATTTTCGTCAATGAAAAAAAATTTGTACCAGCGAAAACTGTCGTAATTTGCCATTTCTACTAGCAAATGATGTATTTAACAATAAATATTAGTTTCCCGTGGTTCCACTCCGTAAAATTTTTTTAACGAATTTGGGCTGGTTTTCGTTCGAATTAGCTAAGTTGTGTGCATAATTATATTGCGTATATCGAGAATCGCCTTTGTTACTAGAAAAAAGTGTATGGCGGATGTGCTCATCACGAAAAACGCCTCAGTCATAATATTTTTTTTTTGAATATCTGAGACAGGTCCAATATTTAACATTTTACATTTTACAAACGGTGTACGAATAAGATACGCCCTTTCGTCCTAACACAGAAGAAGCAACTATAAATTTATATAATTTTATTGTTTCTTGAACCCTTGTTGTGCTTAAATTTCTTTTGGGTTTATTGGTTCAGTAAAACATGAAAATTATTATGTTTGACATAATATATTTGATGGCGTTTGGCCCAATAAAATAACAAATTAAAAATAATTATTACCTCAAATAAATAAAACACCAAATATAAATTCAAAATAGCGTTGGCAACAACAAATACTTGTTAATTCTATAGCATGGGTACTTCATACAACCAACAAAATTCATACTCATTTTCTAATATACTATAGCAAACATAATATACATACGATAAAGAATAGATTAGAAACAAAAAAACACACATCTATCAATACACAAAAAATAATACGTAGTCATAAATAAAGGCAAAAATTAATAAACATAAAGATCTATAAAAATATCTACATGTATAGTTTATACGAGCACAATTGAAATCGTATAAAAACTAAAAGCCAGCAAAAACAGTCGGCATCTCTTTATTGTACATATACAATAATATATAGAATAAAGAGATGCCGACTGTTTTTTGCTGGCTTTTAGTTTTTATACGATTTCAATTATGCTCGTATAAACTAATATGTGTTAAGTGTTTGTATATAATACATAACGTTCCTATTTAGGTCCTTATGTAATATGATACCCATAAATAGTCTTAAGTGAACTGCTGACACGATATATGGATAAATTAAAATAACTTCTTTCCCTTTAAGTATTTCTTAGAATGATTGATTAGTCTTTTAGATGTTTTCAATTTACAGGGATACTTTCTTGATTGAGAAATTACAAATTAATAAAAAGAACAATATTTAATCGCAACTCTTTTATTTCAATATACCCATTTCCAATAGTCGCTATAAAAAATATCCGAAGAAGAGTGCAATGCAAATAACAAATAACAATTGTTTAAATTGTTATTTAAATAGTTAATAATCCAATTTACTCGTTAAAGATATGTACCGGGTGATCCAAATAAGCTTCCCACCCCTATTTTCTCGGTTATTTGGAAAGATACGAAAAAAATGAAAAATGCTTTTAGTAGGGTTTTTAAAAAGGAATCCAGACACATTAACAGAAAAACAACTGAGCATCAAATAAAAAAGATGGAGGCCTAAGTTACTTTTTCTTAAATGGAAGTATCCAAATATTTTTCCATATTTTAATAGGACGTCTTATTCTGAATTCAAATATATATACTTTTTGTATAGTGTCTTCAGTAAATATTCCGATAATCGATTTTTTTCAATATAAAATACGTTACTTAACAAATATCAAGAAATACTATCTAGGTGGCTGTGATAGTAAAATAAAAGTGTTAGAGTGACAGTTTGACTATTATAACTATTAACTTTTTTGCCTAATTGACCTATATTTAATTTCTTTTTTATTGTCCTCATGAAACTATGCTCAATTATTAGTTAAATTATTATATTGAAAAAAAAATAAATAAATAAAAAACGCTTATGCTGCCCAGCCAGCTAAAAAAACTACAAATATAGAAAATAACTAAAGAACACTATTGAAGTGGTAGATAATTTATTAATAATAATATTATCCATTAAAATAAGAGTGGTAAATGAAAATATTTAAATTCTTTAATGGCTACAGAAATGTAGTAAATTAACAATAATTTATTGCTAGTTAATTAATAATAAAATATCACAAAAATTCTCTATGTGCCCTCCATTGTGTTCTATACACAGAACGTATCGTTTTCTTAAGTTTCCCATTACATTTGCCATAACAGCGTTGTTATTATTCAAATTTCGTATTTCTGTTCTAATTTTTTTCTTTATTTCTTCCAAGTTGTTGCTTATTTCTTCATAAACAATATTTTTTAAATAGCCCCAAAGAAACGTGTCTAATGGAGCTAGGTCCGGACTACGAGTTGACCAAGCAATAGCTCCTCGTTTTCCTACCCATTCTTGATATGTTGTGTTTAAGTAATTTGTAACATCATTAATATTATGTGGGGCTGCCCCGTCCTGCTGCCAAATAACATCGAATTGCAATTGCATTTCTTCTAATAAATTATTTACATAATTTCTTAACATATCTGAATACAATGGTCCTCTAAGGGAGCCTTCGTGAAAAATAGGCCCTATAATTTTTTTATTTATTATTGCACACCAAACATTTATGGATTTCCTTCCTTGGAATTGAATCTCTTCAGAAATATGAGGATTTTCGGAGGACCAAAAATGTTAATTTCTTCTGTTGAAAATACCAGATGTGTTGAATGATGACTCATCGGTCCAACATATTTTATTAAATATATTATTATCAATGTCATATCTGTTGATCATGATCATATTTCTACAAAATTGTTGCCGCTTTTCATTATCTTGAGGGAATAATTTTTGAACAGGCAATATACTATAATCCTTAAGTTTATGTTTTTTTAAAGTTCTCTGTATGGTTTCATAAGAAAAATTCAATTGCGTCTCTTATTGAATTTCTTGGATTCTCTTGAAAATAGAGTAAAATACTAAATTCTCTATCTTCGTTGACTATTCCTCGTTTCTTTTTATTTTGAATTGCTCCTGTATGTTTAAATAAAATCTGCCAACTTAATAGTTTTCCTGTCAGGCAATTTCCTATTCGGATATATTTGTCCATACTCTCACTGGGCAGCACAAGCGTTTTTATTATTTTTAAAATATAAGTTTACCATATCGTATTTTTCTCCTAAAGTATAATGATTATTCATATTGGTTATTTTTGGCCAACAAAGCAACGTTCAAAAGTAACAGTTGTTGGCAAACTGTTGAATTATTAAATGAGCAAAACTGTCAAAATATTAATTGTTGATGATAAAGGAAACAGAAAAATTCTCATAAAATTCCTTTATTAATGTGACCGGTTTCGTGAACAAATTAATTACTTCACATCATCAGACACAGGAATTTTTATAAATATAAAAATTCCTGTGTCTGATGATGTGAAGTAATTAATTTGTTCACGAAACCGGTCACATTAATAAAGGAATTTTATGAGAATTTTTCTGTTTCCTTTATCATGAATGATTACTCATATGGGATCAACCTATCTACGTTATTAATTGTTGTTTTGTTTTCACGGCCACCTAGAAAATATTTCTTGATATCTGTTAAGCAACGTATTTTCTTTTGGGAAATAATAGATTATCGGAATATTTACTGAAGATACTATATAAAAAGTATATATACTTGAAATCAGAATATGGAAAAATATTTGGGTACTTCCATTTAAAAAAATATAACTTAGGCCTCCATCTTTTTTATTTGATGCTCAGTTGCTTTTCTGTTAATGTGTCTGGATTCCTTTTTAAAAACCCTATAAAAAGCATTTTTAATTTTTTTCGTATCTTTCCAAATAACCGAGAATATGAGGGTGAGAGGCTTATTTGGATCACCCGGTACAAATAGTTTTTTTTTATATTCTGTTTATAAAAATAACAAACACTTTGTTTTGTTGTTGATAAAAATAACCTAATGCAATGAAACTTTCCTTATACGTTTTCTATAATTAATACGTATTGTATAGGTATTACCAATTACTTTTCTATATAATCACCAAAGTTAATTTCTATAATTAATTATAGATATGAAAAAGCTGGTGAGTACCTGCGAATCGTCATCAAATATACCTATTACGTAAAACATAATAACATTCCTTTTTTTTTGAACCAATAAATCCAAAAAAATGCAAACAATATAAGTTTATTTGCGGATGTAACTTATTTTGGCCCAACTTTGAGATAATCATGTCGTCTTAACAACGACGCGACGATATATTTTGTAAAATGTCACAGACACTGTATTAAAACTTAGTGTTGAAAACCTCAGTATAAACCAAATACAAAAATGTAATAATTTAAATTTGTGTTTTCAATAGCCTCGCAAATGAAAATAAGATTTTACAATAATTATTATTATTTTTAATCTCAAATATCCTTTGACACTTTCTAAATTAAAATAAAAGTAGTAAAATTCAAGTCGGACACTTCAAATATAGATATAAAAGATGCAAAAAATTATGGAAAAATTATAGTCAAGGCAAAATTAAATAAAAATAAATTACTGTTGAAAAATATGCAGTTAAAATTCTCAAATATAGACTAATACATGCAAAAATTAAATTTGACAAAGCTTAAATAATACTACAAAAAAAAATGATTTTGCAGCTAAAACATGAATAGAAAACTACCAACAAATTTGAAGTCTGGATTCTATTATAATAGAAAATAATATAGAAAGGACAATAATTATTGTAAAATGGAAAATATTATAGGTAATAAAAATAAATTATCAAATCAGCTTCACTCGTCAAGAAAAAGCACTTCCGTCCAGGAACTTATATTCGCACTAATAAATCACAGAAACTGCTCAAATTGTAATGAAATTTGCAAAATATCACAATGTAACAGTTTGCAATGTCAGTTTTTTAAGCAATTGTTATTTTGACATTAACAAAAAATAGCATTCTAAATAAACTATGATTATTCATTTTGGGCGTTCCCATGGCGTTACTAACTAAATGTAGTAGCTACACATCATATCTACAAACTTAGTTGGGTACCCTAATTTCGATCCCAAATTTCAGTCTTCCTTCAATATACCATGTCTAATACTTTAATACACATAGCGCACGCAGTATATCTGCGAATGGTAAAATTGCAAAAATATTCAACCTTTAAAGAAAAATATATTTTACACAAAAGTTCTTGCTTTTATAAAAATACAATTCACGTTGAGAAACTTTATGTTTCTTATACAGGGTACTCAAAAATTACAAAATCTTGGAATTCAGTTAAGAGTAAATTGACCTTATCTTTAATTTTAGTACAAAATGTTAAATAAAAAAGTTGTTTAAAATTTTACAGCGAGTCAAAATCCAAAGTGTCAATTGAATATTGAAATAATTTTGAAATGAAAGTTTTTATTAAAATGCGTTAGTCAGTTTTTGCCACCTTTTCTATTTAGCTAATTGCATTCGAACTAGGCGAATAAGTATCGCATAAACAATTCTGAATTTATAGAATACCTAACGTTATAACTTGTAATTTACAAAAATAATATTTTGGATTTTGGCTGGATATAAAATTTGAAACTTTTTTATTTAACATATTGTTTCAAAATTGAGGATAAAGTGAATTTCAAGTTTTTGTAACTTTTGAGCACCCTGTATAAAAAACGTAAAGTTTCCCAACGTTAATCGTACTTTTTAGAAAAGCATAAACTTTTATATAGAATAACTTTTTCTCGAAAAGTTGATCACTTTAGCAATTTCACCTCTTATAAATCCCCTCCGCGTACATACTGCTTATATATACCTAGCACAAAATTAGATTTTCAAGCTGTTATCTCGGTGACTTGGGAAGTGGATCAGGAAAGATTTGTAGAAAATATTTAAAACAAATTCTGATAACCGTTTTATTTTTTTCAGCGGCAGAGAAAATACCAGTAGCTAACAGGCAACAAGCCAAAAAGATTACCTCAAAAACGCCCATAGTCAGCGAAACAAGAGAAATGTGTCATGCATTTTTTCAAAAGCAATATTAAAAATAACATCGTGCCAAACAAGAAACAGACAGAAGAATGTTTAGAAAATCATAAAGATGTACTGCAATCTTGGAAAGATATTAAGTACTGCATGTATAATTATACTAAAATAACAAAAAAAATATGAATAAGTAATCTGATTGTTAAGATTTCTTTATGTTATTTTTTAAGAAGCCACAAGGCAGTGGCGGCTGGTGATATTTGGTTATGCCATATTATCTTAATATTGGAGCATGGGACCCAAATGTTACTTTAAGGCATGACTCTCAATACTCAAAAGAAGAATTTTTGTAAGAAATGCTAGTGAAATTTATGTTATGTTATATCTTAGTATTGAGCCATTGCGATTTAAATTTGCGAAAAGAAAGTTGCAAAAATTATCGCGCACCGATGTTATTTCTTAGACAGTTACTATTTTTTTCTCATAACAAAAAGGAACATATTTGTCTACAGATTTCAAATTTCATAGAGATATTTTCATTTTTCATAACGTCGTAAACTTTTGAAATTTTATTTTAGATTTATTTTTGAATGTGCAAATTTTAGAAAGCTGTAACTTTATAAAAACCTTCATTTTTTTACGAAATTTGGAACCTGTCGACAATTGTTCCTCCCTAATTATGGAAAAAAAGTAATATACAAACTAAAATAAGGGATCGTTTTCTCGCAAATTTCATTCGTAATTTTTTTTCTGCAAAACTATTTCATTTTGATTTAATAGTTATAGCATTAAGTATTAAATTGATCTCATGCTCTAATACTAAGATATAGCATAACCTAAATTTTACCAGCTGCCACTGAAAATATGTTAAATATGTTGTAGTGAAAATTTTACAAAAAAGTGTCCAAAATAGTTTGCCCCACAGGTAACTTTTAGAAAATTAAATTTGTAAAATATTAAAAACATTATTTTTCATAATCAGATCTGAGGATTTACATATTAGATACAACAGATTTGAGGATTTACATATTACATATTAAAATGTACAATAAATCTTCTTCTAGATTTATGTGACTCAATTACTTTATGTTGTATTTATTTGTAATTTTGTCACATGAAAATTCTATTCTATTTTATTCTAAATATAGGCCCCAAAGAGCCAATGTTGCCCATTTCTCCTGAAAAACATAGTATTTTTTTCTTACGTATGCGACAGGTCTTAAGCCCCTCCCCCCAACTAACAAAAATCAAGCTCCACTTATGAAAGCCACATTCCTAAACATAATTTAATAAAAGGTCGATTCAAGCCATCAAATAATGTAATAGTTCTATTATATTTATTTAAATAAATAAAGACTTTTTTTTCATTAAGTAACATAAGGCACGTGTTCTAATCGTGAAGAAAGCTAACAGGCTAGGGAAGATCTGTATAAATAGATATATTTAAATATTTTTTTTAATACGAAAAAAACATGTATCAGACATAAATTACTATAACATTGTCTAGTGAACGAAAGGTGTGTATTAATGTCCACACAATATACACAAAATTATGGGGCATGGCCACACAATTATTTATTTAGAAAAAGTAACATTAACTTTGAGTGTAAGAAAATTTAGAAAATAGAGTTAGAAAGCCCTCAAAATGGTGAGTAATGGCTACATAATAACTTGCAAGACCCCATTATTTGGTGAAATGTTGTGTGTGTGTGTGCGTGTGCGTGCGCGTGCGTACGTGCGTGAGTTCGTCCGTGCGTGAGTGAGTGCGTGCGTGAGTGCGTGCGTGCGTGCGAGCGTGCGTGCGTGCGTGTGTGCATGCGTGTAAAATCTGACATGAAAATTTCGGCTAATAAAGGAGAGATTGGTGAACCCATCGGTAATCCGTCTAACAACTTATAAATTTCTCCGTTGAATTTAAAATAATTTTGGTTAGTGCAATTTTTAATAATGATATTTAACTCTTTTTTCTTTTTCTGCGTTTATATCTGAATTATTTATACGTGAGTCTATTATATTAAATAAAGTTTGTAGTGGAATTGAAGTAAAAAGACTTTTCACATCAAAAGATACAAATTTCGCATTTCTAGGAATTCTTAGGTTTTTAACTTTTTTCTATGAACTGAAAGGAATTATTGATTGAATATCTCGCTTCAAAATTTATGAGAGTAGGTAGTAAATTATTTAATTCCTTGCAAAGTTTATAGGATGGGGCATTTATGTAGGATACAACTGATCTAAGAGGGTTGTCTTCCTTATGGATTTTGGGTAGTCCGTAGAACAATGGAGGTGAGGGGTTCATTATTTTAAATTTATATGTTTGTTCTGGTTTGGCTAAAAGGTATGATAATATTATTAAAATTTAGAATATTAACAGGTAGTGATTTTCTCTGTGAAAAGTAAACGCAAACAGCTTTATTCACATTTAAAATTAAATTATTGTTGTTACAATAGTCATCAAATTCCCTCATAACAGCAATAGTTTTATCAAGGAATTCCGCAGCATTCGGTGCAGTGATACCAAATGAATTATCATCAGCGAACTAGTAATGTTCCCCTTAGACATGAATGATGGTAATTCATTTACAAACAGTAAAAAAATCAATGGCCCTAACACCGAACCCTGCGGAACGCCAAGACTCACTTTATAATCATTTGAAATTATGTCATGAATTTTAACATGGAGCGATTAATCAATTAAATATGACATGATCCATTCAAGAAAGATTCCTCGAATGCCCAACTTAAACAATTTTTCTATAACAAAAACCCAGATTGAGAGAGTCAAACGCTCTTAATAAGTCAAAGAATAATCCTATGACGAGCTTTCCATTGTCCATTTCATCTAACATAAATTACAAAAATTGTATTATAGCTGTGTCCGTAGAACGATTTTTTCTGAAATCGTGCTGATGATCGGTTAGTAGATTGACAGAATTTAAAAATGCCATTATTCGATTAAATGCTATTTTTTCCATTATTTTTGAAATAACGTTTAATAGTGATATAGGCCTATAGTTTTCAGGTTCCAAGGGATAATTTTTTTTAAATATGGGGATTATGGTTGCTATTTTTAATATAGATGGAAAAATACCCGCCTGGAAGGATGCATTAATCAACATAGTCAACGGCTCTATAATGAATTCACTTGCATACTTGACAAACTTCGTAGACAAGCCATTAGGGCCAAAATATTGATTATTTTTTAATTCCAATATTATTTGTCTTATTTCACCGGTAGTAACAGGGTAAAATAAAAATGTTGACTTCCAACTGAGATTTATATCTATTTTAAACCAAGTTTAGCTAAACCCTTTTACCTTTGTTTCGCTTTAACATTTAAAAGAGTAAGTAAATCAGCTGGTAGTTAGTTTGTAAACACAGTGTCATAGTGTAAAACTAAAAACAACGAAAGCTTGAAAACTTACATATTGAACCTACACTGACCGGTACGAAAAACGGACAATTTCAAATTTTAAATAAGTTTGCAGTTTGATAATTTTTTTCCTTGGACCGATTTGAATGATTCTTTAGGCTGTAGATAAATTATTCCTATTATAACTTCTTTATAGATTAAAATGACAAATTGACAGGCCATATTATACAAGGGGAAGCAACATGATGTTTTTGGCCTAAGTTTAAATGCATCCTGTGGAATAATTCGGCAGCACAGAAATTTTAAAATATGGTATATCATTAAGCCATTCTAAGTATTTTGGTTTTTGATTCACCTTAATAAGCATCTTTTCGAAAGATATATACAATTTGAAGTAATAAATTATATTTTAAGTAATATCAATAAATCTTGTTTGATTTTGAATCGGCAGCAATACCCGATATAAATTTGAATTCAATCACCGCATAATGGATTTGTTTTCTTTAGATTAATTTTTGTTTTAATTGTTATGATGCTAAAATGTGATTATTTGTTATTAAAATGGTATATTGTATACCATTTGCACCGTTTTACTTAAAATTGTATATCTCTTTGAAAAAGAAACCTATTGAGGTGAATCATAAAACAAAATACTTAGAGTGAAGTTAACTTGGTGATTAACCATAACTAAAAATTTCCGTGCTGCCTAATTACTTCACAGGGTTATTTTAGCTTATGCCAAAAAAACATCATTGTACGTCCCCTTGTATAATATGACCTATGTCAATTTTTATCTTTAAACTGTAAAGAGGTTATAAATACGAATAATTTATCTACGCTTAGCACAAAGAATCATTCAAATCGGTCCAAGAAAAAAATTATCATACAATAAAAATTTGAAAGTACCCGTTTTTCGCGCCGGTCGCAGTGCAGAAATATTTGTTAAAAAAGTATTTTTTTTCAATTACACGTTTACATATTTAAAAATTAAATTATAAAAATTTATCTGTCATGTTCATTATGATTAGGACAATACAGGGTGTCTCACCAGGAACTGCATCGATCGATATAGAGAAAAGTACGCACTAGAAAATTTTGAAAATTTAAGCAGCTACTAACGGCTTTGTGGCCAATCCAACTAAAATAATTATAAGCATCTACCACAAGTCGGTACCAACTTGCTTATTATAAATGGAACATCCTATATATTTATGGTGTTCGAAAACAGCATAAAATTCAGAGTCAAAACCATGTGGGATACCCTATGCCTAAACCCAGCCATTTCAGAAATATTTGACATTTTAAAAAAATTTTGACAGGTGTAATGGTTTACAATAACCTTTATAACTTTCTTCGTGTAAAAGATACTCATTTGCTTTTTAGCATGCAGAAAGACCATAGTAAACTACGCACTACAGTTTAAAAAAATTCAATACTAGTATACCAAGTGTTCCATTTTTGACGTTACATTTTGTAAACCTCAAACCCTGTATTTTTTTACATCAAGTTCTGTATATTTAAATTCCTTTTTTTTCTGATATAAGCATTGTGAGGGTTTAAGTTACAACTTTTTTATTCAAGAATTTTTAACACGCTTTTATTAGCTTCACCTGTATGTTTGTGAGTTTGTTTGTTTGTAACCGACTCTTTGGACTCGATTTTGACCCACTTTAAACGGACAGATTTAATTGAAACTTTATACACTTACGAAGAACCGGTAACAATACAATAATTTGATAAGTTTATATCATTATCCTGATCAGGATCGCCAGAATTAAATAATTTCCTCACGTATCCTCTGCGTGAGAGTAAGTGGCTTATTACTGTTAGTACATTCCGTGATTCTCAGTTCGTTCGTTGGCCGAGCGGGCTAAGGCGCAAGTCTTAGTCGACGCGAAACGACGGACTCCTCGGGCGTGAGTTCAAATCCCGTCTATGGCTGAAAAAAAATATATTTTTTTTTCAGAAGTATCTGTTGGATCGTAATATGTTATAATATCAGCATCAATAAGCAATATAAATATAGTTTAAAAAAAAACTAAAAAACCACGCTTTCATAGCACATCAAACTAAAAAGTGAAAAATAAATATAGTTTAAAAAAACTAAAAAACACGCTTTTAAAGCACATCAAACTAAAAAAGTGAAAAATAATTATTAATATAAACTGAAAACAATAATGAACAAAAAATACTAGTATTATTGTGAAAAAAAGCGTGGGGCGCTTTGTGCCATATTTTTCGTATATCGAGCAACCCACGCTTTTTTCACAATAATACTAGTATTTTTCGTTCATTATTGTTTTCAGTTTATATTAATAATTATTTTTCACTTTTTAGTTTGATGTGCTTTAAAAGCGTGTTTTTTAGTTTTTTTAAACTATATTTATTAGTAAAAATTTTATCAAATTAACGAAGATTTTTAAAATTGTTTATTATTTATGGAGAATGTGATAAAGTAATATCAAGAACTTGTAGTACATTTGTTACTAGATATCCATAAAAACAGAAAATAACACTAAACACTGTAACATGCCTATTAATTGGATTGAAGACACTGCATAAACCAAAATATCTAAGATAAAATCATGATTCCATTTTAATTTAATAATTGTTCAAAATTCCGCCCTCGAACCTCCACACATTTTTCGCACCATAGGATTAGTTCTTCATGGGTAGCTCTTCTAATTGAATCCTGTGATAAGTTTTGAAATGCATTTCTTACTCTCTACATACAATCTTCAATAGTTGTCAATGGGCTCTCATAAACTTTATTTTTAACGTTCCCCAAATAAAATAATCTAAAATTCATAAATCGGGCGAGCGAGGAGGCCATAGGAAAGGTCCATTATTGGTGATCCATTGATGGTAAAAAGTTTATTATCAAATACGCGTTATGTGGGGGAGCACCGAAAAAATATTTCTATGTTCGGCGAGAGGTAAATTTTCTAAATAGTTATTATTCAAATTTTGTAAAATATTTAGATCTTTCACCCAAAAAAAAAAACAAAAACAAAATAATTAACTATACATATTAGCAGAAGAAGAAATCTTTATAACTTACTGTTTAAATTTTCCTGATAAAATTCTAATGCCACCAGTCTATCGATTCTTATAGCACAGTAAACATTAAACTGCCATATTTCTTGAAAATTTGGCACCCTAAACACGAGGATTCGAGTCACTCTAATAATGTGAATTGTGTCGATTAAAGTGTCCATTTTTGGTAAATTGAGCTTCATCTGTGTTAGATTCCATGAATTATAAACAAAAATCATTCGATCCTACAATGTAACGGAATGACATTATTAATTGTTTATAGTTAACAGAACGTAAGATTAATTTGCTGATATAGACATAATATAGTTGTTTTAAAAACTTAGAAGTTAAGCTTAGCTCTCTGTTGTATTTTTTACCATTCATTGATACATACGATATTAAACGGCATCACTTAAAATTAAGGTGTTTGATTTACACATACCCAAACAGCACAAGTACATCCAATGGACTTAAAAAGTACATACTTTTGGACTATATTTGTACATAATGTACGTACAGTCGATGTCCGATTTAGTTCCGATTTTGGTACAATAGACGTCCAATGGACGTCCCGATGTCACAACTTTGGACGAATATTGGACGTATGTACGTACTTGTACATCCACCGAATGTCCAAAGTATGTACAGTCGCACTTAAAACGGTAGTTCACTGGACGGAGTATGTATATGGGTCCTAATTATGTCCCATATATGTACTTGTACGTCCAGTAGGAATTGAAATATTGGTCCTGGATATGTCCCACGTACGTACTTTATTTACAGTTACTGGACATAGCACATGTACATCCAATGGACGTAAAAAGCACATACTTTTGAACTATAATTGGACGTAATGTACGTACAGTCGATGTCCGATTTTAGTACAATTGACGTCCCAGTATCACAACTTTGGACGAATATTGGACGTATGTACATACTTGTACATCCATTGATTATCCAAAGTATGTACAGTCGCACTTAAAACGGTAGTTCACTGGACAAAGTATGTATATGGGTCCTAATTGTGTCCCATGTATGTACTTGTACGTCCAGTAGGTATTGAAATATAGGGCCTGGCTATGTACCACGTACGTACTTTATTTACGCATACAGGACATAGCACAAGTACATCCAGTGGACGTAAAAAGTACATACTTTTGGACTATATTTGGACATAATTATTTGTACTGCAAAAAAAAATATATATATATATATATATATATATATATATATATATATATATATATATATATATATATATATATATATATATATATAATTATTAATTCCACGTCACAATGAAAATGTGTGGTTTTCATTGTGACATACAACTAATGAATTCATGCTTTGACTATAGTAAGATACCTTTTCAACCGCTTTAATGTCGTTACAGTTTCAGATATTTCATAATTTTAGTTGTTATTTTAACCATTTTTTTTTTAATTATGATTCATTTTCTCCTATTCAATTATAAGATTCACTTAAATCAACATCACTGGTTACTATTGTATGCAAGTATAATGTGGAAGATAAAGTACAACTGTCAAAACTTTCTGCATAAAAACGTACCAACCACACCTTCCAAACTCGCATGCAATTTTCATTACTAAATAGTCTAAATACTAAAAATGAAACTAAATATTTTATGTATATACATATAATAATAATAATATATATTTTGACATTTATGTGTCTATATTAATAAAATAAACATACAAAAACATTAATAAAATATGTAAACTCAACAAATTCTGAAATACATGGATTAAATCATGTATTCCTTATTAATTTTTTGTTGTTACAACAAATAAAATAAAATATTAACATTTTCTAAAAGAAATTTTTTGTGTTAACTGCAAAATGAGCAAGTATCTGAAGTAATCTGAACAAAAGTTACATGTGTTAAGTAATGTTAAACACCATTGACCTTCTTCTTGTCATTTTGGTCCCTTTCATTCGAGCGCCTGAGCCATTTTTGTATCGATTCCTCAATTTGTTGCCTCGTACATGCTGGAAGGCATTTTTTGTGCAGAATCTGAAAAAAATTTCATCCTTTTTCAGAATGCGTGTACAAAAGATATTTGAAAAGTACACAGCACAAATTTAAGAAATTCTATGAATCTGCAGGATTTACGCAACGACTTATGTGAGCGCCGCCGCGCGGCACTCCCGGCAGAAGCGGCGGACGCGTCTGAGGAGGTAGGAGCGGCAGAGGCGGCAGTAGCGTCTTACGTGTACTTGAAGTCCGGCACAGTTTACCGTGCGATTCGTGAATCATACGGCAATTTTGCACTTGACTGATCAACAGTTCGTTAAAGGTACTTGTCATATTGCTAAAATAATTAAGAGCGTGTGGAATAATCCAAACGTTCGGAGTTTACAAGCCAGACTGCGCTCGGTACGGGCGGCACTAGCGGCGAATATCAAATTATTTGACCGCGTGCGCCGCTCGAAAACCGGCAGCTCTACCAGCGCCGCCTGATAACGCGAGTTAAGCCGCGTGGCCGACAACGTATTTTTAAAAAATGATTTAAATTGTTACAAAATATATTTTATTAAACTTTTATAAGTTTTACAAAAATAATTAAATTAATACAAAAATATATTGTACGTCTGTATTCAATGAAGCTATGACACGAAGTGCCGTATTAACGCTGGAAATTTGTGGAGGCGAGTGGGATAAAGTGCTGACTTATCTCCTCTTATCAGCAGGTGGTCAACTTAACTCTTCCACCCTTAGACTGGACTTTAAGCGAGGGTTGAAGTCCGGGAAGTGTCTTCCTTGGAGTTGGTTCTGGATTCTTGGAGTCGATTCCGTATTTTCTTGATTACATAAATACTACAACATATTAGGGTAACATATAAGATAATTGTCCAAATACTTGGTTTATACCAGTGAAAAGTATTATCTACTAAATTTATATTTTGTTTGTTTTGTTCCATTTTGTATTTAATATCGTTTAGGTCATCTAAATTGGTTTGTAGCAAACTTATATTCTTTATTTCAAAACTATAGGAGACATTTACTTTATAATCTAATTCTGGAATATAATTGTTTACTAGATTTGGCATGTCTGTCTGTATATATGTAAATTTTTGATTTGATATTTGAATTATACAATTTTTTGTGTTGGTTACAATATAAGTACCTAATGTTAATATTCTTTTTTTCTGACATATCTTTGCAATCAAAGCTAATTTGTTTATCTGAAGGATTTACAATTAACAATTGGTTAAATTCTAAAGTTTGTATTTTCTGACTTGTTAATTTAATTAGATTAACTTCGCAATTAGAATATGGTCTTTTAGCTAATAAAAGTTGAACTTCGCATGGCTGATTAGTTTCTAAATTTATTAAATTTAGATTATTGCAATAATAACTCTTATCTATAAATTTACATAATTCATTTGATGAACTGTAATATTGATCGGATAAAATAAGGTATTTCTGGTTAGGAATAATTAATTGGAAGGTATTGTTTTCATGTACTATTGGACATGAGTATAAATGGTAGATATTATATTGGATAGTATCGATGATGGGTATTTCTAGTATAAAATTGAGTGTAGTTTTCCTCCAGTAAGCTTTAATTGTGGTTAGAACCTCGAAGTTTAAAATTTGTTCCTTGGTAGTAGGGAATGGTAAATTGGCGAATTTACTTATTTGTGAAAGACTGTCCAACAGATCTTCTGGTTCGATAATTGAGGGGTGCATAACATTAATTTTTGCGAATGTGACTGCTTCTTCTAGAGTTTCCAATATCTGTAGAATACTTTGTGCCATTATATTTATTTGGGTATAGACATTGTTGAATTGGATTGTGTGGTACATTTCAATTTTTTGGTCTTTGAGTGCTTGCTCGATTTGTAAAATTCTTGATTGTAGTACGAGTTGATTTGTAGTCAAGTTTGTAATGGATGATTCGAATTTTTCTATTGCTTGCGTAGTTAATGTTATTTGGGATGCCAGTATTTCCTTTTGGGTTAGTTGGTTTTTACTTAGTTGTTCCAGGTGTTGCTCTATTCTTTCCCCATCTTCATTATCTAGGTTACCAGTGATGGATTTCCAGATAGACCCTAGTCCGTTAACTAGTCCTCTTTTAACTCTTGATTGTGGAATTAATTGATTCAATTTTCGGTTAATTTCATCGAATAAGAACCTTGCGATTATAGCGAAGTTTTTAACTTCTCTTTGTATATTTGTGTTTAATTTGAATGCTTTGTCTAGGTCATTTATGTTTAATTTTAATCTGTTGTACTCGTCAATAATTGGTTGTATATCAATAGTTCTTAGTAGGGTCCATTTATTGATTATGTTTTTGCATGTTCCTAACGGTAGTGGTAGTAATCCAGGGTTATTGTCTAATCTTCTGATTCGCTCTCCTCCATAGACGAAGGGGATGAACCTGTAACAATAGGTCGTTTTAGATTTCTTAAATGTACCTTTCTTACAGATTGATTAATTCTATTGGTAATTTCGCAGGTATTATCTGTATTCAACTTAGTAATGGTGTATGGTCCTTCATAACGGTTTTTGGTTTTATGTCTGGTTGCTATGCCACTTTTGACATATACGGTTTGTCCTTCTTCAAATGTGGTTTGTGGGTCCTTAACGTTTCGGTTTCTTTGTTGATGTACGGTTTCTTTAGTACGTTGTGATTTTTGGCTCACCGATTCGTAGACTCTTTTCATTTTTGTTTTATGTTCGTTTAAGTAGTTACTATAAATATCCTGATTATAGTAAATTTCGAAAGGGTTTCGGCTTTCCGTGTGTCCTATGATTAGCTCAAAAGGGGTAAAACCTGTGGTGGAGTGTATGGAATTATTGTATGCTAGAAGTGCGTATTTCATTTGACTTGAAATAGGGTCCTTGTTAATGTTCTTTAAAATTCGAATATGTTCAAGTATCGTTGAGTGTAGTCTCTCAATAAGGCCGTTACTCTGAGGGTTTCTGGCAGTTGTAAAATGAACTTCGATTTTATGTAATTTTAAGAGTTCTTTTACTACGTCATTATTAAATTCCTTGCCATTGTCCGTTATTATTTTTTCAGGCGTTCCATAAAAGGTAAAAAATGTAATTAGTTGATCGGATATATGGATTGCTGTTTTCGCGGATATTTCGAATGCCTGGGCCAATTTACTAAATGCGTCGATAATAGTCAGGAATATTTTTTGCTCCATGATAAATGTGTCCATGTGTAATATTTGAAAAGGTTTTGTTGGGGTTTCTGTTAACATCATTGGAATGTTTTCTGGTATTCTTTCATATTTACCTCTTTTACAAATATCACATTTTTTTATGAATTCTTCAATATCTTGTTGCATATTCGGCCAATAATATTTTAATTTGAGATGGGCTTTAGTTTCTTTTGTCCCACGGTGGTTGGTTTTTCCTTCATGATAATTAAGGATTAATTGTAGTTGTTCTTCCTTTTCTAGGACATCAATTAATTTTTTTGTACACCTGATTAGTGTAGGACCGTTATTTGTAAATTTACTGATATAGATCTCGCACAGTTTTTTATATGTGTTTTCTTGTTCGGTAAATATATAATATTCTCGATCAGTCGTTGTAAAATATCTTAGTAACTTGAATAAATCTTCTTCTATTGATTCTGTTTGAACTTCGGCTTCTATGATTGTTTTTTGTCCTCGTTTTATTACCTTAGGTTCAGCGGGATTTAAATGAACTGTTTTTATATGGATCTGGTTTCGTTTTGTGTTTACAGCATCGTCTAATATGGATATGCTAACAGTAGGATCTTCGTCATTTATTGAATGGGCTGTTGACATTGGTGTTATCGGTCTATCGTGTAGGTTTAAATTTTGCTGGACTTGATCTGGTGTGGGCGTATTTAATTCTCGTTGTCCTTCAGTTAATTCTTCGAATTCGTCTAGAAGGGCTTCTAATTCTGGGTCGACGTTTACAATTAGAGATTGTGAGTCCAATGGATGAATTTGGATTCTCGATAATGCATCTGCATTAGTATTTAATTTTCCCTTCTTGTATTCTATTTGATAATCGAATTCTTCGAGTTTAAGTTTCCATCTTGTTAGTTTCATATTGGCTGGTTCTTTCAGATTGAATAACCATTTTAGTGGGCGATGATCCGTATAGATTGTAAACTTGTGGCCGTATAAATAAGGCCTGAAAATCTTGGTTACTGACCAAATGACTGATAACAATTCTTTTTCCGTGGTGGAATATTTGCGTTCTGCTTCGTTAAGGGTTCTTGAGGCATATGCTATGGGGTGATCCTGCCCAATAGGTCCCTGCGAGAGCACTGCACCGAGTGCTTCATTTGACGCATCCGTTGTTACGATGAAGGGCTTCGTAAAGTCCGGGTATTGTAATATTGGTGCTTCAGTTAAAAGTTTCTTGCAAGTTTCGAAAGCTTGAATAAATTCCGGTGTCTGTATTACCTTAGCGTTCTTTTTTAACATTGATGTCATTGGCTTTACGACTTGTGCCATATTTTGAATAAATCGGCGGTAATAGCCTACGAGTCCTAGAAATCCTTTTATTTCCCTTGGTGTCCTGGGTATCGGATAGTTTTGTACTGCTTTAATTTTATCCGGATTTGGCATGACTCCTTCTGGTGTTATAATATGTCCTAGGTACGCTACTTCATTTTTCAAGAAATCGCATTTATCAAGTTGTACTTTAAATTGTGTTTCTCGCAAACGTTGGAAAACTTTAGCTAGGTGTTCGATGTGTTCTTGTAGACTAGACGAGTATATTATTATGTCGTCAAGGTAGACTGAACAAACCTCATTTTGTATTCCTCTTAAAACGTTGTCCATCACCCTCTGGAAAGTCGAAGGTGCACCTTTTAATCCGAAAGGCATTCGGGTGTATTCATAATGGCCATGTTCTGTGGAAAACGCAGTTTTTTCAATGTCATCTGGGTTCATTTGTACCTGGTGGAACCCAGAGGCGAGGTCAAGTGTCGTAAAATATTGGGCTCTACCTAACTTGTCCAAAATGTCCGTTATGTTCGGCAGGGGGTATTTGTCATCTATTGTATGTTCATTCAACTTCCTATAATCTATTACTACTCTCCATTTTCTTTTTCCTGAATTATCCAATTTTTTTTGGTACTACCCAGACGGGACTTGACCAAGGTGAAGTAGATGGTCTTATTATATTTTGTTGTAGCATAGAGTTGATTTGTTTCTGAACCTCTTCTTTATGGACTTGCGGATATCTGTAGGATTTGGTAAATATAGGTGTCTCGTTTTTCAGTCTAATGTGGTGCTTAATTTGGTTGTTAAATGTAAGTGGCAGATGTTCGCTATAAAAAATATCTCTGTATTCAAAACATAAATTTCTGATAGCGGTATACTCTTCTTTGTTTAAATGGTTTAATCGCAGGTTTTTTAAATTTTGCTTCTGGATTTGATCTATCATTTCATGATCGATATCTATTTCCATATGATCGATTTCCGTTTGGTGTAATTCTTCAGACGGTATAACTTCTAAAATATTAAATGGCTTGGTGATTCGTAAAATTTGTGTATCCTCCGTATTGTTGATAACAGTTGTAAAAGCTTCATTATTTTTTATTGTAACCAGTGATGCAGGTATTTCTAAATTGTTTTGAAGTTTTTTATATTCTAAAAGTCCTTGTTGCAAGGTGGTATGCACTGGAATGGATATAATTGATTCTGATCTAGGTGGTATTGATTGGGTGATTTCTTCAAATTCGTTGTTATTTAAACTGGATTGATGTTCTTTTTGATTTGGGTTTTCATTCGTGTTTTGATTCATTAAATTTCCACATATATATAAAGGAATTTTTGTATATGGGGTGACTAAAAATCCTTGTTTAAAGTCGACGTTGGCCTCCAAATTTACTAAAAGATCCGTTCCTATGAGTCCTTCGTAATTTGGGTTACAGTTAAATATAAAATGTTTATGTTTTAAATCCGGTTTTTTAAATATTGTTGAGACTGGGATTTCTGCACTGTAATGATGTGTTGTTGTATCGTGTGGTGTCGTTATACAGAATGGGTCCTCTTGAATGTGGTTTTGGAAATGTTTTCGGGCGATTTGTTCGTTTATGAATGATTTTGTTGATCCAGTGTCTATCATAAATCGTGCGTTAATTTCTGGTATTTTTATATATGGTAAACGGTTATTTGTGGACGTGTGAACTTCTATCGGTTCCGCCTGTCTGTAGTTTCCGAGGCTTCTGTCCGAAAATTTACATTTTCCACTTCATTACTTTCATAAGGCGGATATTCCTCGTATTCATAATATTCTTCGCCTTCTGAATATTCGGGGTCATTATTATCTTGGTAATTAGGTACTGTAGATGGTTCAAGCTCTTCTGAGTGCTGTACGTGAAGTTGTTCTGTCCTCCAGTTTTGTTGAGGTTTTTGTGGTATATTTCTTGAAGATTGTTGTATATTATTTGTGAGGCGAGTTCTTCTAGAATCTACTTCCATAGGTGTGGGTGTGTATGTCATTGGTTTATTTTTTGGTGCAAACACATTTTGTTGGCTCCTAGGCTGACTAGGACCTGGTTGGTTTTGATCGTATGGATATCTTGGCTGAGGTGGTCTTGGTGTCCAAGATGGTTGTTGGTACATTGGCCTCTGTATATTTGGTCGTTGAAAGTGCATAAATGGTTGGTGCGAATTATTTGGTGTAGTTCTAGTCTGTGGTGTATTCATTCTTAATTGATGCATATTTGGCTTGTTAAACTGTTGTCCACTATTTTGGTGGGCGTTACTTATTTTTGAACGGTGATAGTTCATATTTTCTTCTTCGATGACGATCTGGATAGCTTCTTCGATGTGTGTAGGTTTTCTACAGCGTAAAAGATGACTTAGCTGTGGATTAACTCCAGTTAAGAAAGCTCTTAGTGTGAAATTATTATAGAAATCAATTTTCATTTTCTTGACCTCTTCTGTCACGTTTTCACAAGATAACTTCGAAAGTAGCAGACATCTGATGTCTATGCATCTATCGGCAAATTGCAATGCAGTGTCTCTTGGTTGCTGTCTTAATGTGTTGAGATCGGATAGGAGTGATTCCTCGTTTCTTTGGTCTCCAAATAAACTAATAAGTAGGTATTTTAATTCTGGAAACGTGTCAAAATTTCTAGCTGCTAAAAGTGTGGCTGCCTTCCCCACGATTTTGTTTCTTATATGAAGCATTGTGAATCTTATTCTTATAGCATCATTATCTGGTGCCATGAGTGGTAAAACATTTTCACATGCGTTAATAAAAGTTGATAATTTTGTCGGTTCTCCATCAAATGGTAGTATTAAATCCAGGTAGTCCCGGACGGAAATTTGTGGTAGTGTCATTCTGATGGATGATGCAGAGGATCGTATTGGTATTTGTACTTCTGTCGGAATATTAGCAAATTGCTCAACTAAGCTGTCGATGACGTTCATTAATTAAATGTTAGTTTATATCACTTTTGTATTATCGTCGTTTTATTGTAAACTCTGTATTCACGGTTACTTAAACCGAGGGACGGTGACTGTATAATAAAATACAGGCGTGCTCTAGCTATAGACTGTGAATATTTTGTTTACGGGGCTTTGGTTTTTAAAGTTTTGTTTAACTTATTCTAATTTGTTAGTAAGCAATAGTTATGTTGGATTTTAATTTCTTGCCCTACTCGATCCAGGCAATACTTTTTAAAATCATCGGAAATAAAAAATAAAATTAGAAAACGAATTTTCAAAGCTAATATGAAAATTCAAAAGCAATTAAAGGTATGGTTTCTATCGATTTGTGGATAGAAAAGGTAAAATAGGAAAAAGCGGAATGATCAATATTACTTACAAAATTAAAGTTGTGATTAAAGTTGACTTCATTGATGGTTAATCCTGTTAAGTTGTACACAATGTACTGGTGGCTCACTATCCCCAATGGACTGATGATTAACCGGAACAGTTCCCCGATGGAATTGCGTTTTGTACGAAATAGTGCCTTAATCGTTGATACGAACAAAAATTTTAATTTTTGAAAACTTTTGGGCACTATCCTACCGACTGCGCCAGTTAAGCCGCGTGGCCGACTAAACGTATTTTTAAAAAATGATTTAAATTGTTACAAAATATATTTTATTAAACTTTTATAAGTTTTACAAAAATAATTAAATTAATACAAAAATATATTGTACGTCTATATTCAATGAAGCTATGACACGAAGTGCCGTATTAACGCTGGAAATTTGTGGAGGCGAGTGGGATAAAGTGCTGACTTATCTCCTCTTATCAGCAGGTGGTCAACTTAACTCGCGCACGTAGGACACATCAATTGTATTCCACGGTTTGATGTTGCCGGCTCTGCCGCTCCTGCCGGGCGTGCCACGCGGTACCGCCCACGTAAGCCGTCGCGTTTTAGAAATGCTTTCCAAGGGTGTTGCGGCACTTGAATTATGTTCACTGAAAAATGTTTTATGCTAATAATTTTTAGAGGAGCATAATTGAAAAAGAAAAACAAAAATATAGACCATACATTATAATAGCCAAAAGGTTGTCAATTAATTTTAATGTGAAGTTAGCAATATAACTGGACCTAACTAAGCAGACAAACACGGCTTTTGTGCCACTAATCAGCTAATTATTGGCAATGCAAAATGACAGGCAATGAATCATATATTAATAAATGATTTTTTTTATTTTGACAATTCATAAATAAGGACTGAACTATAATATATTCTGCATTAGTCAAATTACATAAAAAGAAAAATCTAGAATGAAGAAAAATAAACTAATCATAGAAGTTTCATTTAGTGTCAGTGTTTACGGCTGAATACGAAGCCAATGTTATAGACATTTCTACAGATAGAAAATTTAGGACAAATAACCACAAAAAGTAAGAACTCTCATATACAAGGTATACAAAATTACAATACTTAAGAATATTGTTGGGACGATCATTCTGAACAAAAACTATATGAACCTACATCCGTTTCTTTTTGTTTTTTGCGTTATGAGTGTTTAAAGTTTAGCATTTTCAAAAATAAATAAACATAAGGTTATGTATAAAATTCCGAGCGTAGGGATCATAAAATATGTCTCGAATAAGGAGTGGTTTGTTATAAGGACCTCCCTCATACCTCTGGAATATTATATTTTTTTTACAAAAATGCGATAATAACGCTCGATAGGTTCTGTTACTATCTGCCTTGGCAAAATTATGTTGTTTCTTATCTCACTCCAGCTAAATTATATTTATTTCCACTTGTAAATGCTAAACACTGAACATTCATAATATAACTCAAATACAATAGAAACGAATGTAGGTTTATATCGATTTTTTGGTTCAGAATGATCTCTCAACTCATAAAAGAGTGTTTAGGGTTACATAATTTAAACTTTTATAGTTTAAAGAGTATCGACAGCTCTAGACTAATGACTTGTTAATAGCTGGAATACTTAAGTATTAAAACATCAGTCAATTTTAAGGTGTTGAACGCTTTTTTATTTCTTCTTCCGAGCCAACTATATTGTGCGGCCAATTTATTTGTTATGAAAATACTTATGGTTCTTTTAATGAATTCGTAGGTTGATTTGCCTTCTATTTTTGACATTTCTTGAATCTAAAAATTGAAAATGGTTTTTTCTATTAAATTATATAACAAGGGCAATAAACAAGTTTTTATTAGGAGTTATATTTTTATTTTTAAATGTATTTTTTTTATACATTGTCTTATCAGATAAAAAAAATAGGTGTTTTAAATCAAATAATGAAAACTGCAGAATTTTTTTATTACTTTACAATGAAGCTTGTAGGTGGGCAGTTAAACAATTGAAATCAGGAAATAAGAAAATTCTACCGTGTTTTTTTAAATTTGCTTCATCTGAGAGATAATTTTCTAATGTCTCTAATGATTCAGATGTATTAAACGGTAGTTCAAACATGTTTAACACTGATACAGCGTCTAGTTCTATATTCTTTCGGGCTTCAGTTAACTGCACACTAATTCCTTCTATTTTTTCGTTTGTCTGTACGATAAACTGCTGCAAGATATTAATTTTTCTTAATAACTTGTCAGTATCTTGGACTAAAAAAAATATAAAGCGTTAATATATATAGGGTGGTCCAAACTTTAATCCAGAAACCTCATCAACTTATATAAGTGAAAATATTTGAACTTTGGCTCTATAAACTTATTTCGAAATCACAACCGAATGTTACATAATTACATATTTTTGTATCAAATTTTTAATTACCTACATGGTTATTACATAAAATAGATTTATTGATTTTATTTAAAATCATTCTTAAAATATGGCATAGTTTCTACACTGCATGCATTTCGTCTAGCACTAATAAAAAGAATTTAAAATCTTCAAAACATACATTGTGGATGTACTGAACAGCAATTGCAAGCTTTATCACTTGTATTTAAATTGTCTTTGTCTTTAGAACCTCCATCCACCGCAGCAACTTTTGGAGTTTTGTCTTCTATCTTCCTTTGGCTACTTTCTGCAGCAACTCTTGGATTATTGTCTCTTATTTTTCTTTGGCTATTTTCTTCTGTATAATCTAAACATTCAATAACTACTATTAATGTAACAAATTAGTAAAACACTTAGAAAAATTATAGCTTATTTAACATTTGACATGTGATGCTTAAATAATTAGTCAACTTTTTCACTTCATACAGCTGGAATACATTTTATTCACTCTACTGGACATAAAAATAAATAAGTACTTATTTAAGCAAGATGAGCTTTAGCTACGTTGAAAAAAAAGGTGTAAAAAATTAATGATTTTTTGGAAACATCTCGTTTCTAATTAAACGGAGGACAAAAATAGCTGTATATAAAAGTTAATTAATAACATGCATGTGAATCATTAAAGTAAATATAGCTGTCAGGCTTCAAAAAACCTTAATTATGATAGTTGACCACTTCCTGTACTCTTTCTCTTAAACTATTAGTCGCATAAATATAAAAACAATTTAGTAGGAAATTTAATTACCTTTTCAAATTGATATATATGAATTTCTAAGTTGCCAATTTTATATGCACCTTTATTTTACTTAAATGTGGAGGCTGAAGCTCACCTTGGTCCAGATAGATAAATTAGGTTCTTATTTTCTAAGCAAATTAAGTTACGTTCACAAGAAATTTACTTAGTGTTGGAAGTTAACATTATTATTCATTTCAATCATTTTTAAAATACAACTTATGATATACTAAAAAAAAATCTGAACTTTTAAGAACTTGATAGCATACAAACTACTTTAAAATCTGATTAATAAAATGTGAATAAGCAGCCAAGGAACTTTAAAAAATTATGAGCTGTTTGAAATTTAATTCTGTTACATTAGAATTAACGATAAAACTATGTTAGAATACTTAATATACCTTTTTGCAGCCTTGGGGGAGGTGGCAGATTCATTTCAGTCTCTGTCATACTACTATCTGTAGATGTGGAACTGTATCTTCTAGGCGGAACTTTCTTCCTTCCATCCATATCATCTGAATTTAAGTCAGAAGTTAATTCTGCTTTTTTTGTTTTATTACGTGCTGTCAAATAGTTATCTAGGAAAAATATGGAAAATAAGTTGAATAAATAGAAAAAAAAATTATATATTTACCGAAGGTGCTGTTCCTAAATAATTTGATTTCAAATAAAGGCCAATCGGAACTAGGGAGGTCACCCTTCTTTATGCAGGCAATTATTTTTTCTCTAGATAATGGAGGCCAATAACATTTATTATTATTAATCCATGAGGTAGGAACTGCCTCCACTGTATCCTCCTCTGTGAACTGAACCACAGTCCACGATGGCTCATCCATTCTCAGAAATGAAAAAATATATACTTATTATTATGCAGGAATCTATTGGATATGTTAATTTCTTAAAACTAAAAAGCAGAGATTAAATTTGGATAAATAAAAATATTGAAATTACATTGAATTAAGTATATTGAAATTTTAAAATGAATATTAATTTGAAATAAAAATTCATCACTTTATGATCATGTTACTTGAACTTGAGCATTAATAAATTTATCTATTGTGTAATGGGTAATGAAGTAAAAATTTTAAATAAAAGTTAACGTAGTAGACATTATTATAAAATACAAAAACACATATGGCTGCGTGGTCGAGAGGTAAGCATGGAAGCTAGCCTCTCACCCAGTATGTTCGGTTCCCAGTCGAGGAATAGGTATTTTTTCAAAAACAAAAGTTAAATTCACTTGAAACAGAGAAATGCGTATTAATGATAATATATTTAAATACATTGATCTGATACAAAACATTTAAAATAAACGAGGTATGACAAGCGATGATGAAAATGTAGGTTTAATCCAAATGTAAGAGAGGAAATATAACAAATTTATTCTTATAATTTAATTTAACACATTTATTAAGTATTTCATGAACACTCCATTGATTTAAAGGTCCTAAATTATCCACTGTATAAATTCCAAACTCTGGTGAAAAATAAGGTTCGGTATAAAAATTATCTACCGATAAAAATTTACTTCCAATGACGTATGTACTACTCGAACTGGTTACTACAAAATTTTGAATACAAATTATACTGCCATCTTTAAGACTGCAACAGTCATATATTTTTAAACAAAATTCATTGAGTACAAGTTTTTCAAATTGTTTAAAAGAATCTAATACAAATAATGGTCCTCTATGATGTTCATTAAAAAATTTTGCTTTTTCCTGACTATCTGAAATTGTTGACTCTTTTGTTACATGATTATCTAATTCTCTTTACGGCATATTATTTGCTGAAGAGGCTTTTCATTTTTTCTAAGCATTTTTTTGATATCCTGCATATAATTTTCAAACGGGAATGCATGAAAATTACTTAAAATTCCAAAATTTTTGGAATCATTACAAATATGCAATAAATTATGAATGTTATGAGAACAGTTCTCTTGGCCATACAATATAACAAAGGTTTTTACAAAGTAGCAAAAAAGGGAATGTGCATAATCTAAATGTTTCTCTTGATATTTATTGTTTGATAGAATTATTACAGCAATATGCAGAGTTAAAAAGTTAATGTAACGATCAGGACTTAAAACAGATTTTAAAACGATTGGTCCAGTGTAAAGCAAAAACTGTCTGAATTCTGTTGCTTTCCACCGTTTGCTTTCGCTTAAAGGCCTTGGTTTACGATTAAATTCAGATGGCATATTCTTACGCTGACTTACTAATGTGTCTGAAATATTTGATATTTGTTTATAGGATAATTTAGTGGCGGGAATTCCATTACACCATAAACTTACAATAAGTTTTTTAACTACCCCTAAATAGAGCAAATGCATTGGATCTAGCGGAAATGAATTAATCATATCTAAATTGGGAATTGATTCTAATATAGAAGTGCCTAAATGATGTTCTTCTTGCAACTTAGATCTGAATTCAAAATCTGTACGAAGTCTTAAATTTTCTAAATTTGGAAAACAAACCCGATTGTTATAATATATTCCCTCGATATTACATTTTGAGCATGAAAAATATCCTGAATGACCTTTTGTAATGGTAATAAATGCCTTTGCTGGCACATCACAAATGAAACTTTTGATTTGAAAAGGGTATTTATGGCTATTAACTATAATACCACTTTCTGTCAATTTGATAGCTTCTTCTACAAAATTTCTTAAAAATAAATTGGCTTCCTTTGGTTTTTCATTACCGTGATATATTCCAACAATATCTACAAAATTTAAATTTTCAAAAAATACTACATAAAATGGGATAAACTTGACTACTTGAACTTTTTGCAATAGGCAATCCATCAATATTTATGCAAACTTGTATATATTCTAAATTTTTGAATGGAGGATAACGACAAAAAGGTTTTGAACACAATTTTCTAATCCAAAATGGTAGTAATGTCCCGGTTGTACAATCTCAATATCTGTTTTTCTAGGAGTTTTCAACAGAGTTCTAGCATCTACTGGTAAATCATCATGATGAGGTTTTAAAATTTTTAATAAATCATTTAATGCTACGTGTGTAATTTGGTGTGTCAAAGCCCACTCCGACAGTTGATAAGAAAGTGACTTATTGCTTTGATTAGGAAACGAGTCCTCTACAATGTCAAAATTTGGATTCAAGTTACAATCATCGACGGTTACAATATTTTGATATTCTGTCTCGTAAGAAATATTTTCTGGTTCAGAATTATTTTCACCTATAATTAAATTTGGTATTAAATCTATGGAAGATGTGGATGTTGAAGAAATAGTACTACTTAAAATTGATGAATTAACTTCTATTGAACTTGAAGTGTTCATAACAGTTTCCTCTGATTGCACCTGATCAATGTCCAATTTAATTCTGTTCAATGTTAAATCAGAATATATTTTGGCAACTCGATAACGGTTTCTTGAAATTTTAGGCATTTTTAACACTTCACTTTTAACAGGAATAACAAAATAAAAAATAATGCTTACTAACCTTGAAATTAAAGCCTTTAATATTATAATAATCTTCGGAGTTATCTTTTGTTTTCTGCAATTATCTATAAAATAAATGGCTGTGGTTACTTAAATGCCATGATACTAGTTATATAAATATACATTTTTTATTGAACTGAGTGAATTCAACACATACCTAAGTTTCTAAAATGAAATACCTATTTCCTATGAGCTATTACCCATGAATTAATTAGATTAGATTTTTAAAATTACTTGAGAACGACTAAAGAGCATTGATGTGCTCATAAATAGAAATATTGAAGAAATAAAAGCTGCATAAAGCTTCAACTTATTCTTAACTTGTCTCACCGTAAGTTCACACATTGATATTACATATAATAATTGCGTTCAAGTAATATTATGTCTTATCCTATTCGAGCAAATCAAACAAATGATTAAGCGAGGGATGCTTTAAAATTCAGCAATATGTGAAACCAATGACAAAGAAAATTTTATAGGCAACGGCAACTGCCAACTGTGACCACTTAAAGGTTTCACTATGAATTTATTGGTAGCCAAGGATACCTCTCACACAGGGTTCATTTGTTTCATTTGCAGAAATCTAAGAAGACATGCATGCTTGAATGCGAAGTACCTCTATGTAAAATCCATGTTTGAATTTTTAACAATAATGATGTGCATAGGACATTCTTGCATGAACCCAAATGCATGAATTCCTCTGAACTAAATGCATTATTAGATTATAAAATTGGCTTGCTGCATAAAGTAATAAATCATCTTTCTCATACTTACCCTAACTATGGTAATCAGGGAGAAAAAATACCAGTCACAGAACAGATACCAGTAATAATTATAATATGATTATAATACAACAAAGAAGGTTTTTTAACGCACAGAACAGAACAAAGCCTAAATTATGGTTAAGAACACAGGCTTACATCATCGCGTCTTTATACAGATGTACACTGTTGCCAGAATTTCGTAATAAAAGAGCAGGGTATCCTTCGATAATCGACCATATCTGATAAATTACAGAACATTTTATGGTTAAATGGTCTGAACAGAAAGAGTATCAAAACACCATTGTCACAGATACTCTGTGCAATTGTCACACTTTTCACTGCCACTTTCTCAAAAACAAATTAATATTAGCAGATTACGTTTTCATGGTGTCAAGAATAAATAGCAGAAATAAATAAATCTATTACTAACTGGCAACACTACGCGATCTTTACCCGCCTTTTATTTCCTACGCGTTAGATTGGTTGAAAGTTTAACTTCTGGTTCTAAATTTATTTGAATTGTAGCGGTTAAATTAATTTGGTATATAAAATCTTCGGTCGGTAAATAAGTGTTTTTATTTTATATCCTAGCAAAGATCGCAATTAATAAAATATAATTAATCTTTGATTCACTAGGACCGAACTTTTCTAGTTCTCAAATATTTTGAACTTTTGTGGATATCCATATTGGACGTACCAAAATGTATCAAAGCCCATAGAAGGATGAAAATGGATTAACACTAGAAGTACATTGATATATGGTGAAAAATTTACGTATAATGAAAATCCATTTGTAATGGTCAAATGTCGAACTTTTGTGGATGTACACTGTACGTACCAAAATATATTAATTCGTAGTAGGATGAAAATGTACGTACAATGGAAGTCCATTTGTAGTGGTAAAATATCTAGAACTTTTGTGGACGTCCATTAGACATACCAAAATGTGCTAAACTGTATAGAAGGATGAAAAATGAATGTACACTGGAAGTACATCCCTTATTATATATGGTAGAAAATGTGCATGCAACGGAAACCCGTGTGGAATGGTCAAACTTTGCATATTTGTTGACGTATATTGGAGGTACCAAAATGTACTAAGCAGTAGATGGATGGATATACAACGGAAGTAGATTGATGTGCATCCCTTAGATGGCAGAAAATGTGCGTACAATGAAAGTTCATTTGTAATGGACAAATGTCATCTTTTATGGACGTACAGAGGACGTACCAAAATTTACGAAGCCGTAGAAGGATGAAAAATGGATATACAGTGACGTACATTGATGTACATCCATTATATAGCGGAAAATGTACGTACAATAGGAGTCCATTTGTAATGGTACAATGTAGAACTTTTGGGGACTACCACTGGACGTACCAAAATGTGCTAAACTATAGAAGGATAAAAAATGGATGTACACTGGAAGTACGTTGATGTACATCCCTTATATGGCGGAAAATGTACGTACAGTGTGAGTTCATTTGTAATGGTCAAATGTCGACCTTTTGTGGACATGCAGACGACGTACCAAAATTTACTAAGTTGTAGAAAGATGGAAAATGGATGTGCAATAGACGTACATTAATGTACATCCCTTATATGGCTGAAAATGTACGTACAATAGACGTCCATGTGTAATGCTCAAATGTCGTACTTTTGTGGGCGTACAATGGACGTACCGAAATGTACTAAGCCGTAGATGGATGAAAAATGGATGTATCATGGACGTACATTGATGTACATCACTTATAGGTAGATTTTAGGATGTCCACTGTATATCCAAAATAGGTTCATGGACGTTTTGGATATTAAACGGATGTCCAATGGATGTAGTGTGCTATGTGGGTACTTACAGGTTATGGGCCCAGATAACGTGTAACATAATTAATTAATAATCAAATTAGACAACTAAAAACTAAATCAAAAGAGTGTGTTGTGGTTAAGTGCATAAGTGACAATAAAAATGGACACACTAAAAACTAAAAACATAGTGCCATTTAATGGACAAAGGTACAGCATTTGGAAGCGCCGAATACGCGCATTATTAAATGAGTTAGATGTGTTGAAAGTAATTGATGAAGATCCTCCTGAGATGGTTGATGATGAGTGGGCTAAAGCCGAAAATACAGCAAAAGGTGTCATAATACAGTACCTATGTGATTCATTAATCAGTTTTGCTGAGAAGCATATTACAGCTAAAGAAATTGTGCAGCAATTAGACCCTCTTTATTTATTTTTTTTTTTATTTAACTGCTTATTTACAATCTACTTACAATACTGAAGTAATAAGTAAATGTTATGATCATGAATGACAGGGGAAGAGAGATCGTCCAATGACCATTCTCTTGTAAGTACCACTTCCGGATTTTATTTGACAGGAGCTAATTAATCTCATTAAACGGCTGGTAGGTCTGTGGGCCATTGTCTTCTGAGCCTCCGTGTTACGTTTGGTGGGTTTTTCATTTCTTCAACCAGGTTATTTTCATGCCCTTCTAAAGTTTCTATATAGTGGGTTGTAAGTCTCTTGATCTCATCAGTGACAAATGGTATTTGCAGGTCATTATGTATGGTGTGGTTAGATACGTACCAGGGTGCATTGATTATGGAGCGTAGAATCTTGGATTGTATTCTTTGTATAATTTTTGTATTGGATGGTTTTGTGCATCCCCACAGTTGAATGCCATACGTCCAAATGGGCTTTATTATGCATTTGTATAAGAAAATCTTGTTTTCTAGCGATAATTTGGATTTTCGTCCCAATAACCATGACATTTGTCTAAATTTTAAGTTTAGTTGTTGGCGTTTCATTTTAATATGTTTTTGCCAAGTGAGTTTTTGGTCTAAGTGTAGCCCTAGGTACTTCACTTCAGTTTGAACTGGAATTTGGGTATTGTTCAATAATACTGGTGGACATGTTGTGCGTCTTGTGGTAAATGTTACTTGTACAGATTTCGTTTCATTGATATTTATTTTCCATTTGCTAAACCAGGTTTGCAGGATATTTAGGTGATGTTGTAGTTGCTGTGATGCCACTATTGGGTCGTTATTTATTGATAACACCGCTGTATCATCCGCGAATGTTGCGATGGTTGTGTCATTTGTAGTTGGTGCATCTGCGGTATAAATTAGGAACAATAGCGGAGCCAATACGCCCCCCTGAGGTACTCCTGAGTTTACTTGATGGTAACTGGAGTATGCGGAGTTATACTTAATCTGGAAGTACCTCTCAGACATGTATGATTTAAGTAGTAGGTAGTACGGGCTTGGAAAAATGCTTTTGATTTTATATAAGAGTCCGATGTGCCAGACTTTATCAAATGCCTGTGCAACGTCTAGAAATACTGATGTACATAACGTTTGATGTTCTCTAAAACCAAACTGGTAGTCAGGAATTATGGTTGATAGTTCTAAGTCGATTTTAATTCTACCCATTAGCAGTTTTTCAAACATTTTTGATGGGGTAGGAAGTAGACTAATCGGGCGTTGCGATGTAATTTCATTTACTGGTTTGCCTGGTTTGGGTACCATTATAATTTGCGCGAATTTCCATGTTACCGGGTAATAAGATAGCCTGAGTATGCTGTTGTACAGTGTTGTTAGGAGGACTATTGCTTTCCTTGGCAAATGTTTTAATATTTTGCCTGTTATAAGGTCATGTCCAGGTGCTTTGTGCGGATTTAGGATTTTAATTTCTTGCATTATTTCTCTTGGTGTGAATGCTCTGATTGGTAGTGACATTTGACATGGCTTATCCAAGTAGTCCTCAATCTGCCTGTCGTCGTGATTAATATTCGGCCCCAGTGGGGTAAAAACTTGAGCAAGATGTTCAGCGAAGGTGTTTGCCTTTTCTGGGTCACTTCTGGCCCAACTTCCGTCAGGTTTTCTAATAGGTGATATTGTAATTTGAGGTCGTTTGAACTTTTTTGTTGCCCTCCAGATCGTGTGATCATCCTTAGCAAGTGTGGTGGTATAATGTTCAAATGAAGCGTTTCTTGCTTCCGCTAGTGTGTTATGTAATTTTCGTTTTAACCTGTTATATATGAGTTTATCTTCATTGTTTCGGGACCTCTGCCATATTCTTCGAGCTCTACGTTTTTCGTTTACTAGTTCCCTTATATAAAGGGGAATATTATAGCACTTCTTTGCATTTTCTTGTGGTGTAGGAGTCGAGTGCCAAGCAGCCTTTTGTATTAGGGTCGTAAAATACTGGGTTGCTTGATCTAGTTCGTCAGCTTCCTTAATTCGTAAATTTGGATTTATGTGATCTTCAATGTATCTTTGAAATTTGTCCCAGTTTGTTGCATTTGTGGTGAGTGTTGGTCTGGGTTCTTTATTGATGGTATACGTACTTATGGTTGCAATCAATGGAGTGTGATCCGATGATAATTCGTAATTCGATTCAATCTGGAGGTGGTTTGTTGCTATCCCTTTATGTAGAAAGAAGTCTAAAAGATCAGGTAACTTATTGAGATCGGACGGCCAATATGTTGGTTCACCAGTTGACAGGTAGCGACAGTTTAATACGTTTACTGCTTTTAAAAGATTTCTACCTTTCGGTGTCACTAGTCTTGCTCCCCAGACCGTGTTCTTAGCGTTCCAGTCTCCGCCTATGAAGAACTTGGATCCCAGAGTTTCTAGGAATTCTATATATTCCTCTACTGTTATAGCGTGTCTTGGGGGACAGTAAATTGCTGAAATTGTTAAGGGCCATGGGTTAGCGTCTACCTTAATATTAGCTGACTGAATTTTGTTCGTCTGATAGTGAATTAGTTCGTGATGTGATATTGAGTTTCGGATTATGACGGCTGCACCTCCATGAGCAGTGTCGTCTGGGTGGATTATGTGGTAAACTTTATAACAGGGTATTTTGAACATTGTTCTTGAAGTGAAATGTGTTTCGGATATTAGGGCAATGTCTATCTTGTGCAAGTGGAGAAAATTCTCAAGTTCAAGTTTATGGTTCAGAAGCCCATTGGCATTCCAAAGGACAATTCTTAGTGAATTCGCCATTAGGGAGTTACTTTACTTATAACTGTACTCAACATGTTTAATATCATGCTGTTTTGATTAATTAGCTGGGTGAACATAGCTTTAAACTCGTTTAGGAAGATTGAGAGTTGATCTACTATGTTTGTTGAGTTCTGATTTCCAGAGAGCACTTGTGCATACGAATTCTGAGGATGAGGTATGGTCTGGGTATGTTGTTGGTTAAGGTTATTGTCATTAATGTTTATGTTTGGATAAGTATTAGACCCTCTTTATGAACGTAAAAGCCTTCCATATCAACTGGCAATAAGGAAACAATTATTGAAGATGAAATTTAAAGGTGATACTCCATTACTAACCCATTTTACTCAATTTGAAGACTTTATGATTGAGCTTTTATCAGCTGGTGCACAATTAACCGAGAGTGACAAAATTGCCCTTTTGTTATTAACCTTGCCAGCTGATTATAATGGTGTAATCACAGCGTTGGAGACATTTGCAGAAGAAAACATAACTCTTGCATTTGTTAAAACCCGTCTATTAGACCAGGAAGTTAAACTAAAAAATACTAATACAACAAGTTTAAAAGTGCTACACGTCTGACTGCCAAAACAAACTTTGAACAAAAACCTAACAATCAACAAACCAGAACAAACTGGATAACCTCACGCAAACCATGGAATGGAAACCTCAATCAAACACAAAATTGAAGTCGTCAGTACAAATCGAAAATTATAGAAACAAACCAAATAAAAGATTTTCAAACATGAAATGTAACCACTGTGGCAGAACGAATCACATGAAAAGAGATTGTTTCTACTATAAAAGGATGATACAAAATAAGGGTGATAACCAGGAAGACCGACCCCGAACAATTCAAACGGTACAAACCACTTCAAACAGTGGGAGTAGCTTTGCATTTATGGCAGGAAGCGTTAACACTCAACCCACAAAAGAAGAAATAAATTTCTTGCTAGATAGTGGTGCATCAGATCATCTCGTCAATACTCTTGGAATGTTCAAGGAAATGGTAGATTTAGTGCCTCCGTTAAAAATTTCCATTGCAAAAAATGATGTGTTCATCATGGCAACAAAAAGAGGTTCCATCCCTGTAATCACAAACTTGGGAGTAGAAGGTGTTCTAGAAGATGTTCTATACAATTCTGAGGTGTCGTACAATCTATCAGTCCGTCGGATTCAACAAGCTGGGATGTCAGTAATATTTAATGTAACTGGTGGAATTGAAATACAAAAGGGTGGTAAGACCCTCCTAACTGGTCAATCCATAGTTCAACGAGCGGTCGAAGTGTACGGTCTACTTGAGAGAGCGCAGCATTGAGAAAGCGAAACGAACAGCAAGCCACGTGCTCTTTTCAGGGCAACTTATAAAGAATTCGAAAAGAATTCGTGTTCTTTTTTAGAACACAGGTCTAATACTAATTAATATTTTTCTTTTCCAGATTAATTTCTTTTTCCAGGTTAATTAAAAATTTCTTTCAAAAAAACAAAAAAAGAGCCAGCCAGGTGACTCATTCTGTGGAGGACAGAATGTCGGACAGCGAGGAAAATTCCAGGTCCTCTGAAGCCAGCTCTACGCAGTCCAAGGCTTGTAGGAAAGCAAATAAGATGCAGAGTCTGAGAGAAGAAAATAGGAGGCTGAAACTTCAACTGGAGGAACTCCTAGGCGAAGTCAAAGCAATCTGGGCAGCGATGGACAGACAGGCGTCCAAGTTCGAAACCCAACGAAAAGAGGCTGCGGAGCAGATTAGTAGTCTGCTAGCAGCCCTTGCACATCGGGATCAACAGGACGCAAGGAGAGAAGCCAACATACTCATGGAAGAGGACCACGGCGAAACTAGGAGCGAGGCAAGGAAAATAGGACCAGCGCCGAAGAGCAAAAAGACGGCGCGTAGCAGCAGCGAGTCGGATTCCGAGAAGGAAACCAGGAGAGAGACAACAACAACAACTCCAGCCACGCCAGAGATGAAGCCGCAAGAGAGCGCACCACTGGACAAGGAGCCAACAGCTGCAGAAGCTCAGGCCTCCAAGGTTCCCAGAATACCTCCGGTCATTCTGAGAAATAAGGGAGACATGGAGCCACGTAAGCTCGCGGCTCAAGGTCGCCAGGATAAACTATACCAAGGCGAAGTTGACAGGACAAGGAATCTCCATAGAGCCTAGCAGCGCAGAGGACTTCTGCAGGCTCACACGATTGCTGACGACCGAGAAGCACGAGTACCACACGTACTCGCTGCCCGAGGAGCGTCAGCTAAAAGTGGTTATGCGAGGGATTCCAAACGGTGTAGGAAACGAGGACATAAAAACGGATCTCATCGACCAAGGCTTCGTTCCAACATCGGTACAACGGATGACAAGCAGGAGGACCAAGACCCAGATGCCGCTGGTACCTACGGATCAGGAGGCCATCCTTAACGTCAACCGTTGCTGCTCACTGGTGGTGCGGATGGAACGACAGCGGGCACAACAGGAGGTATCGCAATGCCACCGCTGTCAGAGGTTTGGACATGCCCAAGGAAGGTGCACTGCCCAGGCCAAGTGTGTCAAGTGCGGTGGAGCTCACTACTCCAAAGACTGCAAGAAGGCAAGAGAGACGCCGGCGAAGTGCGCTAACTGCGAGGAAGCGCACCCTGCCAGTTACAAGGGGTGCCCAAAGTATCCCAAGAAGCCAGCCGGCCCTCCCTTCAGAAGCAGGTACCAAGGGCACAACCGGAGGCCACGAAACCCACCACCGAAGGACTGAGCCATGCAAAAGTAGCTCAAGGTGACAAGGCAGGGAAAGGTACTGGCCCTGCCAAGAAGCAACAGGCACCCGCTGAGGCCCAAAACCTCACTGCGGTGCTGCGTCAAATGCAACAAATGTGCTCAGCAATGAGCGCATTTTTTGCACAAATGCCATCTTTTTCTAATCTGTAATGTCTTTACAGATGAAGCCGAACTTCTTGCAGATTGCCTCATGGAATGTCAACGGGCTACAAGGACGAAAACTTGAAGTGAAGGAACTCCTAGCCAGGTTCGACATTGACGTGTTGGTACTACAAGAAACTAAGATGACGCCGCTGAAACCAGCCAACTTTCCTGGCTACCATGTCTACAGGAAGGACTACGCTGGACCAAGGCCGATGAGAGGAGTAGCCCTGCTAGTGAAGAAGACGATAGACCACCACCCAATCATGCTGCCGGACACGGTAGACCTGGAAGCCACCGCCGTAGTACTGTCAACGGCACGAAACGGCGATATCCAAGTAGTATCCTGTTATCAGCCTCCCCGGACGCAGGATCCTGGACACGGACCTGGACGCAATATTCCAGAACCAGACTCAGGTGCTTGCCATAGGGGATCTGAACGCCAAGTCACAGGGATGGAACAGCAGAGTCACCAACACTCAAGGACGCGATCTGCTGAGGTTCCTGGGACGACACGCTGGCGACATGCAGGTACTAGGACCAGACGAGCCGACGCACGACAACGGGATCCACCGACTTGACGTGCTGGACATCGCTATAATGAAGGAGATGACCCTCAATGCAGAAATCTTCACCAGGACGGAAGGTTCCACCGAGCCTAACCCGATCTTCTTGGACCTAGGACAGAAGGAGGATGTGGACACTGGAACCTTCGTCAAAAGGAGGACTGACTGGGAAGTGTTCCGTGCAGCACTACAAAGGAACATTGCACATATTCCCAGGATCGAATCCGAAAAAGATGTGGAGAGGGCCATCACCTCCCTGGAAAACCAGATCCAGGAAGCGATGGAGGAAAGCACCACAGAGATGGAGACCAGAAGGGCACCAGCGCCAATAGCAAACCTCACTGTGGACCTCAGGCAGCTGATTCGGGATAGACGAAGGACGAAGAAAAGGGTCTAGAAGACTAGTCTCCCAGCGGATAGACACACGTATAATACGATGAACAAAAGAGTCAAAGCTGCCCTCTAGGAACACCGTTAAGAAGGATGGCAGCGTCACCTGGATTCGCTGTACCCACAGGACAGGAGCATCTGGAAAACCCAGCGCGTTCTGCGAAACAGGCCGAAGCCGATGCTCCGATCCACGGAGAGAATGGGATTGTCTACACTCGCCAGGAAAAAGCCGAAGCATTTGCGGACAGCTTGGAACTGCAGTGTAGGGAAAACCAACTCGATGATGAGGACGAGGACTGGGTTGACGGCGTGCAACGCAGAGTGTGTCGGATGCTCCGCCTGCCAGACGAGGGTCACATTCGCCCGACCACTCCAGAGGAGGTTAAGGGGGATTCTAAGGAGTTTAAAGCCAAGGAAAGCTCCCGGATGAGACAAGATCGGAAAAATCGCCCTGAAGAAGCTACCCAGAAAAGGCGTAGCAGCCCTGGTGAATATCATCAACGGGATCTTGAGGCTCAGATACTTTCCGGATAGGTGGGAGAAGGCCGACGTTATAGTCATCCCGAAGCCAGGTAAGGATCTAATCTTTCCCTCCTCTTACAGGCCCATCAGCCTACTCTCTGCTGTGAGCAAGGTAGCCGAGCGCGTCATCTTGAGAAGAATAGAAGAGAAAACCGAAGAGCTCCAAATCATCCCGGATGAACAGTTCGCGTACGGGACAGGACACGGAACTCCAAGTACACAGGATCACCGAAGAAGTCACCAAAGATTTCAACCAAAGACAGGTCACGGCGGCACTACTCCTGGACGTGGCGAAGGCTTTCGACAGGGTCTGGCACGATGGTCTACTAGCTAAAATGATGAGTATGGGTTATCCCATTGCACTCGTCAAACTAGTTAGATCATACCTGCACGGGAGACAGATGCGAGTGAAGATCAGGGACTACGTGTCCACTTATCGACCGATGGAAGCCGAAGTCCCCCAAGGCTCTGTGCTGTGACCCCATCTGTTCGCTGTCTTCACCTCTCATCTCCCAAGGGCCGAAGGCACCGCTATAGCACTCTACACGGACGACACGCCCCTCACGGCCAGATCTTGGAGAGCGAGAACAGCCACCAGAAGACTCCAAGAGACAGCCTCTCTTCTGGAAGACTGGTGCATCAAGTGGAAAGTCGCAGTCAACGCGGAGAAAAGCCAGACGATTCTCTTCAGGAAAGGACACAAGGAAACCCCCACAGGACATGTTTCCATGTTTGGTGAAGACATCCAATGGCACGATTCCGTCAAATACTTTGGCGTAATCATGGACAAAGACCTGACATGGAGACAGAACACCGAAGCCATCGTGGTAAAGGCCAAGCGGACGAGAGCTCTGTTCTACTCAATGGTAGGGAACCAGAGCAGGCTCAGTCTGAGGAACAAGCTTCTGCTAGTCAAAGCCCTCATCAGACCACAGCTGACCTACGCCTCCTTAGCATGGGGATACCAAGCGAAGACCTATCTGAAGAAGATCCAAGCCGTGGAAAACGTGGCCATCAGGACGGCGGTGAGCGCACCATGGTACGTTAGAAACGCTGACATCTTCAGGGACCTGGAGTACACTCGAGTCACCGAAATCATCCGGGATAGAGCGAAGAAACTGTACACCTTAGCTGAGGAGCACAGGAACCCGCTGATCAGGGAGGCCACCTCCTATGATCCGGCCGACGCGCGACGCACCGAGGCACAAGAGGCCGAAAGTACAGTTACTGGATAATGGGTGAGTATAACTAATCCTTTCCTTACAAATGGACCAAACCACGGAAGAGACATGACATAACCAACCACCTTCCCACAGACCTTGCAGGCGCCGGTCAGTAAGCCGACCAGTGCTCGTTGTCCCCCTGGCTCCGTGAAGGACGAAAGTGCTAAGAAAGCACTTAGGCCTTTACCTCATAGAGCTACAGAGCTCATCCTCACCTTGTCCAATGATCCAGATGACAATATGTCAATTGACACTTTGTGTACTGGCAGTCAATCCCAAGTCAAAAATATCCGAACAGTCCCTGATAGCCAGATGACTACCCCCGGGGGTGAAAAGCTGGCGAAGAAAGAAGACCAAGACAGAAGAGCGCCAGAAGAGGCCCTAGCCAGCAGGGTTCATCAGCCAGGACCCAGGGAGGTTGGCCGAAATCTGCGGCACCGCTCACATTTGTGACTGGGGCCGTTTGTAAAGTAATCTAACCCGCCCTGCATGAGGCCGGTCCAGGTCTACAGCGATGACTAGGGTAAAAAGGCAATAGTCCTGCCTGGCCCTAGCATCCGTGACCGTCATCAAGCCAATAGGATATTGGCCTAACTGGTAAGTCTTTAAATGACTTAATATCTGTTACTTTTACAATTAATAAAAAGGATATTTCGAATCAAAGTCATTTGGTATATAATAATACATCATCATCAAAATATAAAATTTGGCATGAACGTTTAGGTCACATTGGGAAAACAAAATTTATTGAATTAAAAAATAATGAAATGACCGATGATGTTAATCTGATTAAATAAATCTATCTAAATAATGATATATGCGAAAGCTGTATTTATGGAAAACAATCTAAATTAGGTTTTTCTAAAAGCAAAGATAAGAATTTTATTAAAAGACCATTATTTATTATTCATAGCGATGTGTGTGGTCCAATTAAACCTTTGACATATGACAACAAAAATTATTTTGTTGTATTTATTGATTCATACACACACTATACAGTAACGTATCTCCCTATACTCAAATCTGAGGTTTTTGCAGTTTTCAAAGATTTTGTCGCAAAAAAGCCAGGCGCATTTCAATCTCAAAATAGTTCATTTATATTGTGATAATGGGGGTGAATATCTGTCAAATGAATTTAAAGATTTTTGTGTACAGAATGGGATTAGTTATCATTTAACAGTACCCCACACTCCAGCACAAAATGGTGTAGCAGAACAAATGATAAGAACGATCACAGAAAAAGGTCGTGCGATGATCAGCGGTGCTGATTTAAATAAATCATTTTGGGGCGAGGCAGTTTTAACTGCTAGATATTTAATCAACAGAACCCCCACAAAAGGTTTAAATATAAATAAAACACCATATGAACCGTGGCATAATAAAAAGCCCAGATTAAACCATTTAAGAATTTTTGGTTCTACAGTTTACATGCATAATAAAACCAGAAAAACAAAGTTTGAAGAAAAATCTTTGAAAGGTATACTGGTTGGCTATGAACCCAATGGTTATAAAGTGTGAAGTGTGGAAACTGAAAAGTGTTTTACTGCACGTGATGTAATTATAGATGAGATTAGTTTTAAAATTACAAGGCCACAATATGAAATAAAAACATTAAAAAATGAACCTAATAAATCTGTCATACCAGATAAGCAGCTGTGCCTTGACGATGGCTCAAATAAACAAAATATTATTGAACCTAAATTGCGACAAAGTGAAAGGATTAAACAACTTACAAAAATTTCCTATAATGAAAATGATTATGATAATTATTTATTATGTGCACAATCCCTAGTCTGTTCTAGTCCCATGTCATATAATGAAATAAAAACTAGAGATTACAAAATTCATTGGGAGCAAGCAGTAAAAGATGAGTTAAATTCTCTAATAATAAACAATACATGGTTTATAGTACCGCGACCGCGTGACAAAAATATTATCGATTGTAAATGGGTACTCACAATTAAACATGATGAGTTCGGAAACCCAATGAAATATAAGGCGCGTTTAGTTGCAAGAGGTTTTAGCCAAAAACATTTAGTAGATTACGATGAGACCTTTGCGCCCGTGGCCAGAATATTAACTTTTAGGATTTTATTGACATTTGCAAATCAGTTTAATTTATTAGTCCACCACATGGATATGAAAACTGAATTTCTAAATGGTAAATTAAACGATGAAATATATTTGGAAATCACAGGAGGAATAAAAGCTGAAAAAGATAAAGTCTGTAAATTAAACAAGGCAATATATGGACTTAAGCAAGCGTCTAGATGTTGGTTTCAGTTATTTGATGAAACTTTAAAACAAATAGGGTTTAAAAATTCCTCAGGAGACAGATCCTTCATCTTTTAGATAATGGTCATATCAACAGAAATATCTACATAGTATTATATGCTGATGATTTAGTAATTGCAAGTGCAAATATACAAACCATGACAAGTTTCAAGCAATATTTAATGAAACAATTTAGTATGGTCGATTTGAAAGAAATAAAATTTTTTCTTAGGAATTAAAGTTAAAAGATCTGATGACACAATTACATTAGACCAAAGTGCGTACTTAAAAACAGTGCTAACTAAATTCAATATGCTTGATTGTAAACCTGTCAACACGCCCTTGAATGTAAACATAAATTATACAGCCTTAAAATGTGAAATAAATTATGAAGCTCCATCAAGGAGACTAATTGGATGTTTAATGTATGCCATGATGTGTACTCGATCAGATTTGTCGACAGCTGTCAATATTTTAAGTAGATACCAAAATAAAAATAATCATGAAGTTTGGCAAAATTTAAAAAGAGTTCTTAGGTATATAAAGGGTTCTTTAGATATAAAATTAACATATGTTCGTGGTACCTATAACAAAATTATTGTTGGCTTTGTAGACTCTGATTGGGGTAGCAATGAAAATGATGGGAAAAGTACTACAGGATATGTATTTAAATTATTTGAACGTTGCACTATAAGTTGGAATAGTAAACGGCAAAATTCTGTCGCAGCTTCATCTAGAGAGGCAGAATATATGAAAGTGTCAGAGAGGCCCTTTGGGTAAAATCCATTTTAACCAGTATAAATATACAAATTTCAGAGCCTATAACAATATATGAAGACAATACTCGTTGTATAAGTATTGCCAATAATCCACCATGTCACAAAAGGTCGAAACACTTCGACATTAAATATAATTTTTCAAGGGAACAAGTTGAACAAAAAACAGTAATACTTGAATATATTTCAACAGGTGAGCAGATTGCTGATGTGTTTCCCAAACCACTACCAGGACCTCAATTTCTGGAACTTCGAACAAAGGTTGGACTGAATTAACAAAGAATACAATGGTCTGTTTGGGTTTTTAACTGGGTTTTCCCCATTCCTTGCAACAAATGTTGGACCATAAGCTACTACCCAGATTTAATGCCGAGAAAATTTTTTTACTTCATTTTTGAATAATCGATTGATTTTTGAGTGGGAGTGTTAGATTCCATGAATTATAAACAAAAATCATTTACAGTGTTTGGTGACGGTTTCCGTTTTTGTGGATATCGAGTAGCAAATGAACTACAAGTTCTTGATATTACTTTATCACATTCTCCATAAATAATAAACAAATTCAAAAAGTCTTTGTGGGTGTAATTTAAACGCGGTGGCATTTTTTGACGTAACAGAATGACTGACATTACTGATTGTTTCAAATCATGGCTAATTTGATAAAATTTATAGTAAAAATTCTTGAATTTCTAAGAAAGTAGCAAATATTTCAAAAAGTTGTAACTTAAACTTCCACAATCCTTATATCAGAAAAAAAGGAATTTAATTATACATAACATGATGTAAAAAAATACAGGGTGTTGTATTTGACATAAGCAAGTTTTCGCGGTTTGAAATTTACAAAACGTAACGTCAAAAATGGAACCCTTGATATACTATTATTGAATTTCTCTAAACTGTAGAGCGTAGCTCACCTTATGGTCTTTCTGCATGCCAAAAAGCAAATCAGTGTCTTTTCCACGAAGAAAGTTATGAAGGTTATTGTAAATCATTACACCTGTCAAAATTTTTTAAAATGTCAAATCTGAAACGGCTGGGTTTAGGCATGTTTTTAACTCAGAATTTTATGCTCTTTTCGAAAACCCTAAAATATATAGAGTATTCCATTTAAAATAAGCAAGTTGGTATCGACTTTCGGTATAACCGGAAGTGCCAGATGCTTATAATTATTTTTGTTGGATTGACCACACTGCCGTTAGTAATTACCTAAGTTTTAAAAATTTTCTGGTGCGTACTTTTCTCTATATCTGTGTATTAATATTATATTAATGTTATTATTACATGGGTTGGAAAATGTTTTGATATTTCTTTGAAAATTCTATAGTAATATTAATTTTATAAATGTAAATTTATTTATATGAAATTATTATTGATACAACGTAATTATTTTTTTATTATTAAAATTTTATGGTTGTAAGACAACTAAGTATTTCTTATTAGTAAAATCGTATTTCACATGCAACTGAAATTTTTATTTATAGTGGATATTATATATTTTCAAAAATAAAAAAAAGTAGATCCTTACTATACAGGGTGTACCGAAATTAGTGTGCAATATTTTACCAGCTGCTTCTACGGCCAGAAATAGGGTAAATCTTAAGTTTATGGTCTTTTGCTTTTTTTTGCGAAATTTTTGTAGAAATAGTGAGGAAACAGTGTCAGAAGTGATGTATGAGAATTATAAATTTGCGCAAATGATTAATATAGCCAACAAAGTTACGGGACCGTGGAGCGAATAGGGGTGCTGGGTGGGTAAAAGCACAAGCAAAGAAGTGATGTTTGATAAATGTAAATTTATGGAAATAAATAATTTAGGCAACAATCTTACATTTTTAGGGCAAGGAACATTATTTATGTGTATTGAAGTAAATTTTGAATAGAGGGTAACATACAGAACACTAATTTTACATTTTTAGGGCAAGGAACAGTATTTATGTGTATTGAATTAAATTTTGAATATAGGCTAATGCAATAATGATATGTGTAATAAGTGGCTGACTTACATGTAGGCATTTTCATCTCGATATGCAGTGTGTAGGAGGTGTATATAGTTGTGCCGCCACTTTCCAGAATGCGTGAAATCGTCCTCTGTGGTCGGGATGGCGCATCACAAATAAACACTCTGCCAAATATCCTTCGTAATGTTTTTTTTACTACCGTATCGCGGCACCAATTTCCTCACTTCCACCCATAACCGTCCACTGTTTTGTGTATGTGTACCTGTATCCGGATCAACGAAGTTAATCGAGTGATTAACTGTGAGATGTTTAAAATTGTTGTCAGATAGGCAATCATACGCCTTCCAGCAGTCACTGAAAATGGTAGTACCAGGTGCAATTTTTTTCTTTTATAATGTTTAACAATGTGTCGGAAGTGCTGTCTTCCACTGCAACCAAAAAAAATTTTCGCGTGCCCCTTTCAATGCCACCAAACACCCATTGTCCCTCCAAATATCGTCCGCGGTTATATTTTCTCTTACCAATTTTCGCCTCATCTATTTAGACTATTTTTCCTTTCCCACCTATCATTTCATTTTGTTCAGTTGTCCAATAAATGAACACCTCTAATAAATGAAAAATAGTCAACCAATGTCGGTTTAGATATTTGCAACTCGCGCATAATAAAATTAAATAGAGGCGGTGGTCTTGTTAAGTATAGAAAAGTTAATTCTGTAATTGACTCAACTGGCAAATTGACGTGACTGAAAAATGTGTTTTTATAAATTGTAATGTTGGTGGAGCATTTCCGTTTACTTTTTAAGGAGGCCCTTTTCTGGCACCTAAAACGTAGTACGTTATCCTTCAGAACTGGTGTTAACACACTACCGCACTGTGGACACGCATAGTGGTACGAAAGTGCTCCATGACTGTATAAAAATTCCATAATAGTGCACCGTAAAACGGAGAAAAAGTAGATTCCTTCTTGAAAAAAATTTTTTTTAAGGTACAACCACTTGGGACCTTCACAGCATGATAGCCTAGGTCCTTGGCCATCTGTAATGGCTAATTACAACATTTTTTTTGAAGGTCAAACTTTTTTTATTACGAAGAATATCATAAATTTGTCAAAATTAATTTTTCTTACTTTTTCACACATCCCTCATGATATCTCCGGAACCAATCGAGATAATTATAGGTATTTTTTTTTAATTGATAAAGGAAATGTGGGCGAAGGTCACTGCTTTAATTTCGTTTTTATGGAAAATTTAATTTTTTTGTAAAACTAGGTGAAACTGGAACGTTTACCTTCCTTGCTGCATTTTTTTCGGTAAGCGAAAAACTTTTTTTATTTTAAGGAATTTTGTCATACCATATGTGTATGAAATAAAGCTTACACTTCAAGGAAGTTTTAAAAAAAAGTCAGTTCTCTACGACTTATAGTTTTCGAGATTTTGTTTTTTAAAGTTACGAGTTTTTCGATCCTAGATGCGCCTCACTGCGGCGCCACTCATGTGTGTAGAGTGTAGACTATTGAATACAAGTAATCTTATATTATACATATATTGTCATTTAGAAACAAACTTTTCTTTGTATAATGTGAATGCGAATGAGTATTATTTTTATTGAGTTTTTACATATTATTTAATGCTTAACAATGAAATGTTTATTTTATGTTATCAGAATTAAAATCAGGTAATACAATTCTGGTAAAATCTGTTGATACGGATGTCCTGATTTTGCTTTTACATTATTACTGTGAAACACCAGATATGTCCCAAAGGAATATATTTATACAATTAGGACATAGTAAGAATAACATTTTTTGTCAATTAACAATATTGTCGCAAATTTAGGAGAGGAAATTTGCAAGAAAGTATTAACGATTCATTGCCTAACTGGTCGTGACACAACTAATGCCATGTATAAAATAGGGAAAAAAACGGCATTTTTTGTTTTATATAAAAATTTAAATAAGTTAAAAGATTTAGAAAACCTTCCTTTTCTGTCAGAGGATAAAGCGATGGAATTAGGGGTAAAATATACGCTTTATTTATATAAGAATAAAAACAAAAATATAAAATCCCTGAATGAGATGGGACTTAACAAGTACAAATCGGCCAGCTTCTGAGCTGCCTCCTACTGACCATGCTTTTAGACAACATTTAAAAAGGTAATAATTATTTTTCTAGATCGCCCATACCTATTAAAAAAGAAACAAAACACGTACATGTAATTATTTTCTTTTTTAGGTATAATAAATAATATAATAATAACACCACATGAAATTACAACCCTCTTTATCCCTGAAGGTCTGGAATGACCTTGTGTGGGAGAGGGCTACAGATTTAGAGACAATGGACACACACCCAATGTCCGAGTATACTACGATTAATCTCTCTCACAGAAAAATCCCAGTTCCTCGACCGGGAATCGAACTCGGGACCCCGAAGTTTTGAGGCAAGTACATTACCTCTAGACCACGGAGCCAGGTGTCTGTATCAATTAAAAATTTAGTACAATATCCATATACAATACATGCAGATGGAAGATCCAACTCGATACGGTTGGACATTTGAAGAAAATGTTTGGAAGGCAACTTCTTCTAGTCAAAAATCTGTGCCCGATATTGTAAGGCAAAGTTTGTCAATAAGATGTTCCGACAGGGTCTGTAACAACAGATGTACCTGTTTTGCTCAAGGTTTGAAATGCTGCAGTGAGTGCAAATATGCAAACTGCTGCAACCAAGGAACTGTCTAGATATTTTTAGATTCCGACGTTGACGATTTTTAAAATATTTTTATAACAAGTTTTAAATTTATGTTTTAAAATAAATAATTATTTCATATTTTTTTTTAATTCAATTTTAGGTTTTAATGTATAAATATAATGGATTTTAAATAATGTGCAATGTAAATAATGATAAGTAAAACCGAAGTGCTTATGAAAATAAAATTTATATTAAAGATATGTCAAAAATAATACTTAATAGTATGCACCCACAACACGCATAGCACACTGATTAAAGCACAGTAGAACCGGGGGAGATATCCTGCCCGCAGAAACTTAATTTCAAATAACAATAACTTGAAACGTACAAGTCGTAGAGTATTGCGTTTTTTTTTAAAAACTTCTTTGATGTGTTAATTTTATTCCGTATGCATATACTGTGGCAAAATTCCTTAAAACAAAAAAGTTTTTCGCTTACTGAAAAAAGTACTGCAAGAAAAATAAATGTTAAAGTATTACCTAATTTTATAAAAAACTAGGTTCTCCATAAAGACTAAATTAATTCAGTCACCTCCGCTCACGTTTCCTTTATCGACTAAAAAAAAAAAAACTTGATTATCTCAATTGGTTCCGGAGATATCGTGAGGGATGTGTGAAAAAGTACGAAAAAATTAATTTTGACAGATTTATGACATTTTTCATAATAAAAAAAGTTGGACCTCCCAAAAAATGTTGTAATTTGCCATTTTAGATAGCCAAGGGCCTAATCTATTATTCTGTGAAGGTCCCATGTGGTTGTACCTTAAAAAAATTTTTTGAAACGTTTTTGTCGGTTTTTCAGTGTACTATAAGTAGATCATGGGACCGTAGCAATGCATAAAATCTGGCGTTTGTAAGTTCACACTGCTCGCATTTGTTGAACACACAATTTCCCACTGGCACTACACTAGAAGGGGACGTAGATGGTTCACACATTGCAGACATATTTTTTTTCTAAATAATAACGGAAAAGTTCTAAACTGAATGGAATTATCGACGAACGTGTAGCAGCAGTTAAGTCTAACTAACTTATGAATAGAGCTGTCCGAGGTCACCTGGCCTCCAGAGCCGTCATATGACTCATATGTTTACATCATATCATAATACTTGAATAAGTATATTAAATGGAAATAAATTTTAACAATAATGTTACATTTTATAAAAATTTGTATAATACTCACCCTTTTAAACAGATTTATGAAGTAGTTTGGTTGTCGTCATCACAAAGTGGGGAAGATCTATAGTATAATAGCATCAGGTATGTTTCTACAGCTGTCTCTGTCAGCGATGTTCGCTTTGGTGAAAAAATATGTTTTTATTTTGAAAATGACCGTTCGACATCTACGGATGTAATACAGGCATAAGTAAAACAATCTGTGAACTCACTTAACGAAGTTGTAGATGCACCATCACAAATTTGTCTTAATTTGCTAAAATCAGGATCTTTCTGTAATACACTCTCGAATTTTTCACTAACGCGATTATTTTTGCGTCATTTATAGCCTGTAGCTGTGTTTTTACGTCGTCCACTATTTGCAGCGATTCCACTAACGACAACGAACTATTTTGCAATTTTTCTATTGCGTCGTGTAGTCCCCCTATAATTGTTATTAATACTTTTTAAATCTGTTTCAAGGGAAACGCCTTGAAAGCTTGTCTGGCTTTCCCTAATAGCTGCAGCCTCGTTAGGGTTGAACTGTAGTATCACAGCTTTTATTTGTTGAAAATATTCAGCATAATAAAAAGCCGTGGAAATGTTGGTTTAAGAGGGTCCAGTACACGTACTATAATATTTAAAATAGAATTTTTTTTACAATCTGTCGTCTCGTCAATACATAACCAGAGCCGTGTATTTTTTAATCCACATTTAATCCTATTTACAATGTCTTCACGAACAGCTGAAATATATCTACATAACGATGTACGACTTGGTAAGTTCACCTGGGGATTGTATTTATTCCAAAACTCCCGAAATGGTTGTTTATCCAGTATGTGTAGCGGAATATTACAGGCTATTAACATTAACAATAAATCAAACATAAACTGAGTTGTCAAAGGCATGCCATTTTTTTTATTTTGATGTTGCACGGTATTGATATGACGACGACAATCTGTTTTGTGCCAGCACATTAAGTCTTGATTGCAAACTTTACAAATTATTTTGCATAAATTTATTCACTGTGTCCGCGTACGATCGTTTTTTACCCTTTGGCGCGTTTGACATTATGTATAATTTATAGGTACAACCTCACGCATTAACCTTTCAAATAAAACTGCAGCGTAAATCACTTCTAAATCGGCACGTGTGACGACAGCGCAAGACTGTGGCTGTACTCCAGGCACATCGGACAGCTCTACTTATTAATAAAGAAACAAAGAAAATGCAACGTTTGGGCATTTCTAAGCGTCCCCAATGGTTGTTATCCAATGAAATACGAGTATTCTGTTTACTTTAAATGCACATTTTAATTTTCGATTAGTTTATATCAATTGATCGCATAATAATAAGCATTTAATCATTTGTAATGCGATATCAGAGTCACCTGGGATTCCCAGTTGTAAATTGGTTGATATCAACAAGTGAAATTTAATTAAGCCCCTCCCAACTGTCGGCGCATCACAGTGCTGCCAAGTGTTGACACATTCGTGCCTGTTACCATGTGAAATTTCTATCGGTTAAGTAGTTTGATGTTGAACGTGTATTAATGTTGTATAAGTACATGATCTTACTATAATTAATCTTGTTGTGAACCATGCCGCCTAGTGAAGTTGTCCAATCTTGGAATTTCTTCTGTGACATAATCAGTTATGTGCCTCCCCGGTCAAATCGATTGTTACGTCATAAAATTCTTTATTCACAACTGCACTATGCCGATCGTTGTTATATAGCCTGCTTCTGTTTTCAAAATGGAGTTTCCCAAGATGTTGTTGCATCAATTTTGTGGACGAATCAATACTGCACGACCCGAAAGTGTCAGAAAGTGTTAGACTTATATAAATATTGGTCAGTTGATACCGACGAGGGTTACAGCAGACGCAGCAGATATAATGCATACGATATAGTTATAGGTCGAATTTGTGATTTAAATGGACATGTTGTGAGCAATAGGATACCAGAGCGAAGATGAAATTTTTGTTCTTGTGAAATTTGGCAACATGTTATGTTAGGATGGTGACGTAGGACCTGACATGGTGGTGTTAATAGTGTAGTAATTGTGAACTTTGTTTAATTATTTTTTGTTAGTAATAAACATTTGCGCAATATATGACAGTGTTTTGTGATGTCCCTATGGTGTGAGGTGTATGTAGGTATGTTTATTTTCTGTCTACTGTAGAAGGCCATAAACTTAAGAATGACCAGAAATAGCAAAAAAAGTTCATATAAACATTGGTTGAAAAATGCTTCCTAAGGGAGCTACAGGCCCCTAAAGGTGGGCCCCTGAGAAAGGTTTTTATCGAATATCTCCAAAACCACTGAAAGTCAAGTATTGAAAATTTACACAGCCGCTACACTTCTTATGTGTAATAATATGAAATGGAAATAATTCGAAAATTGTATCCAGAGCTGTCCCAAACTGGGGGTTGTGTGGTTAAAATAACCCCAACTTTTTTTGTATGTAACTTTTTTCTATTTTTGACAGTAGAATGTGAAATTCTAGAGTTTTATATGTAAAAAAAGGTACTCTTGATGAACATCGATAAAATGCACTGTTTTTGAATAATATCGACTTGAAAATTTTATAACATGGTATGAGATAGGTATTGGGAATCTAAACTAATTTTTTTATTAATAGTAGGCCATGAATAAAAAAAGAATGCTTCATGCCGCTATGATTTAATTTGGTGTTAATGAATTTGTATAAACAGTTGTATGATATAAAATCCTAAGAACGCGTATCGGAAAAAAACGTCTTGTCCCCTTTTCTATCAGTTATTTCATTTGTGCGCCTTTAATCACAATTTTCATTCGATTTAAAATGCCAAGATTTACAGATAGGGAAATGACTGATATGCATTTTGTGTACGGTTTTTGCAATGGTAGTGCATTAGCCGCAGTAAGGGAATACCGACGAAGATTTCCCAATCATAGAGTTCCTGGGCGTCAAATATTTGTAGTTCATCGCCGGAATTTGGCAGACCATGGGGATTTTAAAAGGTCTCGAGGCACAGAAAGGCCACAAGGAAATCATCGTATGGATATAGTTTTGAATCATTTAGAAAATGATCCATAAATAAGCATTCGAAGAGTTTCAGAAATTGTCAACATACCTCGCTGAACAGTTAACAAAAAATGTAAGTACCTAGATAATTATCTATCTTAATTAATAATTTCAGATAGGAAGAATGACGATAATGCATGGAATACACTCATACCATTTTAGACGCGTGCAACATTTAACGGAGGCAGATTTTTTTACCACGACTCCAATGGATATTAGCGAACAGAAATATTCTTCCTAGCATATTATGGACTGATGAGGCAATGTTCACTAGGAACAGAGCTTTTAATATTCACAATATGCATCATTGGTAGGATGAAAATCCACGAGTTATTTGGCGCACAAATTTCCAACATAGATTTTCGGTTAATTTATGGGCAAGAATCATTGGGGATCAAGTAATTGGCCCAATAGAATTCCCCAATCGTCTTAATGCAGAAGAGTATTTAAACTTCCTCTAAAACTACCTTATCGATTTATTACCGTTGAATGTTCGACACGAGGTTCGACAAAATATGCATTTCCAACATGACGGCACGCCTGCCCATTTTGGGCGCAATGTTCGAACTTGGTTACATCAAAATTTTCCAGGCAGGTGGATAGGTCAAGGTGGTCCTATAGCTTGGCCATCTCGTTCACCGGATCTAAATCCATTAGATTTTTACTTTTGGGGTTATATGAAGAGTTTGGTTTACGCCACTGAAGTAAATACACGAGAAGAACTACTTCAAAGAATAAATCAGGCCGGAAATGAATTAAGAAGAAATACATTCAAGACTTTACGGGCTTCTCAGACTTTAGAACGTCGAGCGAGACTGTGTATCCAAGAAAATGGAAATTTGTTTGAACACCCATTACAATAAAACTATGTAAAATTCAAATTTAATTTTGTTGATATAAAAAGATTACTGGATGATTTTTGTTCATATTGAGTATGATAGTTTCGCTCGAGTTATTTATAAAAAAATATTTTTCACCTATTTTCCAAGCAACAAATTAAAAATATTAGTATGTACTTTATATGGACATGAAATAATAGACAAAACTCATCTGGTACAATGTATTTTGCCCCATTTCTAAATATGTGTCTTCCACATTAATAACATGTTGCATTGTTTTTTGCTAATCCTCAGCTATAATGTTTCCATTTCTTGTTTCAACAGTTCAACCACTTTCTACTGAATATGGGAAGAATATTGTTTCGTCGCAGTTTTTTTCTTCGCTTGATCCCAAATGAACTCTTTTGGATTGAAAAGAATAGGGCAGCAACCTCTAAACTCCATGTTCACATTTTTTTTGTCAAATTTTCAACTAACGTTTTGGAAAATAATTGTTGACAACCAAAACTTCTAACTATTTTCCTCTATATTATTCCTGTGTGTTTCGTACTAGACCTGTTAGGTATTTTATTCACCAGTCTTGAATGGTATGCTGCATTATCTAATACCATTACACGGTTCCAAATTCGGCAATAATATTTCCTCAAACCACTTTTCGAAAATATCTGAATATATCTGTCGATACTGTGATCTATAATTATTTAATGCTTCTAAATGCTTTAATTGCACAATTCTGTGATTATCCATAATCGTCGCCCGTTTATCCACAACTTTAAATTTAAAATCAAATTGTAGTAGCCATTTTCTTAGTGTCCCAGTATAAAAAGTTGTAGGAAGATTTTTTTTTTAGCACTTAGACATAGTCCAATCAGCCAGAACCTAATTATTGACTGTAGGGTCGAAGCTGCATTATTATTAGTATCTTATGTACATTATTCATTATTCATTATTCCATTTATCTAATCTCCATTTCTTCCTTTTTAATTATTATTATTTTCATCGTTATCCTATGGGCCACCAGACAAGGGTGATTTTTCTTTTTATTAATCTATAATTGTGGATTACAAAATATATACAGAAGGATCGTTCACAAGGGCATACACTTCTCGCATAGGGGCCTGTCAAGGCATTTCTAATTCATTACAAACAGGATTAGGCCACGGGTAACAGGGGGAAACAACAAAAGGTTAGACAAAAGGAAGTAAGTGTAGTGTATATAGTAGGTACATATCTACCTATACTTAAATTTTTAGTAAAATTTTTCTTAAAAATTTGATTATGCATTGTAGTACTTCAGTTTTATCTTGACTTAAGACATAGACTAAATTAAATGGAGCCACAACTCCACAATTAATAAGGTTGTGTATAAGTTATTGCATTCACTTATATATTCGTTACAGTTAAATATTATATGGTCTAAATCTCCCTCTGTGTTACAATGTTCACACATGTTTGATGAAATAATTTGAGCCTGGAAAGGTGCGCAGGATACCGTCCGTGACCAAACTTCAATCTGTTGATTATGGTGATGTATTTTCGGTGAATATTGAGGTTATCGTGCCAAAACTTTTGTGGTGTTTTTGGCTGAATTAGCGTATATCTTGTAGGGGCTGTAAAGCAAAATTCTCCCCAGAGATGCGACCATTTTTTTTTCATTTTGTTTTTTAATACATTTGTACAGTCATTTATACTTATATCATTTGTTACATCCATTCCATGTTTAATACTCTCTTTTGCCAGAGAATCAACTAGTTCATTAAAATATAATCCATTATGTCCTTTAATCCACACAAACGAAATATTGCCTCCATTTGATTTCCATTCATATAGCAGTGATTTAATTTTTATAATGTAAGGATCTAAAGCGACGTTTGGGTTGTAGCTATTTTTTATGGCTGATAAAACAGACAGTGAGTCGGAGAGTATGACTGAATACTTTGTATTGTTAGATATAATATATTTTATGCCCTGCAATATTGCAAAGGCTTCAGCGGGGAATATTGACATGTCCAGAGGTAGGTTAAACATTGACTGTGGTTTTCCTGGGGACAGAAATAGGCGAAGTATGTTCCCTCGTGAGATTTGGACCCATCAGTATATATTGTGATTCGATAAGGTATTTTTTCTAAAGTTTCTAACAAAACACTGCGGCTGAGCGTGTGGTTTTCTGAGTATTTAGGGATTATGACTGTGTTAATACTGGGTAAATCAAAGTAATTGTGTTCGGGGTTAGAAGGGTACAATTTATCTAGACGTTCAAAATATTTGCATGTCTGACGAAAGGTCGTACATAATTGTGGAGAGTTTTTTTTAACCAAAATTTGTTACACAGATCGAAATTATTTAATTTGTATAATTTGTCAGTCAGAATTGAGTTTTTTGTTTGCGATTTGATAATAAATTTTTCAGCTAAGAATTCACGATGTAGTTGTAGAGGCGGCTCTAAGGCTTCAATGTGGAGTGGTTCAATTGGAATTGAGTTCATAGCGCCTAAGCAAATTCTGAGGCACTTATTTTAAGTTATGTCCAAACGTTTGAGAAGATGATTACTGGCTGAGCCATATATAATGGAACCATAATCCAAAATGGACCTGACATATGACTTGTAAAATAATAGTGCAGATTTTTGATCTGAGCCCCACCAAGTTTTAGATGTCATCCGAAGAAAGTTTATCCCTTTGTCACATTTGCTAATAATATTTTCAATATGTGGTTTCCAGGTCAATTTTTTATCCAGGGTGATACCCAAATATTTGACATCGTTCTTAATGAAAAATTTACATTTTCCCAATTTAATAGTTTGCATGTTATTTATATTATGACGGGAGAAGAAATTTACTAGAGACTTTGATTCGGATATTTCCAAACCATTATTGAGCAACCAAGGTTCAATTTGTCTCATGCAGTTATTTAGGTTCTGTATACAGAGGTCTAATTTTCTGGTACTGGTATATATACAGAAATCGTTCGCATATTGAATTATGCTTATTGGTGAATTAATATTGTGAATATCAGCGGTATAGATGTTGAACAATAGTGGGTTTAACACCGACCCTTGAGGAAGGCCCACCGATACCAATTGTGGACCCATCCTCTCATTATTTTCACTTCTGATATACAGTTCTCTATTATATAATAATTTAGTAATGGTGTACGCTATGTGTTTTGGAATAGAAAATTCTACTAATTTCTTTTCAAGAATATGTAAGTTAACAGAATCATATGCTCCTTGGATATCCAAAAAAATTGCTCCTAAATAGTCATTTCTTGAAAAACATAACTGGATATCTGTAACTATGTTGGCAACAGCATTTAAGGTCCCGAAACCTTGTTTAAAACCAAATTGATTTTGGGGCAGAGGATTATTTTTATTTTACCACCATTCTAGTCTGATTTTTACCATCCGTTCAAATATTTTAAGAATACAGGAAAGTAGAGATATAGGGCGGTATGATTTATACTTATTGGAATCTTTATTTGGTTTAAGTATAGGAATAATTCTTATTTTTTTCTAGGTTTCTATACATTCACCTTTTTCCCAAACGTCGTTGAAAATTTCTAGGAGGAATTTTTTTTGCATTTAGTGGGAGATGTGTTAGCATTGGATATTTAATCTCAGCAAACTCTGGTGCAGTATTACTTGACATTTTTATAGCCCAGTCCAGTTCGGTTATTGTAAATGGTTTGGATATGGCACTCGAATTTTCAACCGAAAATTTTTCCTCAATATTATCGTTAGCTGACGGTGGCGATACCTTAGTAAAGAATTCTTCCAACCATTCATATTTATCACATTTTTTTGTTATTTTGTATAGGAATTCTTTGTATAACTTTAGCTTGTTTCCATAACTAGGTGACTGGGGTATTTTTATTTAATTTTGAGCACCGTTTTTGCCAATTCTGTTTAGCTTTGTGTTTAAAGAGTTTTTTTTGTTTGAGCGAATATCTGATTGCACATAATAAAATTTTCGAACGTACCGTTTACTTTGTATAAATATTGGGCTGCTTTCCTTTTTTCAATAGCTTTTTGACATTCATCGTCCCACCATGGAGGTGCTGGTCGATTTTTCATTTTAAAAGGCTTATTTATAGGAATTGTAGGAATTGCTGCTTGATTTATTTTCTCAGTGAAAAAATTATATTTTTCTTCTACGTTTGACATAGTTGGGATGTTGGAGAAGTTGAGTAAGGTCGTATCTTCGTATTGAAGCCAATTTGCTTTCTTAATATTCCACTTGTTTTTAGGGTATATAATATTTGTAATATGCAAAGTTTTTAATTCCATTATAATGGGAAAGTGATCTGATGAAAGAGTATCATCAGTCATTCTCCATTGTATTTTATTAGCTATGTCAGAGGTTGTAAGAGATAAGTCTGGTACCGAAATATTGATATTGGGTCCAGTGAACCTTGTGGTGATCCATCGTTTAGAATTACTAAATTTAGCTCATCCGCATTTTCTAAAATAAGTGAATCTACTGATTATTTTTTCCAGATCCCCATACACTATTATGTGCATTGAAGTCGCCACCTATGATTGCTGGAGCATAACCATATTTAAATATATTTTTCCAATCTAACCTCTGTGTATTTACGTTAGGCGGCCTATAGATTGACAAGAGTGCAAGTTTTGTATCGTTGTACAGAATTTGAATTCCGCACAGCATTATATCACTATTCAAAATTATTTAAGAAATTTAGTTCATCAAATGGAATACATTTTTTAACCAATATTGCAGCACCGGCCCTATCATCTATTCTTTTTTTCTTACAATATTGTAGCCTTGAAATCTAATCATTTGACCTGGTTTAAACCAGGTTTCACTGATTAGAGCGATGTCAATATTATTAATATTTAAAAATTGCTTTAAATTATTTTTATTGCACACAGCGGAACGTGCTTTCCGTTGCATTATTTTATAACATTTATGAAGTTAATTGAATGTACTAGCTAAAACTGTTTATATCCAACAGAAATCCAATCTCGTCTCTTAAATATTGATTATTAATTTATATTTTTTAGCTCTTCTATGTGATTGAATTTGGTTAATATATTGTAAATTACCTTTGAAACTGAATCTATAATTTTATCTTTACTTATTCCTTGAATAGGGTTGTTACTATTAGGAGGTAGAGCTTGTGGTAGCCTGATTACAAAAGGGAACATTGGGGGAATTTGTGGTGAAAGTGTTAGTGGGGTTTGTATTTTTCGTTTTTTGGTAGCATTTGATGAATTATTGAATGAACTGGTACTCGGAAAACTAGGTTGTGATAAGAAATTATTACTAGAGTTTGCTCTATTTTGTATTCTTTTTCTCTGGTAAACTGGGGTATTCTGTTAGATTATCCAAAGCATTGTATCTATTACCTGTAGACACCGTTGTGGAAAACGAGAATTCTACAATTTTTTTTCTTCTAAATAGGATATATTTGATGTAGCTATCTTTTTTTTAACTTTTTGTTGTCTCAGAAAATGAGAGCAGTCTTTCGAAATTGCTTTATGTTGATATATTTTACAAAATAGGCAGAATATTTCGCCTTCATTACACGTATGATTTTCCTCCTTGATTTTACTACAATTTATACACAAAAAGTTTGTGCTACGGCACTGATCTGCGACGTGTCCATACCTTAAGCATTTGAAACATTGGGTAACCCTTTGCACAAACGGCTCTACAGGAAAAATAACGCTATTAATTATTACTTTATTAGGTAAGATATTTCCCTCGAACGTTATTACAATCATTTGTCTAGGGACTAGTGACGTTTTACCCTCGACAATTGTTTTCCTTTTTAGTCTCATGATTTCTAAAATATTGTTTTCAGACTCTATATTCTCTTTTAAATATTCTTCATTGAAATATGTATCAACCCCCTTTATTAGCCCTTTTGTTATTAATAAATTATTAGGTACAAATGACCTCATGTTTTCTGATTGCAGCATTTTATTATTTACTAAGTCATTCGCATCTTTTGCCGTTTTAACTCCTACTTTACACGATTTATACCAAATTTTTCAATTGATGTAATTATATTTTTAAATTTAATTTTTTATGTAATATATGTCCCACATAAAGTGGGTGTAAACGACCTATTTTTTTGGTTATCTGTTTTCTCAATAAAAACATAAATACATTGTAAATTATAATACTTATCTTCAGCAAGGTTGAAAAACTTAAGATTTTTTTGGGAAGTAGTCATGTGCGCTATTTGACTAGAGCGGTCAATCAATTCAGCTTCATCCATAGTAACATCAGGTGGAGCATCACATTTCTCCGCTGAATGTAAATTATCGACAGTGTTTGTATCGTCGTATGTTAAATCTAAGATCTGCACGTTTTTACTAATGTTTTTAGTTTTTAGTGTCCCTCCCTCACCCTTAGGTGTTGGGGACATGTTAGCACTGTTATAATTTAATTTTCACCATGCACTCGCGTGTTTTATATATTATGATAATAAAAATTTCAACTAAACCTAGCAATTAATTAAAAATATAACTATTTTAATAAGCGCTCTTTATACACGTGCACTCTCTTGTACACTTGAAAAGGAACTCTGTAGGAAGATTGATAGATTCTTGGTGAGTTATTTCAACTTTTGTGATATATGAAGTCTTCTCCAATGCATCTTATGCCCTTTTGCTTAAGCAAATTTGCTTCTTCACACGTTCTTGAAATTGAGCTAAGATCTTGTTACCTCACTACTCGGCTTTACCCCAAATACAAGTATTTCGACTAAAACACAAATAGAGGGTGCGTACTACTAGCTGATCTCATGGGAGAGCAGAGATTTCGTGGGTTCCTGTTTTTTATGTAAGTCAGAGAGTAAAACGTAAGTATCCTGCAATACTGATTTGCTTTGTGACAAAGAGGGAGCGTAAAATAATAAAAAAAAATAAATAAAATAAAAGGGGCGTCATCCACAGCTTACAGTATCTTAAATACTACCCTCTTTAGTTCACAAAACAGACCACTGTGGAATGATCTAAAAGGTACAGTGGATATACACATACTTAAAAATGAAAATCAAAAATATATGATAAAAATTACACTATTTATTATTTCGTTCAGTATAGATGTAATAGACATAAAATAAATGATGGTAGAAAAAGTTAGAATATATGTATATTTATAACTTAATGGTTAAAATGGAATATATGTATATTTGTAATTTAATGGTAATAAAAAAAATGAAATATATGTATATTTGTAACTTATTCTTGAAGTTTACATAACAATTTGTGGATTTCTAAGCGAAAGCCCAAATAAAATGAATAAGACATAAAAGGAAATTAATTAGCAGATGAAATGATGGTAATAATTAATATAATAATAGCAACAAAAAAAAATTAAATTTTAACACTGATGGGAACCACTATATCTGGTGAGGTCCTGTAGTTTCTACTCATTTGTCTCTTGCCGCACATGGGTGGTTGGATCAATACCAGGAGAATAGTAATGTCTGAAATGCCTAAATAAACGCTAGAGGTTTCTCCGCGCCTAGGAACTACTCGATCAATGTTGATCCAAAACCAAACGATATCTCATACCAAGTGATTTTAATCCTTGAATGGTAGTGCAGTCTGCCTATTTTTGGCCCCATGTTAATTTTTCACTTCGGAGATACAGTCAACAAAAATATGTAAAAAATCGGAAATTTTCCGTAGAATTCAATAAACCAAAATACAAACAACTGCCATCTCGGGGGCCCATAGTAAATTGGGACCAAATTTGGCCAAAAACGGTTTTTTCCATTTTACTCTGTCATGGTGCCATAAAATGAAAAAAGTTTTATACAAAAGTTGTAGAACTATTAAATACGGACCGATCTGTGGAAATGTGATGTCAAAAATTCAAAAATAAATTACTTATTTGAAAAAAACCGTTAAAAATCGCGTTTTTTTGAAACGCTCATATCTTCGTGAAAACAAATAATTTTTTTCACGAAACTTGGTAAAAGTGTAGCTCCCTACTAACTAAAGAAGATCGTTTTCAAAAAATTTAAAAATATAAACATTTTGCAAAAATTGATTTTTTCGAAAAAAATCACGTTTTTTTAAAATCTCGATAGCTCATACACGCTTTCATATTTCTAGTCAATTTTTAGCTTAAAATTTGCTTGAAATGTTGTACTAACATGGTTATTTATTGCGCGCTTTTAATTAACTCAGTAGGTTAATTCAAAATCATTTAATATAAATTGAATAAAAGATTTGATTCCAATAAAATGATTAACAATTATAATAACAATTACTATAATTCTTCGACGATAAAGTATTAATTTAAATCATTAATAATGATAAATAATAAATATATTAATTAAACATTAATAGCAATTATTAACACGTTAATACGTTAATAAAATTTAATCATTAATACATTTAAAAAATATTAATAAATTATGCATTTAAAAATATTAATAAATTATGCATTTAAAAATATTAATAAATTATGCATTTAAAAAATATTAATAAACTATGCATTTAAAAATATTAATAAATTATGCATTTAAAAATATTAATAAATTATGCATTTAAAAATATTAATAAATTATGCATTTAAAAATATTAATAAATTATGCATTTAAAAATATTAATAAATTATGCATTTAAAAATATTAATAAATTATGCATTTAAAAAAAATTAATAAACTATGCATTTAAAAATATTAATAAATTATGCATTTAAAAATATTAATAAATTATGCATTTAAAAATATTAATAAATTATGCATTTAAAAATATTAATAAATTATGCATTTAAAAAAAATTAATAAACTATGCATTTAAAAATATTAATAAATTATGCATTTAAAAAATATTAATAAACTATGCATTTAAAAATATTAATAAATTATGCGTTTAAAAATATTAATAAATTATGCATTTAAAAATATTAATAAATTATGCATTTAAAAATATTAATAAATTATGCATTTAAAAATATTAATAAATTACGCATTAAAATATTAATAAATTATTCATTTAAAAATATTAATAAATTCGACGGTCAAGCTCCTAGCGTTTTCGAAAAAAAAAAAGAGAAGACATCCATTAGTATATGGTATGATAAGATAAAGTCTGTTATAAATTGGGAAATCAAAAATATGGCTTAGAGCCTCAAAATATTGAACTACATTTTAAATTAAAGAAGTTTAATTACCTTGATTGATGTTATGAAACGACGATAGAACAAAGGTCTATCATTTGCATGTAGATATTAATATCGCGTACAAACTGCTTTGAGAGAGACCGCTTCAGAAAATGCATCTGATTTTGGCTTTGGCCAGAAGGTAAGCTAGGTCTCCCCCACTTTATGTGTATGGTCAAGAATTTAAACTTTAATTATTGTAGATATGTAACCCAATGAACTAATATGGTGTTTATAAAACAGACTACTAATATCCTTATCACAACATACAAAACAAATATAGAAAAATTTAGGTACTGGTAGATTTCATATTTCCATCCATGCGTTCGAGAGGCAGAAGGTAGAACTGTAACATAATTAAATAAGCACTATTAGTAAATATACAGGATAGTAACCTAAACTGATAACAATATATTATTAAAAATGTTAAATAAAATCCATAACATATGGTCAATATGCATACAGGGTTCATCACAAGTATGTGTTCTTAATAAGTTTTAATAAAAGTGCATACTAGCGTAAACTGTATGCTACAATCTGCAATCAGAAATACGGTCACTATTTACAACACTACTTGGTCCTGGTTGAGGATTATTAAAATGATCTTCCCATGGTCTAAACATTGTAACAGTAAATTTTCAATTTCTGTCACAACTAAGTTTATTACCTATTTTCGATTCGGAACACCCTTTCGAGGTTCCGTCTCCAGAATGTTACGGCGGCACGAGGCTAGTCAACTGACAAATTGTTAACGACCTGTTAATTCACGTAATACGCCCAGGCTGTTGAATTTGAAAATGATGACCAGTAAAGTCTGAAACTTAATATACATACCTTTTTGATCGGTAAAATATCAGTCCATGGTGACAATTCATTTAATTTAACTACTCAACAATTGCGTGGTATCCTTTGCGCGGTCGCGATGGGGAATTTAGATTAACTCGTTTCCGACTCAGGCATTTCCAACGACGCAGCCACAAGCGGCGGTCGGCTTTTGCACTTTCTTGAAACACCTCATGGCTTGAATAATTCTATCGCTTTATTGGATGTTAGTTGCAGGTATGTTAACTTAATTTATTTATTTTATAGAACGTATAGTCATATCAGGATTTTGTTTCAGACTTTCCTGATTGATTTATTACTGTGATTTTTTTCTATCATTTTTTGAGACATTTTTTATGCATTCCTTTTTTGATGCACCCTTTTTGGTGTATCGGAGTTTTACACTTCTATGGTAATACCACCCGTAATTACTACCCTCTAACTAGGATTGCGATATTTTCCTAACTTGATGTTGGCCAAAGAGTTTTTTGAGCACTAACTGGTTTTCCTGGAACTATAATCTGATGGTTTCCATGGAATTATCTACAAAGGAACAAGTGGAATGGGTGTGGTGATTTTATTATTTCAATTACTAGCCACGTACGTCCGATGTGGATGGATTACCTGAAAAACTACGCACGTGGTTAACTGTGCCTTGGACGTATTACTGAATTCTTAAGCTTGTGAAATCACTTTAACTAAGGGATGGTACTAACGGCCTGATGCCGATCAAGCCAACGCATGCGGAATTCCGAAGGAGCTGTTGTTCAGCCCGATTGCTTAAGATAAGTACTTTTTGCATTTTTCTGCCAGTCAGGATATAGATTACTTACCGTTAGGGCCTGTAGCCGGCTTAGTTTGCCTTTTTTTAATTACTTGTGTTTCGCTTGTAGCCGTTGATATTGTTTTAAGATGTGTTGTCTTGTGCCCGTTTGCATTTAAGCGGACACGCCATTACCTTTTATTTTTTGTATTTTTACGACCATCAGTCCAGTGTTAGTGTATATTTAAATGCGTAAGGCGTAGGACCTTATGTAGTTTGTAATTTACTGCTTGCAGGATATGTTGTTGCTTGTAAATTATATATTTTGTACTTGCTAGGTTATGTAAACCACGGTTACCTGATTTTAGTTGCCTTTAGCCTAAAATCGCAAGCACAGCCGTTGTAATTACCTTTTGCTTACAATTTGGTGCGCGTCTGCTTGTAATTTTTGCTTACTATGCTTGATTTTGCTGGCCCTTTGCCAAAAATCCGTAGTACAGTCGTAGTACCTTTTTTACCTCACGTGGGGGTAAGTAACTTTGTAGGTTAGTTACCTACGCTTATCGGGCTTTAAATGTTTGGTTTTTGTGCAATTTTAGCTTGTGCTTACCGCTTTGTATATAGTAGAGTAAGTTATTTAGTAGATATTGTTGAATATTTTTAACTCATTTTGTATCTTGTACATAGTTCTTGTTTTATCTTATCGCTGTCAGAGCTTGAGCTGCTGCTCTAGTTAAGATTTTGATCTATTATGCTCAACTTTTTGCATATCTCACTAGTATAGTTGCTGCTACTAAGCCTATCTTTTGAGCTAGTAGTGTTGTGATATTTTGTAAATTTTTGCTACACGTAGATTTAATTAAATTACACTCAGTTCCAAAAAAAGTGACGCACTTGATTTTTGACCTAACTTTTTTCCTTTTTTTTTTAAACCAGTGGGTCGATTTTTAATTTTTTTTATTTGTTGGTAGGTAATTCCTTTGTCTTTCAAAAAAAAAAAAAATAAAGAGGTGGAAATTTTTTCAAAGCCTCCTGGATGGTAGTGGAAAAACTCGAACCATGTTTTTTTCTTAATTTTTGAATCACCCTGTGTGTTAATCAAGTAATGGTATAGAAAGTGCTGCGACGCCCTTAGGTGTTAAACAGAGCGTCACCCGAGCACGGCAGCTTTTATAGTCGGGAGCGAGGTGGGTAAGGGCATTTAATTAGTATTTTTATTTTTAGTAGTCAGAACACAATAGGTAAACTACCCTGGGCGCCAGCCAATTTTTTAAATTGACAAAAAGAAGGAGGCAAAATAAAGAAATCCAAAGTTAATTGATAATCAAAACATTTACTTGGTAAAAAATCAAGTTATATATAAACAATGTAAAATTTAAAATGTATGTGAAATATAAATGATTGTTAGTAAAAATGTTAGTAAATCTATATACAAAAAAATTACAATAATATATCCTCAAATGGATTACAAGATGGAGTATATGTAACGTTAACGAACAGTACGAATATAAACAAACGAAATAACAATTATTAAACACAGCAAAGGTAAATATTTTTCTTTGACCACCAGTCTTTATTGCTAAGAGACTTTGTGTCTGCTGAACAGTTGGTAAACGCTCTATTAATTTGACAGCCAAAATTCTAGAATTCCTAACCTAGCTTAAATTAAACAAAACATGGGCAAAAGGCATAGTATTATATCAACACATCTATTAATTTCCTTGATAAAAAAATTAGCACTTAAGATTAAAATTCACTGTCTAATTTATAATGAATATTACCTACGTTTACTACTTGGTAATATAAAGTGGTAAGTAGCTATTACCTGTCTTTATAAAAGATAAGCATCGATATGTTTTTTTTTCTTTTAGCTACCTTAGCAAATAATCAAGAAACAGCTGTTTCTCGAGTCACATAAGATATCGTCAGGCAAGAAGACCAAGTGATGTTTATTTATTTCCTTAAAAACAAATTCATTGCAAGAAATAAAATACCGGCTTAATTAACAATGCAGTTGTAAAATCGCTAACAATTCATTGAATTAGGAAGTAAATATTATATAATTATATAAGTATTTGATGGTCCCGATCGACCCAACAACCTCAAAATTTATATGGGTCTGATACTTAACCAACGCGTATGGATTGTATGGAACAATCCACCTGTTGGTTAACATATCATTTCCTAACTGAATAGTTCTATAGTCACGAGGTCTTCTATATAGAGGCCTCTGATTATGTCCTGCGTTGAGGATAGTTCTTTCGCAGTATTGCTTTGGGTATAAATTTTTACAATGACCGTGTACCATACACTGTCCGGTAGGGTTGAGAAGGCCACATGGACCGTGCACTTGATATTTTGACACCATGTCGTATAAGCGGGGCTGCGAATGACGGTCTGGAATTACGGCATGAATAATTCCATCCACATCGTCCTCGTTTATAATTTTGTTGTCGGCAATAAAAGTGACAACGACATGTGCATGCGGAAGCCCTCGTTTCTGAAACTCAATTACATAGTGGAAATTTTTGATCATTCCATAAATCTGTCTATGTACGATGTCATACATGAATTCCAAAAACTTTATTCGAAATACTCTACAGACTAAATCGGGTCTATGTTCGAATTTTTGCCTATGTTGTAAATTACTTGTGATTTCCGGCCAGCTTGGATTACAAGTAAAAGTTATGAAAAGGTCTGGTTTACCGTGTTTGGATACCACGGTCATTGCATCCAAATATTGCCTTCTCATATTGCGGTCCCCCCCCATAAAACTGGCAGGCAGCACCACTGGTCGACACAATCTGCCAACGGCATTAGGATCAACAGCAGTGGCCCTCCTGACGGTCTCATTAATCGTGAATCTAAATTTACCCTGATTTTGTCTGATGTACCACAAATAATCGGCTTCCACACGTACCCACGAATCCACTAAATATTGCTGAAATAGTTTCCCCGCATTGTGAATTATCGAAAATTGGTCTCTACATTGAATTCTGTACCTATAAAATTCACGCATTGTGATTTTGTGGTTATTATGGCGAAGCCCTGTGGAATACCCATCTTCTCCGAAAGGAAAAAGTAATGGATACACCATGGGGTCCGCCAACGGATTTAAGTTTTTAAGTTCATGTCTCCGCATGACTTTTTCCCCATCACCATTAACTTCTATCCTTGGATATAATTTTAAATCCACGTCGAACGGAGGTTCCATGCCGTAGAATACGCTAGTGTAACTACTCCTACTTACCGGTAAATTATATTGCCGGCACAAGCCCTTCATGTTTCCCTCCCTTGAAAATCCAATGACTGTTTCATTAATATCTGTGCCGTCCCTTTTTTCCCTTTCCTCTCTGAGTACTTGACCTATCGTCTCATAAGCCCCTATATATTTATTATGCCTCCGGAGGCACTGCTCCAGAAACTTAATGGTTTCTGGAGGTACTTTTTTCCTATAAAACTTTGCCTCCTATCTATTATTTCGGCCATACTCAAAAAATAATAATGATTTAGTATGGGATATTGCAAGTCCTGCATACTAGGAATACCCATTGTGAAATGGTATACTTGTCCACGGATGGAAAAAGACCAGTGTCCCTGCCCTGCATTCTGGTGATTCGGAACTGACGTTTTGAATGATGCCATAGCAAATAAGCTGTTTAGAATTCTGATATGTGTCAAAAATTTCGTAGTTTCCGGAGTATTCTCAGTATAAAACCGAACCAACTCTGGCGGACATTTCAACAAAGGGATTACCACCGCACCATTCTTACAACAATTTAATTGTTTTTGACTATTACTATGTTCACCCGTAAAATATTTCGCCCCACAGAAAGAGCAAATATCTTGTAGAAGGCCGCACGTAAAAGGCGCATCACATATCTGCTCCAGGACCATTTCTGTTGTATTAACCCCAAATTTATAGGTTAATCTCCTAGGAAAGACTGCATGCTTTCGTCTAGGAGCAGAAGTAGACCGCAACACCTCTTCCATTACAACATCGTCAGCACTTATCCCAGGAATCTCTATTCTCTCCAACTGAATAAAAAGTTCTCGCTCCCTTTTCCTTTCAACAACGTCACTTAAATTTAATTGCAATCCCAAACGGGATGCATAATGCGGAACTAAATTGGCCTTCTCTAAAATATCCCGTCCTCCAGAGGCAATATCATTTAAATTTAATCGTTCCAAATATACCACGAATTTGCGGCGTGCAAGAACTGAAGTTAGTTTTTCCCTGTTTAAAATAGCCCTTAACTTTCGTCCCCGCCGCCATTGTGAAGTAACAATTCCTGCAGCAGGCGATCTTTTGAATGTCGACATATTACTGGTATGTCTACTCTGAGAAGACATAACCGTAATGTTTAAATTTAAATAAATGATTTATCCTATCCAACACGATGCAAGACTATTCAGTCCTCTGAAGAACGTTGGGATCGACGCTCGGTCTCTGTAAAGTAAAATTTATGAATGACTAAATACACATGGTTAAAGAGAAATGAATTTTTACAGTAGACCAGTTGAGTGAGAGTGAAAATTCCAATACTTTTTGTAATATATTCACATAATAAATTTTCCAAGATACCCTGTTTCAGATTTGACGAAAATATGAATTGAGGGAGGTAAAACGCCCCGAAAACTATTTAAAAATTTATAACTTTTGTCATGCAATTTGTAACACCTTCAGATTTGACAGGATGATAGAAAATAAATATACCGACATCTCATTTCAAATATAACAAAAATTAGAATTTAAACACAAAAACCGTTTAATAATAACTTTTGTGGTACAATTTGTAACACATTGAAAGGATAGCAAATAAATATTCCAAGATACCTTTATTCAGTTTCGATTAAAATAATATTTTTGTCAAAACTGAAATAGGGTATCTTGGTATATTTATTTACTATCATGTTACATAATTTTTAAATAGTTTTTGGGGTGTTTCACCCCCTTAAATTAATACTTTAGCCAAATCTGAAATAGCCTATCTTACAATACTTATTTTCTATCATCTTGGCAAATGTGAAAGTGTTACAAATTATGTAACAAAAGATACATTTTTTAAACCGTACTTGTAGAATTTTAGGTATCCCCTTAAATTAATGTTTTAGTCTAACCTGAAATAGAGTACATCGGAATATTTATTTTCTATCTTCTTGTCAAATGTGAGGGAATTACGCCTTTGCACCTTATTTAGGTAATATTATTAGTATTTATTATTATTTGTAAATTAATTTACCCTCTCTGTTGGAATATTGTTACGCCACTGGACTGTGTAGACTGGTTAGATGAGACTGGAATTGTACACGAACGGCCGGGAATATTCTGGAATGCCCTAGACCGTGTGAACGGATGTATAAATAAGATACACGGTGGGCCGAGACTCAATCTTAAGTTGAACGTGAACGAGTAAAGAAATAAGAAAGATACTTATAAGTAGAGCTGTCCGAGGTGGCTGGAGTACAGCCACGGTCTTGCGATGGCGTCACACGTGCCGATTTAGAAGTGATTTACGCTGCAGTCTTATTTGAAAGGTTAATGCGTGAGGTTGTACCTATAAATCATACATAATGTCAAACGCGCCAAAGGGTAAAAAACGACCGTACGCGGACACAGTGAATAAATTTATCGGTGAATTTCCGGATTTATTCTATGACGGATGCAAAATAATTTGGAAAGTTTGCAATCAAGACTTAATGTGCTGGCACAAAACAGATTGTCGTCGTCCTATCAATACCGTGCAACATCAAGATAAAAAAACTGGCATGCCTTTGACAACTCAGTTTATGTTTGATTTATTGTTAATGTTAATAGCCTGTAATATTCCGCTACACATACTGGATAAACAACCATTTCGGGAGTTTTGGAATAAATACAATCCCCAGGTGAACTTGTCAAGTCGTACATCGTTACGTAGATATATTCCAGCTGCTCGTGAAGACATTGTAAATAGAATTAAATGTGGATTAAAAAATACACGGTTCTGGTTATGTATTGACGAGACGACAGATTGTAAAAAAAATTCTATTTTAAATATTATAGTACGTGTACTGGACCCTCTTAAACCAACATTTCCACTTTTACTAGCTAGTAAAAGACTAACTGCGTGTACTGGCGAAATAATTACGCGTGTGGTGTTAGAGACATTCGAAAAATTTGAACTTACAACAAGTCAAGTATTGATGTTTGTGATTGATGGTGCCGCGACAATGCGCGTGGTAGACCGTTCTCTTCAAAGAGACAATTGTAGGTTTTTACATGTTACGTGTAAAGTGCATGCGTTACATCTTGTGGCAGAAACGATTCGAAAATGTTTTCCAGAGGTAGATGCATTAATAGCAAAGACAAAAAAAAGTATTTCTCAAATCTCCTAAACGGCTTCGAGCATTTCACAGACAGTGTCCTGGTATCCCTGAACCACCAGAGCCGATTCTTACACGTTGGGGAACATGGTTAAAAGCAGCTTTTTATTATGCTGAATATTTTCAACAAATAAAAGCTGTGATACTACAGTTCAACCCTAACGAGGCTGCAGCTATTAGGGAAAGCCACACAAGCTTTCAAGACGTTTCCCTTGAAACAGATTTAAAAACTATTAATTACAATTATAGAGGACTATACGACGCAATAGAAAAATTGCAAAATGGTTCGTTGTCGTTAGTGGAATCGCTGCAAATAATGGACGACGTAAATAGACAGCTACATTCTATAAATGACGCAAAAAATAATCGCGTTAGTGAAAAATTCGAGAGTGTATTACAGAAAGATCCTGATTTTAGCAAATTAAGACAAATTTGTGATGGTGCATCTACAACTTCGTTAAGTGAGTTCACAGATTGTTTTACTTATGCCTGTATTACATCCGTAGATGTCGAACGGTCTCATTTTCAAAATAAAAACATATTTTTTCACCAAAGCGAACATCGCTGACGGAGACAGCTGTAGAAACATACCTGATGCTATTATACCATAGATATTCCTCATTTTGTGATGACGACAACCAAACTACTTCATAAATCTGCTTAAAAGGGTGAGTTTTATACAAATTTTTATAAAATGTAACATTATTGTTAAAATTTATTTCCATTTATTGTACTTATTCAAGTATTATGATATGATGTAAACATATGAGTCATATGACGGCTCTGTCGGCCAGGTGACCTCGGCCAGCTTTACTTATAAGTGTTCAAGTGTGATTATAGTTAAGACAGTAATTAATCTATTGTTAATTGTTAATTAGTAAATAAAGTAGTGAGTAAGTGTTACCTGGACTTTCAATCAACGAATCTACGAGTATAGGTGTTTGTGTGGATAGCAAACACGTAACAATTTAGTGTCGGAAGTGGATTGGAAGACAAATGTTTGGAATATTCGAAAAGGTTCTACAGTATTCTTCTCAAAAATTACTGGTAACACGGAGAATTAAGCTACTGGACAGTGTTTGGAGGACTATTTCTGGACTGAATAGTGACTTTAAAGTGGATTTTCGAGAAGTTTCTAAAACATTCAATTTAGAAATAGCTGCAAATACGCGAGTGCCGCTATTAATAACGTGTTGTAGACTGAGAAAAAGGACTACTAGTGCAATTTCGGGAAAATTCTAGAACACTCTATTTGGAAACTACGGAAGATACGTAAACTGTGTTAACGGAAACGTGTTATAGACTCAAAACAAGACTTATTAGTGATATTTTGTGAAAATTCTCAAACATTCCATTGCACAATTAGTGGAGATGTGAATTTTGTCAACACAAATGAAGTATAGACTCTAAATAAGACCTTCTAGTGCTGTTTCGAGATTTTTCTGGAACACTCCATTATTAAAATAGACGTGATTCAACATTTTACGGACTTCATAGTGTAATAAATTTTATTTTGAAATTGATTTACGTGTCGTGAGTTAATGCCAACAAAAGAAGTATGGCAGAGAAGCAAACACAGGTCATGCTTGCAGCATTGTTACAACGGATGGATAAACAAAGGAAGATTATGGAAGATCAAGAAAGAAGACGACAGGAAGACAAAGAAGAACAAGAGAGAAAACGCCAGGAAGAAAAAGAAGACTTGATAAAAATGATGGAAGGCCTGGAAATAAGATGACAGGAAGAAAAAGAAGAACAAGAAAGAAAACGTTAGGAAGAATTAAGAAAAATGTTTGAAGATCAAGAAAAATGGCGAGTCGAGGAAAGAAAAGATTTCAAAAGAAGCCTAGATGAACAGCAGGCAGCTATTTTCTCCCTCACTGAAAAATTTAAAGGACAAGTTAATGAAGTTAAAGAAGAAGTTAGTGAAGTTAGAGGAGAAGTCAGTGAAGTCAGAGGAGAAGTATCCCGACTCAAACAACAGTTAAGAGAAAAGGGTGGCCAGTTTTCACTGTCGTCTGGTACTAGGTTACAACCACCTTCCTTCGACGGTCAAAGTTTATGGTCAACTTATAAGACAATTTGAGGCAGCTGCGCGTTCAAATAACTGGAACGATGAGGAAAAGGCAACAGCACTGGTATTAGCACTAAGGGGCCAAGTATTAGACCTGCTCCAAACAATTCCTGCCGCACAGCAACAAAACTTTAACATTTTGGAGGCAGCGTTAGAACTAAGATATGGCGACCAACATCTCGCCCAAGTATATCAGGCTCAGCTCAAATCACGCAGACAACGAGGTGGAGAAAGCCTCCAGGAGTTCGAGGCTGCGGTAGAAAGATTAGCAAATCCAGCCTATCTTGATACACCAATGGAATTTCAACAACAGTTAGCAGTTGGTACATTTATTGATGGAGTAAGGGACCAGGAAGTTAGGCGAATTCTTAAGTTGGCCAGGCATAAGCATAGTAGCGAGGCTTTAGTACATGCACTGGAGATTGAAGCTGCCTATAAGTATACCACACAATCAAATCAGAGAGTACGAGCTGTGAGTGTGGAGGAACACAAGCCAGACAACACAACATAAAACTTGATATCTGATCTACACAAGATGATGGCCCAACTACTGACAAAATCGAACTCCAGCAGACACAAGACCAACAACAAAGTAGTGGGAGGCCGAATGGAGGAATCCGTTGTTGAAAGTGTGGCAAATTGGGCCATATTAAGAGGCACTGTAATGAGCACAACATTCAAGATCCGAGATAAACCCAACAGCAAAGTAGTGGGAGACAGAGTGGAGGAGGCATGTGCTGTTATAAGTGTGACAGAGTGGGCCATATTCACAGTAACTGTCGTCAGCGCAATCCTGCGAGGGTCGCAGTAATGGAGAAGCCGCAGGAAAACTGGCGAGCTGGTACTTCGCGGAATATAGCAGATGGTCTTTCCAAAAGACCGTGTCAGAAAGACTGCAAGCCTTGCCACCGTAAGGAAAAACAGAAAAATGTACAAATAATGAAGACCGTTAAGATTGATGTTCCGGATTATTGGACAAAAGAGTCGTTAAGGGAAGCGCAGTTAAACGATAAGGAAACTGGTTCTGTTCTAAAATGGAAAGAAAGAGGAACCCGGCCCGATTGGAAGGACATTTCAAATAAATCAGTGGGACTGAAGGTTTTATGGGCACAATGGGACTCCCTTATAGTAGAGGATGGACTGCTGAAGAGAGTGTGGAAATGTCCAGATGGGAGGAAAGTTACTTTGAAATTGTTAATCCCCAGGTGTCACGTTGCAAATGTACTTCAGCAAGTGCATAATGGAACGTCTGGCGGACAACAAAACCCTGACTAAAGTAAGAGAACGTTTCTACTGGGTAAACAGTCGTCAAGATGTGAAGGCTTGGTGCCGCCAATGTGAAGTTCGCGCGACAAGAATGGGGCCACAAATAAGAAATAAGCAATATAACGCCAGGGCTCCTTTTGAGCGAATTGTAATAACAAGTGACCGTATGAAGGCTCGTTATGATCTTGAGGCTAATTCAGGAAGGTACCAGGTGGGAGATTTGGTTTGGTTATATAACCCACAACGAAAGAAAGGCAGGTCCTCGAAGCATCACGCGCCCTGGGAAGGTCCTTATAATGTCGTCATCAGACTAAACGATGTTGTATATAGAATTCAGCAAAGTACAAAATCCAAGATGAAGGTGGTGCATATAGAGAGACTAGCCAAGTATGCAGGTTACAATGAATTGCCTGATCGGCACGTTCAGGCTTAAGGAGGGGGCAGTGTTACGCCACTGGACTGTGTGGACTGGTTAGATGAGATTGGAATTGTACACGAACGGCCGGGAATATTCTGAAATGCCCTAGACCGTGTGAACGGATGTATAAATAAGACACACGGTGGGCCGAGCCTCTTAAGTTGAATGTGAACGAGTAAAGAAGAAATAAGAAAGAGACTTATAAGTGTTCAAGTGTGATTATAGTTAAGACAGTAATTAATCTATTGTTGTTAATTGTTAATTAGTAAATAAAGTAGCGAGTAAGTGTTACCTGGACTTTCAATCAACGAATCTACGAGTGGAGGTGTTTGTGTGGATAGCAAACACGTAACAATATTTTGGTATTTTAATTTAATCTTCAATTAAATAAAGTGAGGGGATTACCACTTTGTCCCTTATTCAGGTATTATTTTTAGTATTTATTATTATTTTTTGTAAATGTAAAGTTGTTACAAAAATTGTATGACAAAAGTTACAGAAATTTTTAATAGTTTTTGGGATGTTTTACCCTCTTAAAATCAAGTTTTCGTCAAACTTGAAATAAGGTATCTTGGAATATTTATTTCCTATCATCGTATCAGATGTGAAGGTGTTACAAATTATACGACAAAAGATATAACTTTTAAATAGTTTTACCCCCTTAAATTCATATTTCATATGGGGTATCTTGGAATATTCATTTTTCATCATCTTGTCAAATGTGAATGTACTACAAAAAGTATTGGAATTTTCACGTCAAGAACAGTACTTAACTGGTCCACTGTCAAAATTCATTTCTCGTTCCTGATTCTGACTTCACATATGTACTAAATACCAATGATGAACTAATCTATTACTTACACGTTATAACAAATTACTTAAAAATGGTGCAGTCCTTTCAGGTGACACAGGTACATATCTATCGTGGTTGTTAAGACGAAAAGGTGTATTTTAGTTTTTATAACTTTACAGTACAGCGATTTTAAGAAAAAGGGTGGTATTTTGTTCTCTAGGAACGGACTGGATTTAAATAAATATAGTTTAAAAAAACTAAAAAACACGCTTTTAAAGCACATCAAACTAAAAAGTGAAAAATAATTATTAATATAAACTGAAAACAATAATTGACGAAAAATACTAGTATTATTGTGAAAAAAGCGTGGGTTGCTCGATATACGAAACATATGGCACAAAGCGCCCCACGCTTTTTTCACAATAATACTAGTATTTTTCGTTCATTATTGTTTTCAGTTTATATTAATAATTATTTTTCACTTTTTTAGTTTGATGTGCTTTAAAAGCGTGTTTTTTAGTTTTTTTAAACTATATTTATTTTTCACTGTGTATACATTTTTGTTTGAATTTTTATTTATTTCTCTTTTTAACGAAAATTTTAATTTTTGATTTAAAGTGCTATGATTTATAAAAAATGTTTCTGGCGGGGTTTTTTACTATTGCAAAAATTTAATTACTGTTTTATGGTAAACACGCTGTACTCGCTTACTTGGGAGCATTCAAAGTTGACAAAATCGATTGTTCTAAAAAATTCATATTTGTCAAATTTCAAAATGATGGTTCACCACGATATTAGAAAATACAATTTTTTACGATTACACTGATAATCATAACTTAGCAATTCAATAAAAATTCACAGTAGAAAAATCAAAATTCTTCGAAATAAATAGGTATTGTAATGTAAGACACAGAATAGTGTGCAACAAATTTTAATAATTTTGGAATGGCACTTCGGGAATCAGTCCTGCTTGGTATAAAACTATGATATATCAAAAATAGTGTTATACAGAATATTTTAGAAGTCAGTTTATAATAATCCTCACTAGTAAACTACCTTTATTTTTAATACATGAAAAAAATTCCATTAAAGAAAAGTTGTTTAGGATACAAGTCTACTCATCAAATTTTAGGAATATAAATTTCCTTTGTTAGAACTGCCCCTTCTTCAATATTAGCCAGTTTTTTGTTGAAAATAAAAGATAAGGCCTTAAGAACAAAAGTTAGTCGTAATACTAATTATTGCAATATATCTAAATCGTCTATAAAGTCCACTATTTGATATTCCAGAGATTGTTTGTGTCTTCTTCAATTTAAACCGCCTTGGTAAAAAACGGGCTCAAAAATTTTGTTATTTAATATTACACGCCAAAATCCTATAGACTGACGACCTTGTCGCTTAATCTCATTTACTTAGTGGGCATTTTCTGAAATTCAGGACTGTTCATTTATTCTATTAAATAACCCAGATATAGTAAAATTAGCTCGTGAAAATTTGTTTGCAATGAAATTATTATTTTGTCCCATTCATTGCAAAAATACATACGTTATTTGTGGTCGTTAACACTCAATTTTTGGACCACAATAAATTTATAGGGTTTAGATTTATTTATCTTGTGCATTTTGAATATATCAGTACGACAGATCAAGTTCTCATACTCCATCCCTAGTAGATTTTGAGGGTTGTTCGGTAAAATATAACATTTAGTTGTTTTTCTTCATTTGATTTATAGTTTCCTTTGATATTTTATGCAATTTCTAAAATTTTTAACAAGATAATCAAAATAAATTTTATAGCATATTATCTGGAGTCATTTTCTTTGGTATAAATGTTTGGATTTTTTATTAACACGCTTTTATTAGCTTCACTTGTATGTTTGCTTGTTTGTTTGTATGTTTGTTTGTAACCGACTCTTTGGACTCGATTTTAACCCACTTTAAACGGACAGATTTAATTGAAACTTTGTACACTTATTAAGAACCGGTAACAATACAATAATTTGATAAGTTTATATCATTATCCTGTTCAGGATCGCCAATCCTTTCCTCACGTATCCCTGCGTGAAAGCAAAGGCTTAATATGTCAGTAGATTCCATAATTGTTAATTAGCCCGGTGGTCGAGTGGGTTAAGGCACTCGACGCGAAACGACAGACTCATCCGGCGTGAGTTCGAACCTCACGGCTGAAATAAAATTTTTTTTTTTTTTTCAGAAATATCTGTTGGATCGTAATATGTTATAATATCAGCATCAATAAGCAATATATATATAGTTTAAAACAACTAAAAAACACGCTTTTAAAGCACATCAAACTAAAAAGTGAAAAATAATTATTAATATAAACTGAAAATAATAATGAACGAAAAATACTAGTATTATTGTGAAAAAAGCGTGGGGTGCTCGATATACGAAAAATATTGCACAAAGCACCCCACGCTTTTTTCACAATAATAGTATTTTTCGTTCATTATTATTTTCAGTTTATATTAATAATTATTTTTCACTTTTTAGTTTGATGTGCTTTAAAAGCGTGTTTTTTAGTTTTTTTAAACTATATTTATTAGTTACTTCCATTCGAAAGAAAATATACCATTGACAGATTATTACGTTCTTCTACGGAACACGGACATTTTTAATCATATGTTTTTATACAAAAAATTCTTTAATAAGTAAACAGCAGTTAATCAAAACCGACTATTATATAGAAATTAATTTGACTGCGCAACAATTGGTATTTTAAATCATTTATTGTTTTATGCGCGCCCATCTGTACAAAAAACAATTTACAATTAGGTGTATCCCAAAGTTTTAAGATAATTATTTAATTTAATAAATCACTTATTTGAAGAGAAATGTATAACAATCATATATTAATGTACCACCGATCCACTTTTTATATTTCTAGCTATGGTTTTATAAAAAAAGAAATGGGTTTAAGATGCCGGATATATTAATTTTTTATATGGTTTGTTTGTTTCCCAATTAAAAAAATATAAATAAATATAGGGCTTTTTTTTCACCAACAACAATTTTAGCGCCTCTGGTCGACAAAAAGCTCCTGGAGAACACAATACCACCATTTTTTTCTTAAAATCGCTGTACTGTTGTAAACAATGAAAATAGAGAGGGTGAGCCCATGCCTTTCATTTACACCCGGTATATGCCGCTGCGTCTGTTTTAAGCAGTAAAACATTTTCACTTTTAACCCCAATATTACACACAAAACACTTACCATCATTTCCTTAATTGTTCGCGCATTGGTTTGCAATACCCGTTTACTACATATTAACAGTGGAGATATAATCTGAATAGAACTTAAAATACGCATAATAACATTATAGTTATTAAGGTATCAAGGGCATTATAAGGATAATAACGCGGGCAGAGGGCCTCTGACCAGAGGGAATATACATTTACCGAGGGCGTCATTATCCTATACGACCCGTGGTGTCCTCAACGTTTAATGTCCTACTAGTCTGTTATTTTATTCGAAAATTCTTTCACATTTATGATTGATTAATTTTCCATCTATTATGTTCAGGACGATTTTATTTAAAAGAGAGTAATAATCAAAATTGTTTGTAAAAGTCGTAAGGACGGAACACATTTTGTTTGTCAATAACACCAAAACCACTTAGTTGGTTTGTGTTGTGTTATAAGGAAAATATTAATGCGTTATAAATTGATAATGCCCTAGGACGTTATGGATATTCATAACGCCCTAGAGAATTATTTATCATTTCCAGGGGCGGTCGGTCCATGGAAGCAAGGGAAGCAGTGCTTCCCTTGGAATTATTAAAAAAAAACACATAATTAGAACCTAATTATTATTTATCACATATATTAATCATTAAAATTTACTTTTACCCAATTTCAATAGACACGGCCCTGCATTTCAACAGCCTAGATAATGTTTCACACTAAAACCGTAACGATGACGCACTCGATTAATCGAGCCAACACGAACTCCCGCGACCTCGATATAAGCAACTTCTTGAAATGCATCCCATCTCCACTTCATGATCTTGATATCTGAGCTGTATAGCATCGTAATGCGTCTTGTTTTATAGATTTTAATCTCGATTTTAATCTCAATTTTAATATTATATTTAATATTAATCTTCCTAGTATTATTCTCAGCTCTTGTGCTATATTTGTAAAACTTTTTTGGTGTTTCTAAACCTGTGGTGCGGCGACAAGTGATTTTTAAAACGTTGAACATTAGTGCGCATATAAGCAGTTTTAGAATTGCTTATTCAATATGGAAGCTGATCCTAGCACTGTGGAAAATATTATTTGCGTTTGTGTGGTGTGCAATTTGTTGAAAAAGGGATTTTCAACATATTCGTTTCAAGATAAACTGGATATTATTAGAAACGGAAGACCAACACCTGATTTAAAACTTTTAAAAACGAGAGTTAAATCATGCTATAGGTACTTTAATATTGAAATGTACAGTTCTAATCAGTGGTTAACGTGTTGTGAAAATTTGTGTAAATTGTTTTGTTGGCCATGTGTATTTTTCACAAATGAAAAAGTTGTTTGGAATAAAAATGACTTTTCAGATTTAAACAACATTCACAAAGTGACAAAGAGGCATGGTAAGTGTGAAACTCATTTGCGAGCGGTACTAAAAGAAAAAACGTTTGGAAAATCACGAATTGAGCATTCATTAGATCAGCAGTTGAAAGAAAGTGACCGTAAGCATAATAAACTTGTAAAAAAAATCGAGAAGTGTTAAAAGGACTTATCGACATTGTTTGTTTTCTCGGCGAAAATGAACTTAGTTTTAGAGGTCATACTGAATCTCGGAGCGTTGCTAATAGGGGCAATTTCATCAATTTAGTTTAGTTGATTTATTAGCAAAATACGATACAATTTTAAGTAACCATCTGGAACACTCCACGGTATTTCGTGGTACATCAAATCATATTCAAAATGATTTGATTCAGTCGATAAGCAATATTGTTTTAGAAAAGATCAAGCAAGAAATAAAAAAAGCTCCTTTTGTTGCAATTATGTTAGATGAAACAACCGATATTACAAATATTAGTTAGTTGTCAATCGTAGTACGCTACATAAATACAAATGGGACAGTTCAAGAGCGCTTTTTTAGGATTTTTTAGACGTAACAACGCAGAGAACGGCCGCAGCTTTATATGCTATAGTTTGTCAGATAGTCGATGATCTACAGTGTGGTGCTAAACTTATCGCCCAAAGTTATGATGGGTCCGCTGTAATGGCTGGTGAATTGGGGGGCCTGCAGGCCAAAGTAAAAGAGACTTTTCAGAATGCAATATTTGTACATTGTTTTGCGCATCGATTAAATTTAGTTCTTGCTCAATCTGCAGCGTGTCTTAAAGAGTGCAAAGTATTTTTTTCAAGTATTAGTGGAATGGCTGCCTTTTTTTCAAAATCATCAAAACGGACACGAGCTTTAGATTTGGAAATACAGAAGAAACTACCCAGAGTTGCTCCAACACGATGGAATTACAATGGGAGGCTAGTACAAACTGTATCAGAATATCGACAGCCTCTAATTGATTTATTTGAAAATATTTTACAAAGCAAAGATGATTGGGACACTGAGACTTTGAATGGATCCAGAGGTTACTTAGAATCATTGAAAAGAGACTTTGATTTTAATTTTTTTGTTAAATATTTTCTCCGAAATATTCCCATTTACTGACAATTTATTCAACATTTTGCAAACTAAATCAAATGACGTTGGATTTTGAGTAAAGAAAATTGAAGAATTCAAAAATTTGATTTGTAACAAAAGAAATGAATTTGAAAAGTTCTGGGAGAAAACTAGTAATGACAATTTAGAGCCGCAAAGAAAAATAATACGAACTGAATTTACAGTGGATCGTAGAACTTCATATCGAAGACTTTTTTATCGAAATTTTGGACAATATCACTGGGCAACTAAATAATAGATTTAAAAATTTTAGTGACATGCAACTTTTAAAATTGTGTAATGTTAATGAATTTAAAAATAAACAATTTCCACAAAACGCACCTCAGTCATTGAGTGATAATTACGGAAATTTTTTTGATATGGTTGGGTTACGATCGGAACTTTCAGTTATTTATGCTACAGAAGATATTAGTCACAAACATAACGCCAAAGAACTGATTATCTTTATAAAAGTAAATAGTTTGGATCAGGCCTACTCTGAAGTGTTGAAATTGTGTGAGTTAGTGTTGACGATACCTGCAACTAGTGCATCGGTTGAACGCAGTTTTTCGACCTTAAAAAGAATAAAAACTTTTTCAAGAAATTCAACCAGTGAAGAGCGGCTTTCAAAATTGTCCCTGTTGACAATAGAAAGTAACTTTGTGAAGGAGATGTCCCAAAATTAAAAATTTTACGGCGAAGTTATTTCCGACTTCGCAAAAAAAGGAGAGGCGGATTAAACTACATTATAAATAGGTAGGTATGTGCATGTTAACTACTTAACTAGCCGGCTCGATTTATAGTTGGCTAGAGAATGCACGATGGCTAGTGTGACTGAACAAACTCTCTATTTCGCTGCGGGTTCGATCCCCGCCACCGGCACTGGCAATGTCGGTGGGTATGGTTGTATGTCTCCCCTCTTTCATAAGTATAACCCTCGCCCGTGCAGCTTCGGCTTTGGAATCGGGGGTTGTCTAATTTTTGTGGTGTTTTTATGTTTTATGTTTATTGAGGAGTGGCGGTCCTACAAGTGTACTTTTTTTCTAGATATAGCTTTGCGGCTTTCGACATTTGCTTTAAAATGAGTATACGGAAGCCACGCCCCTTTTCTTAAAAAAAAATTTGCCTCGGTTCGCTCGGGGCTTCGCACTACCCATCAGCCTATATCACAAACTGCTTCTCCTGTATCAAAACTCACCGCACGCCCCTGCATTTAACGTAACCCAAAATAGTGTTATTATTGCGAAATAACAGACTAGTAGGACATTAAAGTTTTTATACCCCTTAAAATCCATAGCTTCGTCAACACAAATTCGCCCGTACTGATTTTTCACATCCATGATACTATCGACATTGTTGTTACTATTTATTTTCATCGTCGCATCGTCCTACACACTACGACGTTTGCAGGTAAATTCAGTAGTCTAGATTAGATTTCGCTACGCACACACAGCTCCTGTTTTCCGGTTACAGGCTGGTTAGAAAGGCGACCCGGGACGCATTCACGGAAATTTTCGTGATCGGCTTCCCAACTAGCCTGTCTGAGCTCCCATAGGAGTAGCTGTGCGTGTACAGCGAGATCTAGACCGTGTTTATTAATGAATTGGTTTACCTACAAACGTCGTAGTTTAGACGGAGCGAGGATAAAAATAAATATTAACAACTGTGTCGACAATATCACGAAGCGCGAAAAATAAATACGTATGGATTTGTGTGGATGAAGCCATGGACTTCTAGGAACATAGAATCAATAATGTTATGCGTATTTTAAGTGCTATTTAGAGTATACCTGCACGTAGTAAACGGGTATTGCAAAGGAAATAATGGTAAACGATGTGTAATATTGGTTTTAAAAGTGAAAGTGTTTTACTTCTTGTATCAGATGCAGCGAAATATACACTGTGTCCCAGGATAGATGTAACAAGAGGTGTAATGCACAACAAATTTTCAATTTTGCAATGGCACTTCGGGTATCAGTTAATTTATAAAAGTCGACTCTAATAAACTATTTTTATTTTGCAATATATGAAAAAATTCCATAAAAGTTGTTTAACATTCAATTTGTGCTTAGTTACCAAATTTTAAGAATCTATGTTGTTTCAGGGCGCTCTTAACTTGTAAACATGATTTTTAAAAAAATAAAATACTAATTTATGTTTCTGAAATTTAGTAAGGAGGCACAAATTGCATTCTAAACAACTCTTTTCTATGGAATTTTTTTCATATTTTTAAAAATAAAGGTAGTTTATAAGTGGCGAAATTTATTAATTAACTTATTAAACATCCTGTATAACACTAATCAACTCATTTTTGATATATCTTAGTTTTACATCTAGGATTGAATCCTCAAGTGCCATTATACTTTTTGTGATAGTTACATCTATCCTGGGACACAGCGTGTAGAATTACCAAACTTTTACGATCCACGTATCCTAATCTGACCCATGCCGTGCAATCTGTACTAACGTCTTGAACACAGTACAGGAGGTTTCATGAAATCGAGGTACATATTTTAATTGTCCAGTAAAAATGATTGTTATTATCTTAACCCATGTGCCGACCATGCACGCATATCATACTCGAAGATAAAACACAACCAAAATGTCATTTATGAGAGAAGATGCGTTTTTGTAAAACAATATTTTGTGAAAATCTTCCTGGAAAGTTTTGTTGAATTTGTTCCATATATTATTACCACACTGTATACATAAATATAATAAACTACCCAAAACATTTACGGGATAACTTTGTCAAATTTTCTGATTCTAAAAATACAATAATTCAATATGGCGTCCATAACAAAACATCTGATATGGCCAGCATATACTTTCTTATACCCAATTTTCCAATTTCCAATTTAATAAAATTTATTTAACATTATGTACATTTTGTTAGAACTTAATTAGTTGCCTACACTTCGGCATCACAATAAATAAATAAATATTTACATAATACACAAAGTATATAATAGCCAATCGGCTTACTCTTATACCCAGTGTATATCATCCTGATCTAAAAAAATCATTCTAATCTAATTCTTGCCTAACCTCAATTAAATTTTAAAAACCAATAAAATGTATATTCCAAGTACTTAAATAAAGCTGATGTAAACTAAAATTTTGTACACACACATTTGACTTCATAAAATGGGGTTAGGATAAATTTGTCAGTTTGACGTTTGAAATGTCTAATATAGTTATAAAGATGTCAAATATCAATAAGAAATTATTAAAAAATATGACAGGAATAGGGAACTTGCCTATAATTTAAAAAATAAAAATAATACTAAAAAAACATAGCGTAACGTTGTAATAAAACGTGTACTTCACAAAAAAAATAAGATTTCTAATTCCACGCGATCAGTATGAAGGATCTAGACAGCGATAAAATTGAAGTGGCCCGAAACGAGCTACTATTGACTGTGACGTCACACCATACAATATTCGGTAGTCGTCGCGCCGGGAAGCAACACAATCAGATGTTTATCAATTCCAATTATTCCAATTTAAAATCTTTATTCACAATTAAGTAGATTATTTACAACATGTATGGTGTACAGAGTAAGATTTATATTAATATATACATATATACAGAAAAAAGAAAACTAAAAATCAATTCATTCATAAAATACTTAAAAATAATAATACAAACAAATTAACAAAGTATGACATTCTATATAAACATATGTACAATATGATGTTATTAGACTGTGGTTGATTTGTTAGTGACTGTTCTGATATAAATATATAATTGTGTTTTACAGTACCGCTTATTGTAGTTGTACAGATATTTTAAAATGACTGATCAAGGTTTTTCAAAGGGCGAATCTGATAATTTGCCTAAAGTGGATATGTTTATGGTGGCATCTTTTATACAAAATAGTGAAAGTTTTTCCCTTGGAGAGGTCCGCGGGGTCAAGGCAGAGAATTATGTATTTTTTTAGCTTTTAGTAATAATTTATAAACATAAAATAGTTATGACTTGATCACGGAATAAAAAGAAATAACTACAAAATGCTAAGTCGCAACTAAGCATTTTTAGCAGACTTAGTCTTATGTTTGAAAGAATTTAGGATAATTCTTTACAACAGCCACTTCTATATTTTTCGTGTTTTTTTTTGTACACACGCGTAAAGTGTCTCTATAGAAGACATTTGCTGCAAAGGAAATGTTGCGCAAATGTATAATTACCTATCGTAGGTATTTTCGTACTATGTTTTGGGGCAAGGGAAATAAGTGATTGTGTCGTGTTATCATTCACATAATAGATAAATGTAAGATTTGAATAGAATAAATTAAAGGGCAAGGGAAAGGTATTTGCAATATACTATATATACTAGAGATAAACATGTTACTCTTCGCAGACAGTAGTGTTATTGAACTTTTATATAATTGTTGCACATTCTGTAGGATACTCTTCGCAGTTTTTTGAAAAGAATCTTGTGTTTTTCTTATAAACTTCATTCTTACAATACCTAATGTATTGCCTACATATTTAATTTTCTCTCCCGATGGTGCCGACTGTATTGGCGAAACGCGTAGCAGTATATTTTATAGTATAAACTAAGATTCATTCTTACAATACTTAATATATTGATCACATATTTAATTTTCAATTTTTTTTCATCTCCCGATGATGCCGACTGCGTAGGCGAAATTTGTGGTAGTATATTTTACAGCATTTTGATGTCTATAGAAAATTACTTCAATTTTAGTAGCACATTGAAAATTGCAACCCTCTGTAGATTCATATTTTTAAATAAAATGTCCTATAACTTTTTTATTTACTATTTGATTTTTTTCAAAAACAATGGATTTCTTCCTCTAGCTAACACTAACTTATAGCCCAAATTTCAATTCGATCGGACGTTTCTTTCTTTAGTTATCGTGCTTACAAGAAACGTGACGGACGGACAGATGAACAGACGGACATTTTGAAAGTTGTTCAGAATTCGATGACGAACGAAATGATTTTTTTCTCTGCGAGCGATTTTAGAAATGTCCCGATCAAATGCAATATACTCTTCGTAATCGTATTTGCAAAGAGTATGATAATAAATATCTGTTTACTTTCGCACCAGGAAATTACATTTACTTAGTATCACTAAATTACATTCTATCTACTAATCTTATTTTCTAACATTGTATACACATTCTTTCTTTAATCCTACCCTAATTAAAATTCAATAATTTAGAATTCGGAATATTTTATTGCCCGCCTGCGAAAAACTAGTAGATAGACATATAGTATTTAATAATGTACTTACATTAAAATGATCTTCACACACATGTAGAGACCTACTGCTCTGTGAAATGTCTTTTTCATTTCTTCTACACGCTTTTAGCCATTTTGATCGACGATTCTTATCTTCTGGCAATATTATAAATATTTTATCTGGCACTTTCACTGTAGTATTCTTACACAACGGTACAATGCAATATTTAAAATAAGGAGTTTTTGTTTCCATTTTAAGTATACACTTAAAATTTATCTGCAATCAAGCGGTCGAGTGCTGGGATCTCCGTCGTCGCTTGTAAATTGTATGGTGTGATGTCACGACTACTCCCGCGCTTTTGAACCTGTTTGAAACGGTTCGCTCGCGCACGAAACTTTAATAATTTATAACAAATTTATTATTGGGAATTAAGGCGTCATATTTTGCATATCTTATTTTTTAGTATTGTAGAACATTTTTATGAAGTAAAAAAAATGTGCAAGTTCCCTATTGATATAAATAATTAATTATTTAAAATGTTTATTAAACCACTTGGAGGTACGCTTTTAAAATTTAATTGAGGTAGGCCAAGAATTTAATTAGAATGATTTTTTTAGATCAGGATATACATTGGTATATGGGAGTTAAGTGCTGGCCACGTCAGATATTTTAAATCAAAAACATATTTAACTAGAATGGCTTATATCAGTTTAAAATTATTGTTTTCACATAGAAATATACTTAGTTCTTCAATAAAAAAAACTTTATGTGAGACTCTTGTATTGTCAATTTTGAATTACTGTGATATAGTGTATTATCCATGTTCAGATAAGATATCTAAAAATCGAATTCAAAAAGTGCAAAATACGTGCTGTCGATTTATTTTTGGATTAAGGAAATTTATAAAATTTCTGAAAAAATTAAAGTTGCGTTGGCTAAAAATTGATAAATTGGTTGATTTACGATATATGGTTTTCGTACATCGCCTCCTTGACACTTCTACATCTATATATGTATCTCAAAAGAAAACTTATTACACGAGAGAATATTCACGCTCGTCACATCAGACACAAATTAACACTAACCATGCCTCAACATTCAACTGCCATGTTTCGAAGATCTCTTACATATAATGCAGTAACATTATATAATTCTGTAAATAAGGATTATAAAACTCTACTGTAAAATTTAAATTCTTTATGAAAGCTCTTCTTTTAAACTCTTAAGCTTGCTTTTTGTTTATGGGGAAATATTTTATGCACGACATAAGAAGTATTCATCACGTCAGTACATGAGCGATAGAAAATGTGCCATTAACTACAAAATAGGTTTTGAACACGACAAATTCCACACGATGAAATTTGGTAAATTCACACCAAAACAAGTTACTGTAACACGACTAAAATAAATATTTAACGACGCTTAATGTGATCATCTATGCAAACAATATTCGCGCGACTAAAAATTGTATATCACTACTTTAAAAGTATTCAATAACGACGGTAAGGTCAGTATCACGGCAGAAAAATAATATTCAACATCATTATAAAGTTTGCCCGCCAGAAATATGCATTTGCATGACAGAAGATTTCATCAGCTGATTTGTCATAATACATGCGCATTTAGTTATCGGCACGACATACATGTCTTGCATATATGTATTTTGTGATTCTGTGTTTATAATTAGTAATAATTAGTGGATTGTTGTTTATTATAAGGTGCTTTCTGCTCAGATACTACTTACATTGGACAGCTTAGCCCTTTACTTTTTGAAAGGTTAAAAATGGGGAAACAAAATATGCTAGTAGGTATTGAACTATTGTGTTCGTTTCAGTTTCGTTTTATTATGGATAAATTTATCATGCATGTTGTAGCCTGATGAACTTACTTAAAATTTTTATTTCAAAATACCAAAATACCCGCATTCCCTTTAACGTGCTGATTTACGTGCAAATATAATAAGAAAACTTCATGTAAATTTTTTTTCCGAAAATGCTTCCTAAAGGAGCTATGGTCCGTTGAATATGGGGCCTAAATGTAGATTTTTATTGATTATCTCGGAAATACTTTCAGACAACTTTATGAAACTTTAATCACGATTTTGCATTATTTAGGCTTACATTTGTACAGTACTGACAAAAATTTATTTCTTCCATAGGTGTAGAAACGAGGGATAGTTACTCTTACGAATCGCCAATATTTCGTTTGAAGTTCTTTTCCTCGACAACGGTTTGTCGTACGGCTAATTGTTAATAGATCTTTTTTTATGTAATATTATCCGGGTAATCATAATACAGTCTTAAGAAAATAAAAATATTAACAAAAAAAAAAATAAATAAAAGAAAGAGTAACTATATCCCTCGTTTCTACACCTATGGAAAAAATAAATTTTTGTCAGTACTGTACAAATGTAAGCCTAAATAATGCAAAGTCGTGAATAAAGTTTCATAATGTTTGAAAGTATTTCCTAGATCAATAAAAAAAATAAGACAATTGTTGATAGTTTTTCTCTGTATCCACAGAACAGTGACATCAATAATTGTTGAATATGTGGAGGATTTTAATGATGAAGATTCATCGATTGAAGAGGAATACATCCCCCTCCCAAAAGTAGAAGGCCAAAAAATCGAGAATGGAAAAAAGTCAAAGAATTCGATTCTCCTAGGGAAGCAGAAGATTATATATCTTCCGAAGCAGCATGGAGTAAGACATCCATGAAAACTACACTGGATGGTGAGAGGGTCGAGTATCGTTGTTCTGCAGGAAAATATAGAGTCAAAGAGTGTCCCGCGGCACTATATGTACTACATCATGCTGGTGACAGTAGGCAGTGAACACGACAATCATACTGAAGATCCAGCTAGAGGTTTGGACATGAAAACAAAATCATTTATAAAAGAAAAATTCATTGACGGTATCCACAAACCAAATGCGATTTTGGCTAAATTGAGAGAAAATAATATGGACGAGCCATCCAAATCGAAAATTGTAAATTATTTGCGTTCCTTACGTTATCAAAAATATGGAAAACCAACTACATATATCTGGAACGGAGCTCATCAAGTGGTGTGAATAACATGGAACAGTGCCAGAATCTAAAGATATGCCCTTTGTATTGAAACACGTCATTTATTGCGAATCCTTCGACGTAGAAGAACAGGATCTTAAAATTGTTATTTCAACCTTAAGACTATCGGACAATCTGAATAAATCCAATATGGTTCAAATTGATGCTACATACAAAGTAGTGTGGCAGGGATACCCTCTAATGATTGTTGGAACAAGCGACAAAGACAGAGTTTTTCATCCCTTCGCTATTGGGGTTTGTAAGGGCGAAAGGGCTGAAGACTACAGCTTTATGTTTGACACTCTGAATAATTACAATCCTGACTGGAGGCCTAAAATTTTACTTGCCGATGCATGTGACGCAATCACGCAAGGATATACCACCATTTTCGGAACTCCAAGTGTCCGGCTTGTGTGTTTTTTTTCATGTTTTGAAGAATTTGGAGAAGCATTTCAAAAAATTTAATAAAAACTCAGAACTAAGGCAAGACTTATATATCCTTCAGACATGCAAAAATCAAGGAACATTTGGTGTAGCATCAAAACTTTTTTTGGATAAATGGGGAATGAAGAAAGAAAGAGAAATTAAAGAGTTTCTAAAATACTTTAATTCCCAATGGATTATTAAAAATTCTAAGTAGTACGAGGGAGCTGCAGTGGGATATCCTAGCACAAATAATGGGTTAGAATCCATTAATGTGATGGTAAAGAAAGAACATACTTTACGAGAACGACTTCCTGTTGGCCAGTTTTTAAATAACGTATTTAATCTTTTGATAAAGTGGTCGAAAGATAGAGATCCGATGACACCAAATTTTAAAAATGTTTCGGAAACCCCTACTATAATGTTACGCTCATGGACTGAAGCATTCCAATGGGTAACTTTGAACCAAAAAGTTTTAAAAGAAGACAGAACATTGTTTGCTAAATTTTATATAAGAGCTTCAAAATCAACAATGCAGTCTATTTCGCCCGACTTTGTGGAAAAATTCAATAGTGCTAAAGAAAATTATTCATGGGAAACGTTCGATATTTTTAAGGAATATATTTCCGGTGTGTGGGTAGTAACTATTAATTTTGAAAATCTAAATGAATCGTCTTGTACCTGTGCATATTTCCTTAAACACTACACCTGTAAACACGTTCTAGGAATGAAAATTCGTCTTAAATTAATAGAGGTTCCTCCAGAAGCCAAGCAAATACCTCTTGGAGCAAGGAAAAAGAGAGGTCGCCCTTCTAACGCAAAAAGGGCATTAATTATACAATGAAATGTTTATTAGATTGTTTTTTTTAAATGTTGGATTTGTGTGCTAGGTTTATTGAGAATTTGTTCAGTTTGTTCGATTTATTTCCTTTTTTATTTTTCAAATACAGCTTGTTTATTTACTTGAAAATAAAATATTTTTAACTTAGAATAAATTACCATTATTTTGTACTAACCATTCATTAGATATTTTATTCTATTTCTACATTTTTACAGCTTCAAAATTTTTAACATTCATCTTTATCGTCTTTCTATAATACATAATCCTTTTCAGCAGAAAACTCGTGAAAACTATATTTTTGGATGTGCAATGTATCGTGTTCGAAAATATATATTTTTTAGTGTATTTGTCATATTTTGTAGTTTAAATTACGGTGCCACGAATATATTATTTTGAGGGGAAAGTGGTTATTCTGTCGTTTATAAAGCTATCCTATCGGACGATGTACTTTTCTGTCGTGCATAGTCCTTCTTTGTCGTGGTAAGTACTTTTTTTCTGTGTCAAATATTTATTTGTCGCGTGAAACACTATTTGATAGTGCGTTTCATTTTTTTATCGTGTTTATCGCCTTTTTTGTCGTTTTCTAACTCTTTTTTGTCTGGCCGAAAAATGGCACGCTTTGTTTATTATCATATATGTATGTATGTATGTGTATATGTGTGTATATATATATATATATATATATATATATATATATATATATATATATATATATATATATATATATTGTGTGTATATATTTGTTTTTCTTATAGCAAAATTACCTCGTTATTATTGCTAGTACTTTCGTTAGTTAAGTTTGTTTAGAATATGATTTTTGTTCAGTCTCCGTAAAGCCGGTTGTAGGTTAAGTGTAAGAGTAGCCATAGGCTAAACTTCCCCTACGTTATATTATATATTATATTGTGGATTTTAGGTTAATTAACAAATATATTGTTTTTGCCTAGTTAATAAATAAATAAAATTATTATTATTATTATTATTATTATTATTAATATTTTGTCCAACTTAACAATGTGAAAACTACCTTTAGTTAGGACTATAGACTACAGTGACTGCATTAAATACAGTCGCGACAAGCGATGCATCAATTCTGATTGGTTAGCGCCATGTTTAGGCAAATTACTGATATGAACTGAGGTACAAACATTTATATTTATTTTATTTTATTTATTTTATTTTACACTATTCAACAGGTCCAAAAAACCCAATTACAGAATAGGAACAGTACAGAAAAAGATATAAGTATACACGTAATTCATAAACAATTGAAATTTAACAAGAATAAATATTAAATATGAGTATACACAGAGACAGAATAGATTAAGGAACATACTAAAAAAGTCAAGAAAAGTATAATAGTAGGGAACCAACTAAAAAGAAGCTAAGAAATAAGGCGGCTATAAATTCAATTTTTTAATAGACTGGATGTTGCAGGATAAAATGTCGATTCCGCAATTTAGTGAGTTATAATTATTACACATATTGTGCAGAGGAGAATATTTTTTTAGATTCGTTCGTGCAGTTGGTAGATAAAACAAATTTCTCTGTCTTGCCCCAACTCTAGAAGTGTGAAAATTTAACATACCTAGAATTTGGGTACAGTTTATACTGTTATGAATAATCTTGTGCAAGAAAGTCAGATATGCTTCTTTGCGTCTCTTCTCAAGGGAGTCAAGACCAAAATTTGCGAGAAGCTCGTGTTGCGGGAAACCAATAGCAGGATATTCCCCATCTGTTCTAAACTTGGCATATTTTAAAAATCTGCGCTGAATTCCTTCCAGATTATCAATATATGTAGCGTAATTAGGACACTATATGGTTGACGCATATTCTGAATTACAGCGGACAAAGGTGGTATATAGTAGTATCAGTGTATCAATATTCTGAAAGTTACGGCTATTTCTGATAATAAATCCTAGAGCTTTGTACGACTTTGTGACAATATAAGCAATGTGACTATTAAAGGACAACTTTGTATCAAAAATGACTCCCAAATCACAAAACGTGTCAGGTCTTGAGAGTATGTTATTATCGAGAGAGTAATCGAAATGTATCAAAGATTTTTTGTTGGAGTACGACATTGCATTACACTTTTTGATATTTAAAGGTAGATTATTTTTTATGCACCAGTCTTTGACAAGAATTAAGTTTTGTTGTAGTTCTAGACAGTTATCAATACTTGCAACTCTGCAAAAGATTTTCAAATCATCAGCATATAATAAGCATGAAACTGTTAGGCTATCAACAATATCATTGATGAATAAAACAAAAAAAAGAGGTCCTAATATCGATCCCTGGGGAACGCCAGACGTAGCCGAGACTTCAACAGAATTACAACCACGATATACTACATGTTGGATCCTATTTGAAAAATAAGATTTTAAAAACGTCAGGAAGTCTTGAGAGAAACCAAAATTAATTAACTTATTTAATAGTATATCATGGTCGATTCTGTCAAAGGCCTTCGAGAAATCAGTATAAATCACGTCGGCTTGAAATCCCTCATCGATAGCATCAGTTAAAAATTCTGTCATACAAAATAAGTTTGTTACAGTTGATCTGCCTTTAACAAAACCATGTTGAGCCTCTGTGATCAAGTGTTTGCAATGGGAAAATGTGTGATCAAATAATAGCATTTCGAAACATTTGGCAAAGTTACAGATTATGACAATTGGACGATAGTTACCGATTTCGGACCGATCACCTTTCTTAAAAACTGGAGTTATCTTGGATAAATTTCCATTGCGAAGGAAAAGTATTCATTTTTAAGGATAAATTAAAAAGTTTAGAAAGGGGTTCTGCAAATATTGACGCACAGTCACGTAATAAGAAAGCAGGAATTCCATCTGGTCTGCTTGTCAGCTTGGGCCTGAATTTTTTTAAACAAATGAGAACATTATTTTCAGTTATTACAGGCGAGTTAAGTTGATCATAGTTATTAAAATTTTTCACAAGGTTGTCATTTTTGTTAGTAGGAGTGTTATAGGATTGCTGAAAAAATTGAGCAAATGCATTGCATATTTCTTCAGGATCGGTGAGATTTCTATTATCAACAGTCAAGTTATTAGGTATACCAGCATAAGCGTTTTTTTTATTAATAAATTTCCAGAAATTAGAGGGATCTTGTACTATATTATTTTCTAAGTTGGCTAGATATTTTTTTAAGTGACTTTTCGGAGTCAGTTTTGAATTTACGCCTAAGTTGTTTAAATTCATTATAGAAAGTGATATCATTAGAATTTTTGTACTTTTTCCAGAGTGAGTGCTTTCTCCTAATGTCTTTTATTATAGAATAACTGAACCAGGGTGGGTAGCTGCGACTTGGTGCAATTACTTTCGGCACATGGGTGCTAAAAATTAAGTCAAGTTGATTATAAAACAATTGTGTAGCCGAATCAACATCTACACAATTATCTAGAAAGCTCCAATCAGTTTCAAGTAAACATTGATACAGGAGAGGAAAATTGGCTTTCTTAAAATTGTACTTGTGTAAGGATTTGTTAGGTTTTTTTTTATGTACTAAGTTTTCCTATAAAATTTTACAACTTATATAAATAGACGGATGGTGTAGATCTTCACTAATTATGACATCAACTGCTTTTTCTACTAGGCAATCTTTATTACTCAACACTAGATCTAGGATACGATTATTTATATTTACTATATTATTATACTGGTAAAAATTCATGAAGTTTTGGAAATTTAAGATTGTTTCTAATCTAGGCGTTGCAGTACTGTTGTTAAATGAAAAATATTCGGGAATATTAAAGTCACCGAGGATCAGTAAATCGGAGTCAAATAAATAATTAAGAGAACAGAACGAATCAAATATTGAATTATAAACGTCGATAGAACTATTTGGAGGAATATAGATGACAAATATGTAGAGATGGCTTAAGTGTATTGATATTTTAACACCAACGATATCTACAGTTGGTATTGACTTAAAGTTAGAATCACATAATTTTAGATCTACAGCTAGTAGATTTTTCTTTTCCAGGTTAATTTCTTTTTCCAGGTTAATTAAAATTTCTTTCAGAAAACAAAAAATAGCCAGCCAGGTGACTCATTCTGTGGAGGACAGAATGTCGGACAGCGAGGAAAATTCCACGTCCTCTGAAGCCAGCTCTGCGCAGTCCAAGTCTTGTAGGAAAGCGAATAAAATGCAGAGCCTACGAGAGGAAAATAGGAGGCTCAAAGAACGACTAGATGGACTCTTGAATGAATTCAAGGCATTTAGAGAGGAAGCGAGACAGCAGCGGGAGGAGGCTTCGGAGCAGATCAACAGTCTGCTAGCAGCCCTCGCAAAGCGTGATAACGAAGAGGCGTTAAAAAGAGCCAGCGTACCAATGGAGGAGGACCATGGTGAGAGCAGGACCGAGGCCAGGAAGACTGGACCTGCACCAAAGAGGAAGAAGACGGCGCGTAGCAGCAGCGAGTCGGACTCCGAGAAGGACTCCAGGAGAGCGACAACGACTCCAGCCACGCCAGAGACAACGCCGCAAGGGAGCGCAATACTGGAGAAGGAGCCAACAGCTGTAGGAGCTCAGGCCTCCAAGGTTCCCAGAATACCTCCGATCATTCTGAGAAATAAGGAGACATGGAGCCACGTAAGCTCGCGGCTCAAGGACGCCAGGATCAACTACACCAAGGCGAAGTTGACGGGCCAAGGAATCTCCATTGATCCAAGCAGCGCCGAGGACTTCCGCAAGCTCACACGACTGCTGACGACTGAGAATCATGAGTACCACACGTACTCGCTGCCCGAGGAGCGTCAGCTTAGAGTGGTAATGCGAGGAATTCCAAATGGTGTAGGTAACGATGATATCAAGACTGATCTCATCGAACAAGGCTTCGCTCCAACTTCGGTGCAGCGGATGACAAGTAGGAGGACCAAGTCCCAGATGCCGCTGGTGCTAATATTAGTACCTAAGGATCAAGAGGCCATCCTTAACGTCAACCGTTGCTGCTCACTGGTGGTGCGGATGGAACGACAGCGGGCACAACAGGAGGTATCACAATGCCACCGCTGTCAGAGGTTTGGACACGCCCAAGGAAGGTGCACTGCCCAGGCCAAGTGTGTCAAGTGTGGAGGATCTCACCACTCCAAAGATTGCAAGAAGGCAAGAGAGACGCCGGCGAAGTGCGCTAACTGCGAGGGTGCGCACCCTGCCAGTTATAAGGGGTGCCCAAAGTACCCCAAGAAGCCAGCCGGCCCCTCTCCACAGAAGCAGGCACCAAGGACACAACCGGAGACCAGAAAACCCACCACTGGAGGACCAAGCTACGCAAAAGTAGCTCAAGGTAACAAGGCAGGGAAAGGTATCGGCCCTGCCAAAAAACAACAGGCACCCGCTGAGGCCCAAAACCTCACTGCGGTGCTACGTCAAATGCAACAAATGTGCTCAGCAATGAGCGCATTTTTTGCACAAATGCCATCTTTTTCTAATGTGTAATGTCTTTTCAGATGAAGCCGAACTTCTTGCAGATTGCCTCATGGAATGTCAACGGGCTACAAGGACGAAAACTTGAAGTGGAGGAACTCCTAGCCAGGTTCGACATTGACGTGTTGGCACTACAAGAAACGAAGTTGACGCCGCTGAAACCAGCCAACTTTCCTGGCTACCATGTCTACAGGAAGGACTACGCTGGACCAAGGCCGATGAGAGGAGTAGCCCTGCTGGTGAAGAAGACGATCGATCACCACCCAATCGTGATGCCGGACACGGTAGACCTGGAAGCCACCGCCGTAGTAGTGTCAACGGCACGAAACGGCGACATCCAAGTGGTATCCTGTTACCAGCCTCCCGGACGCAGGATCCTGGACACGGACCTGGATGCAATATTCCAGAACCGGACTCAGGTGCTTGCCATAGGGGATCTGAACGCCAAGTCACAGGAATGGAACAGCAGAGTCACTAACACTCAAGGACGAGATCTGCTGAGGTTCCTGGGACGACACGCTGGCGACATGCAGGTACTAGGACCGGACGAGCCGACGCACGACAACGGGATCCATCGACCTGACGTGCTGGACATCGCTGTAATGAAGGAGATGCCCCTCAATGCGGAAATCTTCACCAGGACGGAAGGTTCCACCGAGCATAACCCGATCTTCTTGGACCTAGGAGAGAAGGAGGATGTGGACACTGGAACCTTCGTCAAAAGGAGGACTGACTGGGAATTGTTCCGTGCAGCACTGCAAAGGAACATTGCACATATTCCCAGGATCGAATCCGAAGAAGATGTGGAGAGGGCCATCACCTCCCTGAAAAACCAGATCCAGGAAGCGATGGAGGAAAGCACCACAGAGATGGAAACCAGAAGGGCACCAGCGCCAATGGCAAACCTCACTGAGGACCTCAGGCAGCTGATTCGGGATAGACGAAGGACGAAGAAAAGGGCCCAGAGGACTAGACTCCCAGTGGATAGAAACGCGTATAATACGCTGAACAGGAGAGTCAAAGCTGCCCTCCAGGAACACCGTCAAGAAGGATGGCAGCGTCACCTGGAATCGCTGGACCCACAGGACAGGAGCATCTGGAAAACCCAGCGCGCTCTGCGGAACAGGCCGAAGCCGATGCCCCCGATCCACGGAGAGAACGGGATTGTCTACACTCGCCAGGAAAAAGCCGAAGCATTTGCGGACAGCTTGGAACTGCAGTGTAGGGAAAACCAACTCGATGATGAGGACGAGGACTGGGTTGACGGCGTGGAACGCAGAGTGCGTCGGATGCTCCGCCTGCCAGACGAGGATCACATTCGCCCGACCACTCCAGAGGAGGTTAAGGGGATTCTAAGGAGCTTAAAGCCAAGGAAAGCTCCCGGATGTGACAAGATCGGAAACATCGCCCTCAAGAAGCTACCCAGGAAAGGCGTAGCAGCCCTGGTGAATATCATCAACGGGATCTTGAGGCTCAGATACTTTCCGGACAGGTGGAAGAAGGCCGACGTCATAGTCATCCCGAAGCCAGGTAAGGATCTAATCTTTCCTTCCTCTTACAGGCCCATCAGCCTACTCTCTGCTGTGAGCAAGGTAGCCGAGCGCGTCGTCTTGAGAAGAATAGAAGAGGAAACCGAAGAGCTCCAAATCATCCCGGATGAACAGTTTGCGTACAGGACAGGACACAGTACGGAACTCCAAGTACTCAGGATCACGGAAGAAGTCACCAAGGGTTTCAACCAAAGACAAGTCACGGCGGCACTACTCCTGGACGTTGCGAAGGCTTTCGACAGGGTCTGGCACGATGGTCTACTAGCTAAAATGATGAGTATGGGTTATCCCATTGCACTCGTCAAACTAGTTAGATCATACCTGCACGGGAGACAGATGCGAGTGAAGATCAGGGACTGTGTGTCCACTTATCGACCGATGGAAGCCGGAGTTCCCCAAGGCTCTGTGCTGTCACCCCATCTGTTCGCTGTCTTCACCTCTGATCTCCCAAGGGCCGAAGGCACCGCTATGGCACTCTACGCGGACGACACGGCCCTCACGGCCAGATCCTGGAGAGCGAGAACAGCCACCAGAAGACTCCAAGAGGCAGCTTCTCTTCTGGAAGAATGGTGCATCAAGTGGAAAGTCGCAGTCAACGCGGAGAAAAGCCAGACGATTCTCTTCAGGAAAGGACGCAAGGAAACCCCCACAGGACATGTTTCCATGTTTGGTGAAGACATCCAATGGCACGATTCCGTCAAATACCTTGGCGTAATCATGGACAAAGGCCTGACATGGAGACAGAACACCGAAGCCATCGTGGTAAAGGCCAAGCGGACGAGAGCTCTGATCTACCCAATGGTAGGGAACCAGAGCAGGCTCAGTCTGAGGAACAAGCTTCTGCTAGTCAAAGCCCTCATCAGACCACAGCTGACCTACGCCTCCGTAGCATGGGGATACCAAGCGAAGACCTATCTGAAGAAGATCCAAGCCGTGGAAAACGTGGCCATCAGGACGGCGGTGAGCGCACCATGGTACGTTAGAAACGATGACATCTTCAGGGACCTGGAGTACACACCAGTCACGGAAATCATCCGGGATAGAGCGAAGAAACTGTACAACTTGGCCGAGGAGCACAGGAACCCGCTGATCAGGGAGGCCACCTCCTATGATCCGGCCGACGCACCAAGGCACAAGAGGCCGAAAGTACAGTTACTGGATAACGGGTGAGTATAACTAATCCTTTCCTTACAGATGGACCAAACCACGGAAAAGACATGACACGACCAACCACCCTCCCACAGACCTTGCGGGCGCCGGTCAGTAAGCCGACCAGTGTCCGTTGTCCCCCTGGCTCCGTGAAGGACGAAAGTGCTAAGAAAGCACTTAGGCCTTCACCTCCAAGAGCTACAGAGCTCATCCTCACCTTGTACGATGATCCAGACGACAATGTGTCAACTGACACTTTGTGTACTGGCAGTCAATCCCAAGTCAAAAAATATCCGCACAGTCCCTGACAGACAGATGACAACCCCCGGGGGTGACAAGCTGGCGAAGAAAGAAGACGAAGACAGAAGAGCGCCAGAAGAGGCCCTAGCCAGCAGGGTTCATCAGCCAGGACCCAGGGAGGTTGGCCGAAATCTTCGGCACCGCTCACATTTGGGAGTGGGGCCGTTTGTAAAGTAAGCTAACCCGCCCTGCACGAGGCCGGTCCAGGTCTACAGCGATGACTAGGGTAAAAAGGCAATAGTCCTGCCTGGCCCTAGCATCCGAGACCGTCATCAAGCCATTAGGATATTGGCGCGTACAGCTAGTATAGCAGAACTAACCACTAGCATAACCCCACCGTCTTTGCTGCAATTAGTGGCTTTCAAGTTGCGATCATATCTGAATATATTAAATTTATTATTATCTAGTATTTCAGGATTTTCTAAATTTTCGTTTAACCACGTTTCCGAAAAGGCTAAAATGTCGTAGTTACAAGCAGATGCATTATCATACAGAGTCCTTAATTTGGTGTTTAATCCGCGAACATTTTGATAGTATATTGATATATTGTGGAAGGCATAACTAAAGTTGCGCATGTCCTTGACGGTGGGACTAGAACAGATGGGGATATCAGATGGGGATATCAGTAGGGGAGATATCTAATTGCTATTGATAACCTAGATCACATTTTAGTTTTATGATAGCCATTTTATAAGTATGACAACTATCATGATCCCAAGCTGCGTGTTCTATGTCAATATTTAAGTCGGGGGGATTTTTCCTTTAAGACAGAACAGTTTATACATTTAAACTTTTCAGCTTGGCAAACATTTAACTCATGCTTAAGGCTACATTTAGGACAAGAGAGAACATTTTTGCAATTTGTTTTTGAATGATTGTATCCATTACATTTAAAGCAGCGTAAGATTTCTATAGCTTCATAAATTTTACATATGTTTAATCCTATAAGTAAACAACCATTATTAATTACCTTACTGTAATCCGAGATGTTTAATTGTACAATAGCTTGATATATTTCGGGATTCTTTTTAGTTGGCCACAATTTAATTAATTTCCAATCAGTGTTAGCAGAGAATAAATCATTATTTTGTTTAACAATGAGTTTACAAATTGTATCAGAGTCCATTTGTTCCGAGAGACCAACGATCCTGATTCTAGGGTGCAGTCCTTTTACTTCGCGAATTTCATAGTTACTTGATAGTTTTTCTTGAGCCAGATGTTTAAATTTTGAGATTTCATCAGAAGACTGACAGCTCACTAGAAGACCTCCGTCCTTGATATGCTTAATTCTGTTAATGTTTATATCAGAATTAATTGGATTTAAATTTTCTAAAATATCCGATTTAGTAAGTTATCTTGAGTAACTTTCGGCTTCACAATTATAGCAGGTTGTGCACTCTTATATAGTACAGACGAATAAGATGGTTTGGATTTAGGGGGGGGTGTTAGCTTCGGGAAATTTGAAGTCAGCTAATTTTTTCTTCGGCTTTTTTCAAGAAGTCCGACTTAACCGATGTGAACAGGTGATTGAGTTCGTTAAAGAAATTTGATAGTTTTTCTTGGAAAATCTCCTGTAGTTTTTCCTTATCAAACATTTCCTGCAGATCTCTGCAGCTAACACACTTCCAAGATAAGCCGGGCACATGTTTAATAAGAGCTGTCAAATCATTTGAAGCGCCGATACACCCTAAATGGAATTGTTTTTTACACAGGCCTCCACAAGAAATGGCTTGCTTTTTTGCTGTAACAGTGAGCACACCGTGACATGCTGTTTATCACATTATTTAAATACCGAATAAACTTCCCTTAAATACGGTATTTCCACAATTACATTAAATTAAAGACCAACAGTATTAAATTGCACTAGATTTTATGCACCTATTTAATATATTTTAAATGTTTATTCACTTTTGGCGAGAATTTGTAAAAAATTAAATGTAAATTTTTAATATTTCACTGGAGCGACCTTACGCACGACCATTCACTACGGAGGTTCAAGAACATGTATGGTATGATGACAGTGTTTTTCAAATTTTCTTGTAATGTTTTTACACTACACACATTGGTTATTATATTTATTATGTTTATCGAACGGAATTTTTAATTATGAGGCAACTAGCGAAAATCACGAAACGGTTGACCTCCATCGACCATTACAATTTTGGGGAAAAAAATTTAAACTTTTTATTGCATTTCTGGACGAATCTCGACGAATTATAATGAAAATACATAAATTTATGACAAAAAAAAATCTGTCCGTATGTCTGTAGTATCGCGATAGCAGCAACAGTGTTTGAGGTAAAGCTTTCAAATTTGGTACACATGTTCTAAAGGCCAACGAAAAATTCGGTGATGAGCAAAATTTGCCAGTTGAAAGGAGGTCCACGGGACCCAAACTTTTTTTGTATTTGCCTTTACAATAAAATATATTCATGATGAAAGATTATAAACCATGTCTACTATATCAAGCCAATAAAATATATAAGTACTTAAATAAAGATGATGTAAACTAAATTTTTTTACACATTTGACCTAAACAAAATAGGTTTAGGATAAATTTAACAGTTTGACATTTGAAATGTCTAATTTAGTTTCAAAAATGTCAATGTCAATAAGAAGAAATTATTAAAATATATGACATGAATTATCATTGACAGTATCGAATGACGCTGATCATCATTTATTTAAAAAATTGAATGAAACACGTTAGTGTTCCATAAAATAAATAATCTTTTAAAAGGGCATTAAAACATAAAACAAAATCTAGCAACAAGTGTGTAGAAAATATTATAAACAGGCAGGCGTCTGAACGTCTGGAATTAATAAACATAATAAATAAAGTCGGGCGAGGTTACAGAAACAAATTAATAAAACTGTTTAAAGTAAAAAGATTTCAATTATTAATTATTCAATTAGAATGTTTTGACCGATGTAGTCCAACTACGAGTTCATAATTTTGCAGCAAATTAAATAAATTTTCAAAGTACTTTTATTTAATCTCCCTTAACCCTTCTACGAAACATATCAAGGTACGCTATTAAAATTTAATTGAGGCAAGTTAAGAATTAAATAGAATGATTTTTTTGATCGGGATGATGAGGGTAAATGTCAACTTATCTGTGTAATTTTAGGAGGGGGTTCCTGTTGATATTAGTAACACGAACTGCGAAAAAAAATAAATATAAAAGAAAGTTTAAAAACTGACCTACCTTACCTAAAATATTGTTAAACTTTTGTGGACCGCTGCATTGCTCATTTGACCCACTTATAATGCCAACAATATGATTTGTTTAAATCTAAGTTTACAGTAGAAACCTCATTCCAGACGTATAGAAATGTGTGTCAATCAAAATGGGCAACATGTGGAGCACTTTTTATAATATCTTCTCTTGATTTACAAAAAAAATATATTTTTAATTTTTATTGCTAAATTTTGCAGCTATTGTTCAATAAATCGAGGATGGTTACAAATAGCCATTGCGATGTACGTACAAAAAAATGTTCGTTTTTCAATTATACATCACCTCGTCCAAAAATATACATACATTGTGTTCCATTTGAAAAAAATTGAGAAAATTCGGTTCAAATAGCTATAAATTTAAAAATTATTTTTGGCCACCTGTATACTTCTAGCAAGTGACAATGGCTGATTGTCATCACACAGATGTCTCATAACTGGTACTAACATATTTTTTCTTAAAATGGATAATTGTGCTTGTAGTGATTTTTTTTAATATACACGTGTAAATGGCATAATTTCTACAAAAACAAATCATTACATACAAGTGGTTGGGAGAAAGTCAATAATAATACAAGAGTGGAAGGAGGCCACAAAGTGGTTTCAAAAAAATGTTCTGATATACATGGCATTCCATTTAAAAAATGTTAGTTGACCTTGTAGGATCGTCTTGGCTCATCCTGTATATCCAAAAATAATTTCCGGTTATACACTTTTTTGTCTAGTTTATTTATGTTTTTAAATCAAGTTTCTAGCTATCATAGAACTCGACATATCGAAGTCGGATGCAGTATTGCCCCACCCTGTATAATACATTTGAAATTTAACTGATTCTAATAGACACATTAGTTAAAAAATATATATAAGAAGTTTATTAAGCATGAATACCTTGGAAGAAGACAATATAATATATGCTTTAACAGATGTCTATGGAAATATAATTATTATTATGAAGTTATAGTTGACGAGAATGATCGCTTATACTGATAGTAATATCTATGCAACATTTTATATAATGGCTGCCAAAAGTTATCAGTTTTTAGAATATGTTTTATTGTAAACAAATCGTGAAGCATACATGTTTTTAACATGAAATACCTTTTACTTTCGCAAATACATACCATTATGCTTTACAACTTCTGAAAAAAAAAGGAAATTTATCTGCCATAATTTTTAGCAAAATTGATATTTAGAATTCATTTTTATTGTAAACAAATCATGAAGCGTATATTTTTTAACATAAAACAAATTTTAGTTCCTCAAATATAAACTTGGTAAGTAAAAATTAAATTTTTATATATTTCTGACATATTTTGAAATATTTTTTCGTCTATAATTATTATTTATTTATGGTAGCCTTATAATGTGTCCTCACAACTTCTTTGGGTATTAAGCCGCTTTCCCATATAAATTGTTTAAATAAAAACACCAACCTGTGTCTAAATATTAAATTAATTTAATATTAATAATTACAAGCAATTTTCAGTAGAAAGGCTTGTTTTTGAGAAATAAATATTTCTTTACTATAAATAAATTGATTACGAAATTAATTTTCGTGAAATTAATTTATTCATCAACAATAATAAGATACCCCAATTTTTTAAACAGTTAACACCTTTGTCCATCCACCACTTCAATTATTAAATGTAGTATCATCTAAATTTAATTCCTTTTTCATTTTGACAAACTATGACATTTCAGTTGATGTATATATCAATTTGCTTTTAGCAACTACGGAAATAAGATCACAACCGTAGTGCTTTTCAATGTTGATTAAAACTACCAATAACAAAACGAAATACAAAAACGAAAACACTAGTTAATATTAAATCATCTGCGGAAATACAAAAATGAAAACATATAAAATACATAGTTTTCGTTTATTACTAGGACACGTATTCTAGAACCAAGCAAAACCGTTTATTTTCTGTTAAATGAAATAATCAGCGTAAGTTTTAAATAATCAATATGTATTGTATATTACCACTTCCTTTTCCATATAACCAACCACTAAAGTTAATTTCAATAATTTATTGTAGATTTGAAAAAGCTGGTGACCACCAGCGAAACCTCATCAAATACATTATGTAAAACATAATAATTTTCCTTTTATACTGAACCAATAAACCCAAAAAAAAATTCAAACAATAGGGAACTTGCACATTTTTTTTTAATTCATAAAAATGATCTACAATACTAAAAAATAAGATATGCAAAATATGACGCCTTAATTCCCAATAATAAATTTGTTATAAATTATTAAAGTTTCGCGCGCGAGCGAACCGTTTCAAACAGGTTCAAAAGCGCGGGAGTAGTCGTGACATCACACCATACCACGACGGAGATCCCAGCACTCGACTGCTTGATTTCAGCCGTAAAAATACCAGCATCGCCATAAATTTTAAGTGTATAGGTACTTAAAATGGAAACAAAAACTCCTTATTTTAAATATTGCATTGTACCGTTGTGTAAGAATACTACAGTAAAAGTGCCAGATAAAATATTTATAATGTTGCCAGAAGATAAGATTCGTCGATCAAAATGGCTAAAAGCGTGTAGAAGAAATGAAAAAGACATTTCACAGAGCAGTAAGTCTCTACATGTGTGTGAAGATCATTTTAATGTAAGTACATTATTAAATACTATATGTCTATCTACTAGTTTTTCGCAGGCGGGCAATAAAATATTCCGAATTCCGAATTATTGAATTTTAATTAGGGTAGGATTAAAGAAAGAATGTGTATACAATGTTAGAAAATAAGATTAGTAGATAGAATGTAATTTAGTGATACTAAGTAAAGGTAATTTCCTGGTGCGAAAGTAAACAGCTATTTATTATTATACTCTTCGCAAATACGATTACGAAGAGTATATTGCATTTGATCGGGACATTTCTAAAATCGTTAATATCGCTCGCAGAGAAAAAAATCATTTCGTTCGTCATCGAATTCTGAACAACTTTCAAAATGTCCGTCTGTTCATCTGTCCGTCCGTCTGTCTGTCCGTCACGTTTCTTGTAAGCACGATAACTAAAGAAAGAAAAGTCAGTTCGAATTGAAATTCGGGCTATAAGTTAGTGTTAGCTAGAGGAAGAAATCCATTGTTTTTGAAAAAAAATCAAATAGTAAATAAAAAAGTTATAGGACATTTTATTTAAAAATATGAATCTACAGAGGGTTGCAATTTTCAATGTGCTACTAAAATTGAAGTAATTTTCTAAAGACACCAAAATTCTGTAAAATATACTACCACAAATTTCGCCTACGCAGTCGGCATCATCGGGAGATGAAAAAAAAATTGAAAATTAAATATGTGATCAATATATTAGGTATTGTAAGAATGAATCTTAGTTTATACTATAAAATATACTGCCACGCGTTTCGCCAATACAGTCGGCACCATCGGGAGACAAAATTAAATATGTAGTCAATACATTAGGTATTGTAAGAATGAAGTTTATAAGACAACCACAAGATTTTTTTCAAAAAACTGCGAAGAGTATCCTACAGAATGTGCAACAATTATATAAAAGTTCAATAACACTACTGTCTGCGAAGAATAAAATGTTTACCTCTAGTATATATAGTATATTGCAAATACCTTTCCCTTGTCCTTTAATTTATTCTTTTCAAATCTTACATTTATCTATTATGTGAATGATAACACGACACAATCACTTATTTCCCTTGCCCCAAAACATAGTACGAAAATACCTACGATAGGTAATTATACATTTGCGCAACATTTCCTTTGCAGCAAATGTCTTCTATAGAGACACTTTACGCGTGTGTAACAAAAAAAACACGAAAAATATAGAAGTGGCTGTTGTAAAGAATTACCCTAAATTCTTTCAAACATAAGACTAAGTCTGCTAAAAATGCTTAGTTGCGACTAAGCATTTTGTAATTATTTCTTTTTATTCCGTGATCAAGTCATAACTATTTTATGTTTATAAATTATTACTAAAAGCTAAAAAAATCCAAGGGAAAAACTTTCACTATTTTGTATAAAAGATGCCACCATAAACATATCCACTTTAGGCAAATTATCAGATTGGTCCTTTGAAAAACCTTGATCAATCATTTTAAAATATCTGTACAACTACAATAAGCGGTACTATAAAACACAATTATATATTTATATCAGAACAGTCACTAACAAATCAACCACAGTCTTATAACACCGGTAAACATCTGATTGTATTGCTTCCCGGCGCGACGACTACCGAATATGGTATGGTGTGACGTCACAGTCAATAGTAGCTCGTTTCGGGCCACTTCAATTTTATCGCTGTTTAGATCCTTTATACTGATCGCGTGGAATTAGAAAACTTATTTTTTTGTGCAGTACACGTTTTATTACAACGTTACGCTATGTTTTTTAATATTATTTTTATTTTTAAAATTACAGGCAAGTTCCCTATTTAAGTTTATAGGCAGATGTAACTCATTTCGGTCAAACTGTGAGATAAACTTTTTCGTCTTAATAACGACGATATATATATGCAAAATGTCAGAAACTATTAAAACTTATTGTTAGTGTTGAAAATCTCAGTATAAACCAAATACAAAAAAGTAATAATTTAAATGTGTTCAATAATCTCGCAAATGAAAATAAGATTTTACAATAATTATTATTCTTGTTAATCCCAAATATCTGTGATACTTAAAATAAAATAAAAGTAATAAAATTCAAGTCAGACACCTCAAATATAGATACAAAAGATGCAAAAAATTTAAAAAATAAATTACAGTTAAAGCAAAATTAAATAGAAATAAATTACTGTTGAGAAATGTGCAATTAATATTCTCAAATGTAGAATATTATATGCAAAAATGGTATTAGTCAAGGCCTAAATAAAAATCTACAAAAAAAAATGATTTTGGAGCTAAAAGGTAAATAGAAAACTACCAACAAATTTAAAGTTTGGATAATAATAATACAGACAGGACAATAATTACTGTAAAACGGAAAATATTATAGGTAATACAAATAAATTACCAAATCAGCTTCACTCACCTTTCATGAAAAAGCACTTTCGTCCAGGCATTTATATTCGCACTAATGAAACACAGAAAATGTTCAAATCGTAATGAAATTTGCAAAATATCACAATATAACAGTTTGTGTATAAACGGGCGTAGATGTACCACTTCTTGTTTTGCTTTGGGGTTTTGTTTATGTTTTTTTCTTTATGATAATTAGTGATAATGCTCATTTACAATAAGTAAAAAACGAAATGTATAACATAACCGTATAATTAATTAATCGTAAACAAAAAAAATAAATAACATTTGTGATTTGCTTTAAGCAGGCAAGTTGCTTGTATTAAGTCTATGTAAGAACTGATTATGTTGAAAAAAACCATCTAAGGTTATTATTAAAACACTGCAATAATAAACTGACCCTTTTAAGTAGGTGTTCCAAAGATGCATGACATTTCTAAGTGTTTACGATATTTTCAAGGAAATGGGAACGGCATGTGATGCACTTGAGAATATTGCAGTGTGACAATTCGAAATCGTAACCATGTGTCCTCTTAAACTGGTTTTCAAGAAGATTCATAAATTTGACAACCATAAAAAACAGGACTGGCACTGAAAGCATGTTGTAATAAAAAGGGAATTTTTAAAAATTTGAATGTTGTGTCCAACTTAACAACAAGAAAACTACCTTTAGTTAGGACAGTGGCGACAAGCATTCTGATTGGACGGGGCCATGTTTAGTTAAATCACTGATGTGAAGTGAAGTACAAACATTTGTATGGTTTAATGACAGTGTTTTTAAAATTTTATTGTAATGTTTTTATACTACGCACTCTGGTTCAGAGCTGTGCCTGTACTTATGAAATGTATTTATGCAAAGTAATTAAATACTTTTTTGTTGTACTTGTACTTGTATTTACATAAGTACATTTCAGTTTTCCAAGTAATTGTAATTATATTTAAGTACAAATAGTATAATGTACTTGTACTTGTATTTATCTTAATAAATGTTAGCACTTTTACAATTACAATTACTTTTTCATAAATACAATTACTTTTCCATAAATACAATTACTTTTCCATAAATACAATTACTTTCCCGTAAATACAAATACTATTATAAGTACAATTACTTTCTAATAAATACAAGTACCTTAGAAAAGAAAAATCACCTCTTTGACAAGTTCTTACAAGTATGTTATTTATCTCAGTATGAATTTAGTTGTTAACAAAAAAGAGGCCCATTATTCTAATCTTAAAGGTTTACGTCCTGTAGTATTTTGCCATACAAATATTATTTGTGTCATTAAGATTTTTGTTGGCAAGTAAGTAAATAAATAATATTTTGTAAATACTTTTATATTTTATTATAGCCAATCAGAGAGAGGTTCAGTTTTACGTTTGTTCTTTAGTATAAAAATAATATTTTTGAATAATTTCTTTTAAATTTTCTTCAATTTAGTATTGCTTCAGAGTTATTCATTAGTGTGAAATTTGAAAAACAGAATAGAATTTAAATTGAAAAATATTTCTATTCCTCATAACTAAGATACATAAACAAATTATTTACCATATGTCTGTATATAATGTTGTCTTTCAGGGATATATTTTTAACCGCAAATTTGAATAGAAATATTTGGTTTCTAGCTGATTCAATATTCATTTTTTATAATTTTTCAAGATGACTGATTCTTTTTAAAAGTTCTGTACAGGGTGACACACGTAAAAGTCTGCCTCATTTATTTTAGTTATTTTTGATATTTTAAAAAAATAAAAAACATGCCACGTATTTTTTCCGAAATGTTCAAATTTTCTACGAAAATTATACTTTCACTTTTCTATATAGGGTAGGTCAAAACAGATGTGTTATCTCTTATGCATTACAATATGTGTAAAGAATTTATCTTACTGATTTCAAAATATTTAATTTGTTTATATTTTTTTAAATGATTTTTAAAATACAATGTTTTTTATAGCAATCTGGATTTCCGCCAGCTCACATTAATTCAATATTTAAAACCATATGTTTTAAAAACGGTTTGAACAAATATAACATCGTTATTTTTGAAATTAGTAAGATAAATTCTATACAAATACTGAAAAATATATAGAGTGTTCCATAAGAGTAATAAACTGGTTGGTTGTTGACCTACCCGTATAGATAAGTACAAATTCGAAATACACTTTTCGTAGAAAAATTGAAAATTTTAGGAAAAAATATGTGGGATAATGTATCGAAATTTGTTAAAATGTAAAAAATAACTATAATAATAGGGGTGGACTTTTATGTGCCTCACCTTGTATACATGGATCTTATGTTTTTAGGCCACTAATGCAAATTTAACTTTTCATGAATATTTCTTGACCAAACTAATTTTGCTAAAATAAATAATACCTATACCCTGATTATTTTGTATAATAAATTTCTAAGTTAGTTTCGTACCACTATGTTGAAATTACAGTTATCTGTATATTTTTAGTAACACACACATTTGTTAAAATGAGTACCACAAAAGAAAATTCTTCAGAAGAAGATCTTTATCAATTCCACAGATGATGATCCTGATTTTGTGCCCTCAAGTAAAGACGGCAGAAATAAACGTCAGTGTAAAATTAGTCAATTTTTCAATTTGGGAATGTCTACTTCAGAAACTCAAATTAATGATACGAACTTAAATTCACCATCTTCCTCTAAAATAAGTTGCGAAACTGATGTCAGCAATACCACTGGCAGTGGCACTGAATATGATTTAAAACTAAGTATTCTTGACGTATTTTCGAATCATAAATTGCAAAGATAACGCAGTTGATGCCGAATGTCAACTGTGTCTTCCCAAGAAAAAAATTATTAAAGGATCAAAAATTGCTACCACCAACTTTATAAAACATTTGAGTAGAATTCATAATAATTCCTCCCGTGAATATACGAAGATTATCGAAACTAGGAAAAGGAGGAACACTGACAAACATGAAACAGAAAACAGAAAACAGAAAGAAATTAAATGTTAGTGATAATAATAATCAAAAAGAATTTGATAAACGCGTAATACAATTTGTAATCAATACAATGTCTCCACTGTCAATAGTAGAACACCCCAGCTTTATACATTTATTCAATGGAATGAATGTTAAGGTCTTGGGTAGAAAAGCAATTACGAACAGATTAAAAGATCTCTACTCTACTCATATAGAAAACTTAAAATCTGACATATCAAAACAAAAATTTGTGTACTACATCGGATATTTGGTCTGCAAAACGCAGAAGTTTTATGGGTATAACGTGTCATGGTTAAATAATTTGAAAGAAAATCTGTTACATTATCTTACCAGCGTTTCTCGGGTGTTCATAACTATGAAAACATTGCAGAAAAATTGCATAACATTAACACAAAATTTGATGTTAGTGAAAATAAAGTTGTAGCCACAGTAACGGATAATGGCTCCAACTTTGTGAAAGCTTTTGTTATATATGGAGTCGAAAATAAAACAAGTAGTGAACAGAATTGTGAGAAAACTGATGATGAGGAAGATGAAATCGACAATGTTGCCAATAATTAAGTCTTATTTCATTACCTGGGAATGAATCCTATGAGTTACCCAAACATAAGAGATGTGCAAGTCATACCTTAAATTTAATAGCAACTGCTGATTGGAAAAAAAGTCTTGAAGGAAATACATTTGTTCGAAATAGACATGTTTGCAGTGACAAAATGCAATTCTGTCTGGAAAAAGGCGAAACAACCAAAATCGAATCAAATTATTACGGAACATTTAGGCCATACTCTTAGTTCGCCAGGTATTACTAGATGGAATTCATATTATGACTCCATTAAGCAACTTATAATGGAAAAGGCAAAGCTACCCCAACTATTTCAAAAACTGGGCTTGAAATATTTTAATGAAACCGAATTAAAATATTGTCACACAGAAGGATATACCATTATAGTAAATCGCATAAATGAATAACTTCTCTTGATTAGCACACCCTGTATATGAATTAATATTAAATATTTAGTTTCAATATGCGACATAAAAGTAGAGCATTTCACAATGATAATATAATAAATTATAATTTATGCTGGAACAGCATAAATTATAACAATGACCTGAGACAAAGTAAGTTTCCTAATGCTGACTAAGGGAAACTGAAGGCGAGTCCAGGAATTAAAGTAGAAATGCTAGGCAGTTGCTTTTTAGGTGTGTTCAGGGTTGGATGGTTGTCTGAAGGGTGACGCATCTTCCGCCCCGGGCGATGGCCTGGCCGGGGGATGGTGAAGTGTAATTGTGGGGTCTAGATGTAAGTATGGTTTGTTTGTTATGATCAGTAATAAATTGTATTTTAAATTGTATATCTTACCACTATCTTATTTTGTTCCCCCTCACTTATTACCCAAAAGTGCTAATGATACCCCTCCATTGCCAAGCGAGTAACATTTTAATATTTCATTCTAAATTAACGTATGGAGCGATGGGGTGGTCAACTCCAGCGTGGCGTACAGTGGAGGCTCCGTGGTGGGTGGCCAAAGCTGGTATGCGGCGTTTGGGGCTGACACCAACCCCTTCGTGTCATACGTAGAGTTGCATGCGGGACATGCTATACGCCATACGTGACAATATTGGAGACTTGAAGTTATGGATCACTAGCGAACACACTTGATATTTACAAGGAGAACAAAATAGTTTTTATGGCGTATTGTGTCTCTTCAAAATAAATTAGAAAAATTGAGGTCTAAAAAACAATTTATGTATGAAGGGGAGCTGTTAATACAAACAATATTAGACTCTCTTAAAATTTAAATATGTATTAAACTTATAGGATGATGATTCTCTATTGGCAGCAGTTACATGTCCACAATTTAAGCTAAGATGGTTCAATGTTATTGAACACAGCGTCCACAGTTTGATTAACAAAGATTACATTAAAAAGAAATTAATATCAGCTTATTTTGAATTTCTTTTGGATAATTTTAATTGTGGTAATGAAGACTGTACGCCTAATGAAAATGACATGTTCAATTTTAACGAGGAACATCAGATTTCTAATTCTTTCTCAGCTACGTCTAATTTCCAAAATAACTTAAAAATCGAATTAGAAGTTTTAAAATATTTAGAAGATAATAGGAGGAACACATCCATGCTTAATGACTATCCCATTATTAAGCAAGTTTTCTTAAAGTATAATACGATTCTGCCATCCTCAGCTCCTATGGAAAGACTTTTTCTTTTGCCACAATAATAAATGCACCATGACGACATGCATTGTCCGATGAACATTTTCAAATGTTGGTGCTAATGAAATCAAAAAAATAAAGTTGGATTGGCATAATTTAGAATACGAATATTATGTTTTAAAATGTTTTAATAGCGATTTTTGTTATGTTCTATTTACATAAATTATGAGTCATTTAAATTTACCTACTTTTTGTTATTAATATAAATGATTAAAAAAAGTTAATATTTACCTACTTATATTTATTTACATTTTGCTACTAGTTTTCCTTTTATTTATATTTACATCTAGTAGTACTTTCTGCAAGAATGAAATAAATATGGTAATAATGGATTGTGATTTCTGTTTTATATAAAACTTGAATAATAAATTATTTATTGTAAAGATATATTTTTTATTCTTTACAACATAACATCAGTAGGAATATCGAAAATAATCCTGTCATTAAACAAAACATTGCGACAAAAGGGGAACATTATTGTTACATTTGTGTGAGTATATAACTATTTAACATATACAAACATATGAGACTTTTTGACTTTTCAAATTAAAAATTATTAAATTCATTAGTTATTTATATAATTTACAATTTCCCTCATTTTTAGAGAAACGTTTAAGAAATTACTATATTAAATTGAAATGTAATTACTAATTATAATTGTATTTAAATACATTTTTCGAAAAGTAATTGTACTTGTATTTAAGTATATTTTAAAATTGGAAGTAATCGTAATTGTACTTAAATACATTTTCCATAAAGTAATTGTAATTGTACTTAAGTACTTTTTTTTTGTACTTAGCACAGCTCTGCCCTGGTTATTATAATTTATCACGTTTATTGAAAGGAATTTTTAATTATTAGGTAACTAGCGAAAATCACGAAGTGGTTGATCTCTATCGACCATTACCAAAATTTCACATTGAACTGTTAATTTTGTAATTACTATTATTTATAATAATAATAATAATAATAATAATAATGAACAATAACGTCGATAAACCCCAGCATGGTGTCTTCTATAAGAACATAGAAACACTGGGTTTATCGACCAGGCTGACCTTCGCCTTTCTAAGGTCAGCAGGGCTTAAGTCAGAGACCGAGGGATTCATTATGGCCTGTCAAGATGGTGTTTACAACACCTTGGTCTACCGTAGCCGCGTGTGGCGTGTAGAGGTTCCTGATATCAACTGCAGGACCTGCCATCAGGCGCCGGAATCGCTCATGCACTTACTATCTGCATGCCCCATATATGCGATTTCGGCCTACATCCACCGGCATAACGCGGCGTTACGAGTGCTATACTACCATCTAAGGCACTCGTACGGGGTAGACCAGACACCAGTGCTGCCTTACGTCCCCGGAGATATTGAGTCCGTTGTCGAGAACGAGAAATGCCGGATTTACTGGAACTACTCGTTCCCGACTGTCAGGCTAATTCAAGCCAACAAGCCTGACATAGTCCTCCTCGACCATCAATTCAAGGTGATGTATATCATCGAGTTCTCGGCACCAGCGGAGAAAAACATCACCTTGAAGGAGGAGAAACGGACCAAATATCGCGATCTCCGGTACGAGCTCCAAGTGTTGTACCCAGGCTACTCGGTAAAAATGGTCGTCCTTATAATCGGTGTACTCGGAGGGATAAAGCCTACGCTGCTCTCGGAACTGAAGATCATACCGGCCTGCCAAAAATCAGCCGAGTGGTTGGCAGGTCAAATGCAGAAGGCGGTCATTCTGGGTTCTCTCCGTCTGCTTAGGGCACACGATTCTGGTATCTACAGTCACTAACCCTGCAGGATGTGGGGAGTGGCTGTAGTTGATGCGCCGGCGCGACTCCCGTGAGGCGTCGGAGGCCACGGGAGGACTGACCGGCATCGGATATTCCGAAAAAAAAAAAATGAACAATAATGAGATGAACCATATAATTGGCCCAGAACAGCGGGGATGTGTAAAGAGGTCACTTGGATGCAAGGAGCAGCTAACTATAGATGCGGCAACCATTAAACAAGCTGAAGTGAAGCGCCGAAACATTAGCATGGCCTACATAGACTACAAAAAGGCATTCGATTCGGTACCTCATGACTGGCTAATTAAGGTGTTAGAAGTCTATAAAGTTAGCCCCACCATCATTCGGCTACTAACATATGCAATGACGACTTGGGAAACCCAGACGAGAATTGGAGGAAGCACTATCTCGAACATCAAGATTAGAAGAGGAATATATCAGGGGGATTCGCTGAGTCCCCTATGGTTTTGCCTCGCTCTTAATCCGCTTTCAGCAATATTGAATGACACCACCTATGGTTTCCGAATAGATCCCAAGCAACCAAATGCCAGGCTCAGTCATTTACTATTCATGGATGATATCAAGTTATATGCTGAGAACCCAAGACAATTGAAGTCGCTAGTAGCCAATGTCAAAACCTTCAGCGATGATATCAAAATGGAATTTGGGCTGGAGAAATGTGCCGAAGTACATGTCACAAAGGGAAAATTAACACAACAGCCGGAGAATACTCGTGATTTTCAACAAATGCTCCCAGAAGAAACCTACAAGTATCTTGGAATTCTGCAGAACAGAAGGATAGATCACACCCAACTAAAGAAGGAGTTCAGGGGAAAATACAAACAACGTCTAAATAAACTCCTGAATACTAAGCTCAACTCTAGGAACTTGATTACAGCGATCAATACATATGCTGTACCTAGTCTGGCATACTCATTCGGAATACTAAAGTAATCGGATACAGACCTAGAAGAGCTAGATAGAATGACGAGGACTACACTTACGAAGTTTCGAATGCATCACCCAAAGAGCGCAGTTGAAAGACTATATATGCCAAGAACGCAAGGAGGCAGGGGACTAAGCAGCGTTCAGAAGTTGTGCCGAACACAAGAGAATAACATGCGTCTCTATTTTTACAACTCAGACAGGGTTCTCATTAGAAAAATAGTGGAAAGCGACAACAGACACACACCACTAAACCTTAATGATCAACAACACGCTATAATGATCCGAACGAACGAGGATATTCAAACTTCATGGCAGGACAAGGTGCTCCACGGAAAGTATCCTAATGCTTTAAACAATCCAGAGATCGACAAGGAGACCTCGCTTCTATGGCTGAAGGAAGGAATGCTCCACCCGGAAACCGAGGGGTTTATAACAGCCATTCAGGATAACATAATCCGCACCAGAAATTATGAGAAGTACATTCTTAAAACCCCCGGAGTAAACGATGTGTGTAGGAAGTGTAACGCAGCGGGTGAAAATATCGAGCATGTCATTGGAGGCTGCCCTGCTTTGGCTGCGGGAATGTATTTAGGAAGGCACAACGAAGTGGCGAAGATCATACACAGAGAATTAGCACTTGGCTTAGGACTCGTTACTAATCCACCGCCTTTTTATAAATATACCCCTCAAGCTGTTTCAGAAGACGAGAAAACTCTACTGCACTGGGATAGACCAATCCAGTCCGATAGAACTTTAGATCACAATCGCCCTGACATCCTAGTGATCAAAAAGAAAGATAAAAAGGCCACCATTATCGACATTGGATGCCCCCCTAACCAACAACTTGCAGAAAACGGAGACGGAAAAGAGGAACAAGTATCAAAACTTGGCAATCGAACTTAAACACGTGTGGAGACTAGAGGAAGTTCGAACTATTCCGGTCATAATATCGGCTACAGGCGTAGTGACGAAGAGGTTCTTGAAATATCTGGAGCAACTCAATCTACCTAGAGGCCTCGCAAAGATTATCCAGAGGACGGTGATTCTCCAAACATGCCACATTACGAGAAAATTTTTAAACGACGAAGGATAGACCATCGAAACATCCACCGGACTAATGGGACATGATGAACTTCATCCCCATTAACCGTGCCGAACCCCACCAGATATGGGCTCGGGCCCCTACCCTAACATCTTAACCTAACTAACCAAACCAAAACCCTATGGGCCCGAGCTTCCACAGAGCCGAACCCCAACGACGCGCGCGTGGGATCGGTGAATGTTTTCCGGCTACGGCCGAGAAAATGAGTCGCTTAAGTCGATAATAATAATATGATTGATGCACACTTTGAGGCTCTGTGTCACAGACATCTTGAAGAGCCAGAAGAAGTGTGCCCGGCAATCAGTACGGAGGAAGTCCAACAAGCACTTGTTGGTACCAAGAACTTTGCTGCCCCGGGCCCAGACGGCATTAACAACTGGTGGTGGAAGAAATTTCCTTCCTTTCACCGCCGTCTGGCGCGAGTTTTCAACTCATGGTTGAACGAGGGGCAGCAGATTCCGGACTGGTTCGTCGAGGGACGTACTGTGCGTATCCCCAAAAAGGGGGATCTCTCCGACCCGAGGAATTATAGGCCGATCACTTGCCTTAACTCCTGCTACAAGATATTTACACGTATCTTGTATGCTAGGACGCTGAGGTCTGTTGATCCGGTCTTCCAGCAGATACACGAACAGCGTGGTGCCAAGAAGGGCATGGCAGGTTGCAAGGACAGCCTGCTGATAGACCGCTGTATTACACAGGATTCTGTGCAATACAAGCGGAATCTATCGATGGCCTGGATTGATTACTGCAAGGCATTTGATACAACATCGCATGAGCTATTGTTGTACTTGCTCGAATGTCTTGCGGTACCAACACCACTAGTGAGATGCATAGAACAGCTGCTGCCGCTCTGGAAGACCCGCTTCACCATAACATCAGGTGCACAGCGGGTCACGACAGAGCAGGTGGCATTTAAGAGAGGAGTGTTCCAGGGTGACTCCCTGAGTCCTCTCCTCTTCTGCATCTCACTGCTGCCGTTGTCTGTTGAGCTCCGCCAAAACCGCGGATATCAATGTGGGCCACCCAGCGACCGGAGGCATAAGGTCACCCATCTATTTTATATGGATGACCTTAAACTTTATGCCTCCGGAGAGCGCGAACTACAAAACGCTCTTAGGGTGGTCGAAGAATATACGCGGGCAATTGGTATGGAGTTCGGGTTGGACAAATGTGCAGTCGTCCACCTCAAGAGAGGACGATGCGGGGAATTTCCTGAAGATGCGCAGCTCGCAGACGGAAGCATCCTAAGACATCTGGATGCCGGAGAGACCTATACATACCTGGGTGTGCAACAAAGGCACATCCAGGATGTATCACAAATAAAAGATTCTCTCCGCGGCAAGTACAGACACCGCCTCCGAAAGATTTGGTCTTCCGAACTTTCGGGGAAGAACAAGGTGTCTGCAACTAATATGCTTGCCGTTCCGATTCTGCTCTACTCCTTCGGAGTAGTAAAGTGGAGGGTAGATGAGTTGCGTCAATTAGACAGAGATACCCGCAAGATGATGAATATACACAGAAGTAGTCATCCTAGATCGTCCGTTCCTCGTGTGTACCTCCCACGTCAACGAGGAGGCCGAGGACTCTTGAGCCTGGAGTGTACGCATGGCAGAGTAGTACTGAGTATGGCATGTAACATACTCAGGAGCTCAGATCCCCTCTTGCGGTTCGTAAAACATCACGAAACTGTAGGAGTGGGAGCAGGATTGTTCAAGGCAGCAAAAAGAGCCGCAGATGAACTCAGTCTCGCATTTGACATCAGGCGAGGAGGCCGGCGAGGTGCTGATGTTGAGTCAGTCACCGAACTTCAGCCAAATCGTCTGAAAGCCCGAATTAGATCTGCCGAACAGGAAAATCTGTTTCGGCAGCACGTCGATAAACCCCAGCATGGTGTCTTCTATAAGAACATCGAAACACTGGGTTTATCGACCAGGCTGACTTTCGCCTTTCTAAGGTCAGCAGGGCTTAAGTCGGAGACCGAGGGATTCATTATGGCCTGCCAAGATGGTGTTATCAACACCTTGGTCTACCATAGCCGCGTGTGGCGTGTAGAGGTTCCTGATATCAACTGCAGGACCTGCCATCAGGCGCCGGAATCGCTCATGCATTTACTTTCTGCATGCCCCATATATGCGATTTCGGCCTACATCCACCGACATAACGCGGCCTTACGAGTGCTATACTACCATCTAAGGCACTCGTACGGGGTAGACCAGACACCAGTGCTGTCTTACGTCCCCGGAGATGTTGAGTCCGTTGTCGAGAACGAGAAATGCCGGATTTACTGGAACTACTCGTTCCCGACTGTCAGGCTAATCCAAGCCAACAAGCCTGACATAGTCCTCCTCGACCATCAACTCAAGGTGATGTACGTCATCGAATTCTCGGCACCTGCGGAGAAAAACATCACCTTGAAGGAGGAGGAGAAACGGACCAAATATCGCGATCTCCGGTACGAGCTCCAAGTGCTGTACCCAGGCTACTCGGTCAAAATGGTCGTCCTTATTATCGGTGTACTCGGAGGGATAAAGCCTACGCTGCTCTCGGAACTGAAGATCATACCGGCCTGCCAAAAACCAGCCGAGTGGCTTGCAGGTCAAATGAAGAAGGCGGTCATTCTGGGTTCTCTCCGTCTGCTTAGGGCACACGATTCTGGTATCTACAGTCACTAACCCTGCGGGATGTGGGGAGTGGCTGTAGTTGTTGCGCCGGCGCGACTCCCGTGAGGCGTCGGAGGCCACGGGAGGACTGACCGGCATCGGGAAACCGAAAAAAAAAAATAATAATAATATGATTGATGGGAGTACTAGGGCTAACTACCCTGGTACTCTTAATGCTATGGTTCCATATAACCTTAGAAAGGCCCCTCACATTCGACCTCAGTCGGATGGAGGTCAAGGACAGATGGGAGGGGCCTTACCGGACGGTCCTAACGATGACGAAAATGAAAATGTACATGGACGCTTTAAGTGGACGAGGGAACTTCGGGATGACTTGCTGACCTGCCGCGAGAGTAGCGAACCTGAGCGAAGGGGATACATGGCGCGATTGCATGCACTTTGGTGCGAAATGCATCCAGAGCATCGCGCCTTCTCTCAACAACATCTGAGAGATCAAATATCCTTTCTGCTCAGGACAGGTTACGTAAGGGCACTCCGTTAGCTGGAGGAACTGCCAGCCGCAGTACCACCGCGGCAATTACCATCCTTTAAAGTTCACCGGTGTAGACTTAAGGACGAGGGTTAGCCTTAACACCAGGGCTAACCTAAAGCCACAAGACCTGGCTAGAATGGACGCGGTCATCGATGAGGAAATTCCGGAAGATGCAGACATCTGGCAAATCAACTGTGCCATGTACAACGCCGCGAAGTAACTCGTCCCCCGTTAAAGGTCAATCAATCACGGGGTCGAGAAAGCTAAGCGGCGTGTACAAAAATCGAGGGCAAGATACAGTCGGCCAGACAACACGCTTCTCGGATCCAGAGTGTGGTGAAATATAAGACGACTGATAGAGTTTTTACTCTCAGAATCCGGCGCATAGCAGCCGGATAAGACGTCAACATCATACCCTAAATCTGACAGTGATACTTACCATCATGCAGCACTATCTAGATAGTATCCAAGCGCTCATGGCGATAAGGAAAACATTGAAGAGGCGGGTGAGGAGTATGGAACAAAACAATTTGTTCCATACGAATCCGTCCAGCCTCTTTCAAGAGCCACAGCGTGTTATAGATAATCCTCCGACTGTAGAAGATGTCGAAACCTTCTGGAAGGGAATCTACGGAAGGACGCGTCCATTCAATAGCGACACTCCAGTAATTGCACACTTCGAGGCTCTGTGTCAGAAGAAGTGTGCCCGGCAATCAGTACGGAGGAAGTCCAACAAGCACTTGTTGGTACCAAGAACTTCGCTGCCCCTGGCCCAGACGGCATTAACAACTGGTGGTGGAAGAAATTTCCTTCCTCTCACCGCCGTCTGGCACGAGTTATTAACTTATGGTTGAACGAGAGGCAGCAGATTCCAGATTGGTTCGTGGAAGGACGTACTATGCTTAACCCTATTAAGGGGGATCTTCCCGATCCGAGGAATTATAGGCCGATCACTTGCCTCAACTCCTGCTACAAGATATTTACACGTATCTTGTATGCTAGGACACTGATGTCTGTCGATCCGGTCTTCCAGCAGATACACGAACAGCGTGGTGCCAAGAAGGGCATGGCAGGTCGCAAGGACAGCCTGCTGATAGACCGCTGTATTACATAGGATTCTGTGCAATACAAGCGGAATCTATCGATGCAGTACAGTCTGATAGTCGCATTGTATAGGGTTTTAATGACTACCCACGTGTTTGCCGTGCGTGGCGACCCGTATCATCGGAAAAGAGGATCCTGGATACTGAGGGGACCCCATTCTATGGAATGGGCAACCCAACACTTATCTTTGGCCCCGGCTTCGCTTAGACGGGCGGCTTATCGAGAGAAGAGCCCTGTGATCAATTAATCGGCTTGAAATGACCATGAATCGCCTTCGTGGATATCTTGGGGGCGAGGAAGCGGCTGATGGGGGATGGGGGAAACCCATTTGGCCACCAGCAGCGGACTATATATCTAATTATGTCCTAACTCAGTACCCTCATGATAATGGGCTACTACTGGGTACCAAATGAGAGTCCAAGGAGGCTGGGACAGGTGAAGTGATGAAATAATTCTATATTTCATGGCAGATCAGGAAATAACCTCGTTGGGCACTCGAGGAAAAACAGCCCAAAAAAACAGATTGTGACCTCGGAACATCCGCCAAAGTCACAATCCCTCACAGCCAGGAGAAGGCGGGCATAGTGTCCCGGTTTCTGGTGATAAAGAGGATCCTTTTTTTCGCGCAGTGACTAGGTGCACTCCAGAGTGCACGCTATTTTCAGCGTTGGGTGCACTCCAAATCACGAACATCTTGGATGTGACGTCATTCATGGAGTGCGCGGTAGTGCAAACTATTGCGTACACTCCATTTCTTATTTACGCATTTTGAATTTGTGACAGCAGGGTTGATTCGGCAATAGATCGAATTTAGTAGTAATTTTAGAATTTTATTGACTATTTATGAAATTTAGAAAATAAGGTAATATAAAAATATTTAATATTATTGATAAACGGATTATAATATCTAATGTATATTTAAAATGATGATCCTCTCTTCTTTTTTTTTCTTCAGTCCTATAACGGTTAAATCTGCACCTTTGGGGCGTCCCTTTCTTTTTATTTTAAGAGGCATTTTGATATCCCTTAACGATATACCTAATGAAAAAAAGTTAATAAGACTGTAATTAAGTAATACTTTTCTTACCAGGATGTATGTTCGTTGGCTGATTTTTGATAATCATTTCATCGAGATGTCGCAGATTTTTGCCGTCTAATATTTGATTTTCGTCGAAAATTACCTCGTTCTCAGTCTGATTCTTTTCCACACATTCAATATTTTTGCCGTCATGGCCAGTTTGATTTTCGTCGAAAATTACCTCGTTCTCAGTCTGATTCTTTTCCACACATTCAATATTTTCGCGGTCATGTCCAGTTTGATATTCTTCGAAAGTCACCTCGTTCTCAATTTGATTCTCTTCCACACATTCAATATTTTCGCCGTCATGTTCAGTTTGACTTTCTTCAACAATCACCTCCTTGTCAGTCTGATTTTCTTCTACACATCCAATGGTTTCGCTGCCATGTCGATTGACTTTATCGACAATTACTTCATAGCCTTGACGCCAAAATCTTTCAATGGAATTCAAAACATCCATTTTATATTCAAACGAACTGTAACAAGATTCGCTGGCTAAATTAGCTAATGAATTGGTAATGAACAGTGCTTTCTGTCTTTTTTGACTTGTTGTTTTGATTGTATTAGATGTTGTCTTGGATATTGAAATGTCCATATCTAAGTGTTCTTCAGTTGCCGTAATTCGCTGATTTCTTAAATAATAGGCCTTGGTCCACCTTTCGTGGCACAATGTTGTATCGAATAGCGGCTCACTCACATGTTTCCTGATGTAAAAAATGTTTTACACGGCAATTTCATGGAGCTGTATTTAACACATGTACAACTGTTGATGCTAGTTTCATATTTTAAAATTTTTAAATCCTTAGCAGCATTTATTTCTGATGCAACATATTGACTTGCATATGTTGTCAACAATTGCAAATACTTGTATTCCGGACTTTCTGGACTGTACTTTGTAATTGGTCGTTTTAAAATTAATTTTGCGGCTCTATGATTACGCTCATTTTCATGAGCATGTATGAAAATAAAGAAATGTTTTACGAACTCTTGTAAGCTGCTATTTTTGGGTATAACTTGTTTTATTTTTTAATTTATAGACTCGAGTCTATTGTTAGTTCTGTTCAGTAAGTTTTCATTTTTCATATTGTATACGGTCCATTCTGCCCTTATGATATGCCAGTTTTCTCGATATAATCAAAAACTTTGTTAGGAACAGCCGATTTAAGAATCGTGTAGTTATCATTGTATTCAGATTCATTTAGACTGTAAACAAGTTTTTGTACTAATGCAAGAGCAGTTTCACGTTCAGCTTTTGTAATGTTCATCTTATCACAAGATATTTCCCTCCTCATAATTTTCAATGTATGAAACAGGCAAATATAAACTGGCACTCCTGGAAATATTTTTTTGATCAAATCTCGCTGCAGTAGATCTTTGTCCGCCATTATACATTTAACATCTTCATTTTTTATTTTGTTTTCAGTTTTGAATCGATTCAAAAGCCAATCGAACATTTCAGTATCTTCGTTGCATACTGCATTTCCAATTTATATATTTGATCTGGTGGGATAAATTCAAAATAATGAATCCTTCACCGCCATTATTTTATGGACTTCCTAAAATTCATAATGAAAATATACCCATTAGACCAGTCGTATCCTACGTAAACGCCCCATCATTTAAACTTTGCAAGGAATTAAATATCTTATTGCCTTCCCTCACAAGCTTCGAATCTAAGTATTCTATTAAAAATTCTTTTCAATTTATAGAAAAAGTAAAAAATCTCACAGTTCCTAGTAACGCAAAATTAGTTTCGTTCGACGTAAAAAGTCTTTTTTACGTCAATCCCGTTGCAGACATTATTTAAAATAATAGAGAAACTTATAAATAACTCCAATATTGACAGTGATATCAAAATCCAACTAAATTTATTGATTAAAAATTGTATTAACCAAAATTATTTTAAATTTAACGGGGAAATTTATAAATTATTAGACGGATTACCAATGGGTTCACCCATATCTCCCTTACTAGCTGAAATCTTTATGTCCGATTTTGAAAATGTACTCTTTAATACAAAAAACGTTTTAGTTGAAAATATATTTTTCAGGACCCGTTACGTAGATGATGTGTTTTGTATTTGGAAAGGTACGGAAAGGCAGTTAAATAAATTCTTAGGTCTTCTAAATTCACTTAATCAGAAAATTCAATTCACATTAGAAATGGAAAATGACGAGGGTTTAAACTTTTTAGACATTAATATAAAAAATATCAATAATAGCTTAGAGTTTGACATTTATCGTAAACCTACTTGCACAGATACAATAATTCACAGTAAATCTAAACAATCATTGCAAATAATAATGGCACCATTTCACAGCTACATACACCGTCTATAACATTTCCATTAAGCGAAGAGAATTTTAAAAACAAGTTAACGTAATCAAAGAAATTGCGAGAAACAATGGCTATAAAGAAAACCTAATTGATAAACTAATAAAAAACAAACAAAAGAAAAATTTACATAAAGAGTTTTATGCCGCTTCTTCTCAAGAATGCAATAAGAGATATAAATGTATTAATTATAGGCCTAAGATCAGCAATAGAGTTAGTAATAAACTGAATAAACTGGGATGTAGAACAATTTCAGTAAATAAAAATAATTTAGGTAAAATGTTAATTAATAATAATGACAAAACTGAAAAGCTACAAAAAACAGGAGTATATGAGTTAAAATGTAGTGACTGTGATGCTATATACATTGAACAAACTGGACGAAATGTAAAAAAGCGATTCGAGGAACACAGGAAATCTATTGTAAACAATGTATATAGTACGGGCATGTCAACACATTGTATAGAAAACAGTCATTTTATAGATTTAAATAATGTCAAATTACTCCATTCGGAAAAGAAAGGAAAGAGACTTGATCTATTAGAACAATTAGAAATAAGTAAGGCTGTTAAGAATAAGAAAAATGTAACGAATGAACAACAAATTTTTACCGGCCACCATATTTTAAATAAAATAATTTAGATTTTAAAAAATAAAGTAATATTCAACTTTTAAAAACATACTTTACAATAGTTTTCTAGTAGGTACCAGATGTGGTTATATATAAGCAATGAACACAAACTTTACTGTTCAGTATTCCCTGTACTCTTGATAAAGGCCTAAAAAGCCTAAACACGTGTAGAGTTTCTAATAAAATATTTTTGAAACATTAAAAAGCAAATTTCTTTCATATATTTAAAATATTTAATGATGTTTCACAAGGAGCCAACCGCAGAATCAGTTCAGTGCAATAAATTATGTACCTTACCGTATGTTTCTTTTAATGTTTTAACGGCATTTTCCAAATTATTAGAAGTATTTTTCATTTTGTAAGCCATATTAGATAAATCTTTAAGAGTTGTTTTCTTGCCAGTGCTGAGGTGAATTTTGTTCTGAATCAACTTCTTATTTCCACGGACACTTAAATAAGTTTCAGCAAGATTCAATTCGTTGTTATCCAATTTTCTGTTTTCAACCAAATGTTCAAAAACTTTCTAAAATTTTCATGAAATTATTTTAGTAGAGGGTCCACACGATTAAAACACATCAAAATCTGCAAGTAACCCATTCCAGCAAGGTAAATAATTTTTGAGTTGTCATATCGAAAGAGGGTCCCTAGGGGCATCAGAAATCGCTTGTTGGATTGTTGATGGCCGTTACACAACTTCTCAAAAAATTACGGTCCACTTTAAAAAATCAGTAACTCGAAAACTGTGTAAGATACCGACCTGATTTTTTTTTTCAAAAAATTGTAGGTCTTTTGGCCACATTTCATTCACATAGTGTGTACAAATTTTGAACATTTAGTATAGTTTCCCGTATGTTGAAATTTTCAGTACACAAATTTCGTTGCTGTGACTTTAGAATTTATTTAAAAAAAAACTGCAGCGATTTTTAAATTTCATTACTACGGGTAGAGGCGCTCATTACTCTAGTAAATAAATATAAAAAATCAGATCAATATCGCAAATATTACATTTTTTAGCGAGAGGCAAACGTTTAAAACACGGATTCATGAAATGCCATCATGCCATTTTTTTTCTTTTTGAGTTGTGCAAAAGTCAACAAATGTCCAACAAGTCATTTCTGATACCCCTAAGGACCCTCTTTCCAAATTCGTTCCCAAAAATTATTTATCTTGTTGGAATGGGTCATTCCGTTTTTAAAGCTTTGGACCCCTCACTAAGTGAACTCATGCCAGAATTTAATCACTGGCTTACCTGTGAAAATGGATGACCTTTATGCGTTTTTTCTAAACCTGTTACTTTAAGGACTTGCTCTGCCACAGAAGCAATTTTAATATAGGAAGGACAGTCCATTTTGTTCGTACTAAAAATCGAAATTCAGGCATATGACATAGTATTATGTATTATGGGGGTTATGATTTTCCTAATCAATATTCCTCTATATTTTTTGCATACCTGACTTTGCGAATCCCTTTGCCTCGTGTACGCAATTTCCCACCATGAATACACACATATGTAATGGAATAATACTTTGCAACGTTCAACTCCCTGTGAGAAGCGTTACATGAAACCAGCTGTCCTGATGACAGTTGGGTATGCTCCGGCCAGGCAACAGTGGAGACGGGCGGAGTTCCTTATTCGCTTAATACTTCAACTATATATATACATATATATATATATATATATATATATATATATATATATATATATATATATATATATATATATATATATATATATATATATATATATATATATATATATCTGCACTCGTTGCAGATATATCTGGGCGCCAGGTAAATTTTAGATTATTAGCAATACCCAAAAAAAAAATATAAGTAAGGTAACTATCAAACCGACCAAACAAATTACCAAAGAAACGACAAGCTAAATATCACAAATTTATTCCACTGAGTAGTAGATTGACAATATATATATAAAAAAATAATAGTAAATAAATAAGAAAACAAGGCACGCAGTACTAGTAGTAAATATACCATAAAGCAGAAAATCAAATTTATATGGCGTCGCTTAAGCTTAAGTTCCCCCTGTATATAAATAATAAAAAAATATGTATATATTATGACCAAATTATATACCAGTACCAGTGCCAAAGTATGGTAACACAAAAAAGTAACTTATAACTACCCCTATTCTTTTTATTGTATTTTCTAATAGCTGTATGTCCCAATAATTTTAGATAAAATAATAATGGAAATAAAACTAAATTAATAAAAAAACTTGCGTAACTCCTGGTCCCTTATCCCTGGATCACCAAAAGAGAGCTGTCGATATGGTCTAGATCGCTCGTCGACAGCAACAATCGAGAAACGGCTCAATGCCACACCATGATAGGTCCCAAAGCAGCTGATAAACAGAACAGCTATCGTTATCAAATAGCCGGTTGAAAAATGACTCCCAAAAAAAAAAACCCTATAATAAATATATAGAAAATCCAAATTATAATAGTACCTATAAATAAACAGTTAACGTACCTTTTCCAAAGGGTTTTCCTCAAAATACAAAACGTATTTAACAAATAAAATTTCTGAAAACGTGTTCACACGTTGATGGTGCAAAGTGGCAAAATAATCCTCTTAATGAGTGTGATTTTAATAAACTATGAATCAACCCAAATACCTTGATTCCTTTTACAATAAAATCACAAGTAAAATCTACACAAAGATTGCTCCCGAAACGGATGATTTAAAATATCAAAAACTTTGAATAGATATTGCCACTAGCACGTTAGAAAAGAGAGTGTCAAAATTCTACCAGAACACCCTTGAAATTTAAAATCCTATATTGAAAAACCGCCCTAGCATTGATAAAAACCCGATAGCCTAAAAATCTATATAAATCAAGCTAATGTTTCAGCTACTCTCAGAAGATGGCTCCACACGTAAAATTACTTCTCTAAATATTTACTTTACAAAATATAAAAATGTGCTCTATTATTACCTATAAGATTAAATAAAGTGTTTGTATAAAAATAATTGTTCATTAATTGATTATTTATTGATTTACCTTTTACCTAAATGGTGGAAAGTGGAAATAGTGTTGGTCAACCTGAGAAATATTTGACGTCTGTCAAATTGCATAAAAAGTAAAAAGTATGAAGTTATATAAATTTGTTATAAATAATTATTGTAGAAACTAAAAAGGAATGACTTTTATTTGTTCTCAGAGGTTTTATGGATAAAGGTAAGTAAAATATAGACTTTCATCAAAATAATTTACTAGAAATATACAGCTACTAAACAACTTATTTATTCTTTTAGGTATGCCAAAGTTTTATCCTCAGTGGATAGTAAAATGAATTTCAATAGATGCAAATATTCTACAAAACACTGGAATTTAGAGCAATACAGAAAAATAGAAAGATTTTATTTACGAAAATTCTGAATTAAGTTCAACTATGAAATGGTAAAATATATGAATTTAAACATTATTTTAAAGGAATGTAATCCATAATTATTTTAGGTTTTAATCAGAACCACTACATGCAATTATGGCCACTAAATATGTCTGTTATGTAAAAATGAAAAATAGAGAAACCAATTTTCGAGGGATTTTGTCACACGAATGTTCAGATCGGAAACTTAATAAATTAATAACCCCCTTCAAAGGTACCTTAAACTACACATAAATAAATTTTATTTTACAACTTGGGAAAATCTAATCTAAACAACAAATTCTGTTCCAGGTCCAGGCTACAAGTAGAAATCATGTCCCAGGAATCAAAACCAACGAAATATACAACACACTGTTTTAGGTCATTTAAAAGCTGTGCCCTCCTAAATAAAATTAGTAGGAAATTTAAACGTTACAACTTTAGCGATTGCTTAAGAGGATGTTGTAGTTTTACAGCTTTGATCGACTTGCTACGCAATACCACAAACTTTTGCTTCTCAACTATTTCATAATATTTGAGGGCATTATTTAAGTCTTCAAAGGAAGAAAATATTTGCCCAACATACATTATGATTAAGCTCGTATTCACAGGAGAAGAGGTATATTTTATACTTGACAGTGCGCTGATATAAAGTTTCACTACAATTCACAACACGATATATCAACCAATACTAATCTCACATTATGCGCGTTGGACCATACCTTGTCGCGGACAGTGGACTCGTCCTTTCCCACATAATATAGATGTCGCATGGCTTAGATGGAGTGTACGCAATAATTAGCACTATCGCGCACTCCATGAACATCCAAGATGTTCGTGATTTGGAGTGCACCCAACGCTGAAAATAGCGTGCACTCTGGAGTGCACCTAGTCACTGTGTTTTTTTTGTGCTGATAGCCTAGAATGCTCATGTACAAGGGCCTCGTGCTTATAATAGATGAAAACTTGTTATATAATATATTTTTTTTCTCTAATGAGGGCTACCGTTTTTAGGCTCACCAGTTGACGCCACCGGCGGGTAAGGCAGCTGTCAAAAGTTTATAGGGTTTTATTATAATTATTTCGTACATCAGTAAATAAAAAAAACTTGTTAATTATGGATCAGTGTTGTGCAGTTCTATTTTGTTCGGAAACAAAAGGTGGACATATGTTTCCGAGAGACAAAACTCCCCTAAAATAGTGATTGGTAGCGATTCGCAGGAATAACTTTACTCCTTCGAAACTGTAAGAAACCCTTTAATCCTTACGATTATGCGTTAGCCAAGGAGCCTACTACAGAAAATCGTAAGTAATAATCATGCATATTCATTGTTTTCATCATGCTTATGCTTGATATAACATAACCTTAATGACATAAGACACCTCTGAGAGGTACAATAATTTCAACCGTAAACACTTAATCTTGTATGTTTGCAACGAAATTATTATTTCTATCATAGTCTTGAAGTCTGTGAACAGAAATACAGAACTTAAAACTTCATAATAATGCATACTTTTGACAAATCTGTCGTAGTAAATACATTTACCACTGAATTAGCTGTTCTTTAGGTCCGCTTAATTTTGCACCTATTTTTCTTAGCTTAGCTTTTAAAGCATTTATCGACCCGTACCGTATATCTCCTATATTTCATCAGAAGTATCACAATTTTTATAAAAATCACTAAAAAAAACGCGTTAAAGCCATAATAAACATTAACGTTCAGTGACAATTAAAATTTCTGTACCTTACCCTACATAAGCGCCACTTGTGGTGAATTCAAGTGCGGTAGCCCTCATTGATTTAGGACGCCATGTGATTAAATTTTTGTGAAACCCTGTATATATGTTTGACAAGGTGTAGGAACTCCAGAACCACGAAAGAATATCCTACGTATAAAGGCACAACATAAGGCTAGTCTGCCCAGAAGATACACAAGATAAAGAAACACATACTATAGTTAAATAATAGCTATAATAGCTATAACGAGATTATTATGTGATTTATAATAATCGAGGACGTTACCAGGCGAAGAGGCGATAGCCGAGTCGCCTGGCAACGTCCGAGATGGTTTAAATCATATAATAATCGAGTTATATTCAAAGTTTTATCGTATCATTGACAATGATGACGTGAAAAAAATCAAAAACTTTGGTTGTCATTTTAGCGTGCCATAAAAATTAAGATAGTCTTAATTACGACAAACTTTGGCGAAATCATGGAAGACATTGATATTCCTGAAAATATACTTGCTGCTGCTACACTGTAAGAGTAGATTTGCTTCCGGATAAATAAAAAATCCATTACGAAAATGAATATCTTCAGTATTGTGAGTGGCGAGATAGAGAACAAGTTCAAGGTGCTGGAGAAACGGCAGTACTTGCTTATTTTGTGAAACTCTCAAATCAATACTACCCATCATCATTGTGGCCTAAATATTCTATGTTACGACCTTGATTGGAGTTGAAGGAAAGAGTGGAAATCGACAAGTATGGAGCTTTGATACGATTCATTAAGAAAAAAATGTGGGTTATATAGCTAAAAAATTGAAAAAGTTCACGAAAGAGCGGGTTAGTGAATTTGTTTATACTGTCCCAGACGAGACATTTTTAACACGCTTTTATTAATTAACACGCTTTTATTAGCTTCACCTGTATGTTTGCTTGTTTGTTTGTTTGTTTGCTTGTTTGTTTGTAACCGACTCTTTGGACTCGATTTTGACCCACTTTAAATGGACAGATTTAATTGAAACTTTGTACACTTACGAAGAACCGGTAACAATACAATAATTTGATAAGTTTATATCATTATCCTGATCAGGATCGCCAATCCTTTCCTCACGTATCCCTGCGTGAAAGCAAAGGCTTAATATGTGAGTAGATTCAGTAATTGTTAATTAGCTCGGTGGTCGAGTGGGTTAAGGCAGTCGACGCGAAACGACTGACTCCTCCGGCGTGAGTTCGAACCTCACGGCTGAAATAAAAAAAATATTTTTTTTTCAGAAATATCTGTTGGATCGTAATATGTTATAATATCAGCATCAATAAGCAATATAAATATAGTTTAAAACAACTAAAAAACACGCTTTCATAGCACATCAAACTAAAAAAGTTAAAAATAAATATAGTTTAAAAAAACTAAAAAACACGCTTTTAAAGCACATCAAACTAAAAAGTGAAAAATAATTATTAATATAAACTGAAAACAATAATGAACGAAAAATACTAGTGTTACTGTGAAAAAAGCGTGGGGTGCTTTGTGCAATATTTTTCGTATATCGAGCACCCCACGCTTTTTTCACAATAATACTAGTATTTTTCGTTCATTATTGTTTTCAGTTTATATTAATAATTATTTTTCACTTTTTTAGTTTGATGTGCTTTAAAAGCGTGTTTTTTAACACGCTTTTATTAGCTTCACTTGTATGTTTGCTTGTTTGTTTGTTTGTTTGCTTGTTTGTTTGTAACCGACTCTTTGGACTCGATTTTGACCCACTTTAAACGGACAGATTTAATTGAAACTTTGTACCCTTACGAAGAACCGGTAACAATACAATAATTTGATAAGTTTATATCATTATCCTGATCAGGATCGCCAATCCTTTCCTCACGTATCCCTGCGTGAAAGCAAAGGCTTAATATGTCAGTAGATTCCATAATTGTTAATTAGCCCGGTGGTCGAGTGGGTTAAGGCAGTCGACGCGAAACGACAGACTCCTCCGGCGTGAGTTCGAACCTCACGGCTGAAATAATTTTTTTTTTTTTTCAGAAATATCTGTTGGATCGTAATATGTTATAATATCAGCATCAATAAGCAATATAAATATAGTTTAAAACAACTAAAAAACACGCTTTCATAGCACATCAAACTAAAAAGTTAAAAATAAATATAGTTTAAAAAAACTAAAAAACACGCTTTTAAAGCACATCAAACTAAAAAAGTGAAAAATAATTATTAATATAAACTGAAAATAATAATGAACGAAAAATACTAGTATTATTGTGAAAAAAGCGTGGGGTGCTTTGTGCAATATTTTTCGTATATCGAGCACCCCACGCTTTTTTCACAATAATACTAGTATTTTTCGTTCATTATTATTTTCAGTTTATATTAATAATTATTTTTCACTTTTTAGTTTGATGTGCTTTAAAAGCGTGTTTTTTTAGTTTTTTTTAAACTATATTTATTAGTTTTTTTAAACTATATTTATTAGCTTCACTTGTATGTTTGTTTGCTTGTTTGTTTGTAACCGACTCTTTGGACTCGATTTTGACCCACTTTAAACGGACAGATTTAATTGAAACTTTGTACACTTACGAAGAACCGGTAACAATACAATAATTTGATAAGTTTATATCATTATCCTGATCAGGATCGCCAGTCCTTTTCTCACGTATCCTCTGCGTGAGAGCAAGAGGCTTAATATTGTAAGTATATTCCGTGATTGTCAGGTCGGTCGTTCGCAGAGCGGGCAAGTCTTAGTCGACGCGAAACGACGGACTCCTTGGGCGTGAGTTCAAGTCCCATGGCTGAAATAAAAAAAATTTTTTTTCAGAAATATCTGTTGGATCGTAATATGTTATAATATCAGCATCAATAAGCAATATAAATATAGTTTAAAAAAACTACTAAACACGCTTTCATAGCACATCAAACTACAGTGCCCTGAGGATGGTAATAAATTATACCGAAACGTCGGCAAGTTAATACAATAGTGTTTTAATTACATTGGACCTAATAACCCAAAAAAATTTGTACTTAAGTATATTTTTAATGATGAAAGTAGTTTTTTAATTGGAATTGGCGGAGCTTGTAGAACCAATAAATTAACGAATATGTCCGTGAAAAATGTTGAAATTCTAGAGAGCAAGCTAGTAATCACAATTCCTGACTCAATAACCCACAAGAAAATATTTCTTGCGGTGATATCTGATGGACACGTTAATCCTGTGGCTTTACTTAAAAAATATATAGCATTACGTCCAACTCATACTCCGCATAGAACATCGTTCGTATCATATAGAAACGGAAAATGCACCGTTCAGCCTTGTGGTATCCATTTCTTTTCTAAAATATCTGAGAAAATTGCTATGTATCCCAAACTTGAAAATCCAACTATGTATACTGGTCATTGTATTAGAAGATCTTCAGCAACTTTTCTTGTTAATACTGGTGGAGGCATATTAGATTTACAAGAACTTGGTGGTTGGGAATCGAGCAATGTTGCAAGAGGGTATTTAGAAGATAACTTGAGTAAAAGCCGCTTTACACTTTGCAATTTTCATTGCTGGCAATAAAATTACTCTTGCGCGTCTGCGCATTACTGCGTGTTTTGAACAGCTGTGGCAATGTTTCTTGCATTGCAGAAATTAGAACCGGACCTAATTTTATTGCATTTGTGATAGTTTTTATTAACATGAGTCAGGGTTCGTCGGATTCTTTTTAAGAAATAAAAAAAATGTCTTGGGTAGATAAACAAGTTTAATGAGATTAATTTGTTTTTAAACCAAAAACAATATTGAATAATATCCAAACAATGGGATAATAAAGTTACAAATACAGCACTAGAAATTGCGCTCACAAAACTTAAAAAGTACTCACACGATTCCTTCGGTGGAAGTTATATTAAAAGTTGCCACTCTTGACGGTGGTCACGTAGACAGCGACAGCAAATAATACTGTAATACTGCACTGGACGGAACAGCGTCTGGCTTTCAAACACCAAATAAAACAACGATGATGGAAGTATTACTTATCATTAATACAACCAAACTGATACATAAACTATAATTACCAGAAGCTCACTGTGCTGCTGGTACTGTTCATTAACCAAAAGAAAAACAAAATTATAGCTTCAGCACGATGCACTTAACCTATCGTGAATTTCAGGAACGAGCGGGCTGTCATCACACACCACCTGTCGCTCATCACCTTCTGTCCCCCGGCCTCGGCACACGCGCACGCTGCCAACTTAAAAACTAGATTCTAACTAAACATTGTAACATTTAAGATTTGAATAAGGGCGGGCGCTCTACACATTGCAGCGGCAATTCTAGTAATATTTGTAGGGATTTCTATGTAGCCAACATAATAAAAAATTTGTAATCTTGGGTATCAAGAGAGGTTATCTGTCAACTTGCTGTGCTTGTTTCAGTTTAATTTCTATATATTTTAATTAAATTCGTTGCAACATGGAGAAGGCAAATTGCACTACAGGGTATGTATGATATTTTAAACGTTAATATAAAACTTAAATAATAACCCTCATTGCTTTTTAGGAAGCGCCCATTTATATGGTCTAAGGAGTTAACCACTAAGTTGATACAGTTGTATGAAAATTACCCATGTTTATACCAAATTAAAATAGCGGATTATCACAATAAAACTAGAAGAAATCAAGCAATCACTGAAATTACAGAAACAATAAATAACTCTTTTTTAACAAACTTAACACCTGCTGATATTCAAAAAAAATTCACGGGTTAAGAATCCAATATTTCAGTGAGGTTAATAAAATTAAAAAGAGCCACACGTCAGGATCCTCAACTGATAGTATATATACACCAAGATTATGGTGGTATGAATTATTATTTTTCCTTAATGAAAGCACTAAAGTGGTTAGCGAGGGAGACTCAAATTTAAGAGAAACATTAAGTCAGGTAAGTTTAAAAGAAATATTGTAATGTGTGCAAAACTTCTAACAGCAGTTTGTCCTTTAGGTCCAACTGGAAGAAACGGAAGAAATAATTTTTAAAGGTGAAATTGCTGACTTGAATGTGTCGGTTATGAGTCCGCAATTGGCACCTCTAAACTTACTCGTATCAACACCCCATGCATCTGGACCAAGTTCATCCCAAAGTACTTACTCGATGACTACAGCCCCAAGGAAGAGAAAGAAAGACAATAGAGTTAATAACATCTGCAACCAGTACATAATTTAATGTCAAGCGAACCAAGCGTTAATTTACTTTTCGGACAGTGAGTATACTATAACCTTTTTGCATATTTCATTATACTTAGAAACATTCTGTTAGTAAGTGGGTTTATTTTTCCTGAGTGTTTGTTTCTTAATTGAAATTATCTTAAAAATTTATATTATATTTTTATTGCAAACATTTGGATGTGAGTTTTCAGCTGTTCAAATATTTTAGAGTACCCATATTGAAAAAGTTGAAACGTTTGCCATACAAATATAATCCAAAATCTAAGGTGTACCGATGACTACATAATTGGAATGTTTTTTTTTAGGATGTTGGCATGTGAAATGGATAAAATACTTACCGAATCAATTGTAGATGACCTAAAACAAGACATTTTAGGTTCGTTATATGCAGCAAAAAGGAAATACAGAGAAAGTCAGTAGTTATATTAAAATATTTTTTTATTATTTGTATTATATTAAATAAAAAAATTTCAAAATCATAAAACGACTAAATTATATTATCTTGCCAGAGAACACTACCACACCCATTTACATATTTTTTAGACTCAAAATATTTTGAATTCGTTATATGTAGTAAATACAGAGAAAGTCAATAGTTATATTAAAATATATATTTTTTATTTGTATTATATGAAATAAAAACATTTCAAAATCATGAAACGACTAAATCATACTATCTTGCCAGGGAACACTACCACACCCATTTACATATTCTTTAAACTCTTCCCTTATTCGGAGAGCCTCGGTTTTTGGCCTATTACCTTTTTGTTTACTTGGACCATAAACAAATCTAAATCTCCTATCAATATCCTCCTCAGGATTTACACCTACATACTGTAAATTAGATTCTTTTTTTAGAAAATTGTGTAAAGCAACACAAGCTTGTGTAATAACCTTTACTTTGCTTGGTTTCAATGGAATAACATTTAGTAATACTCTGAAACGGTTAGCTAGGATTCCAAATGTATTTTCACTTCACGTCTAGCTCGACTTAAGCGATAATTAAAAATGCGTTCCTCTCTTGTCATTCCTTTAAATGGATACGGTTTCAGAATACTGCTTGACAATCCAAATGCTGCATCCACTATTATTACATGAGGTATAGGTTTTTCCCTAAATGGTAAGGGTTTATCTTCTGGAAAGTTTAATGTGTTATTTTCTACAGCTTTAGATAAATCACTCTCTCGGTATACACCACCATCCGAAATTCTGCCATTCATTCCAATATTGACGTATGTAAAATTATAATTAGCATCTACCAAAGCCAATAAAACTATGCTGTGATCGCTTTTATAATTATAAAAAGCTGATCCTTCATCACCTGGAGCTGCAATACGAATGTGTTTTCCGTCTATGGCTCCGACAACATTTGGTAAATTCCATAAACGATCAAACTGTCTAGATATTTCTAACCATTCTGCTGTTGTATTGGGCACCTAAAACAAGTAACAGTATAGTATATTCCTTGATAACATTTTAGAGTCTCCTTACATGAAGGTATTCATCTTTCAGTTCTTCATATATTGCTTTGCACACTACTGGTACAAACAACGAAATGGTACTCTCAGAAATTCGAAAAGATTACATAAGGCTTCTGTAGCTCTCTCCGGTTGCAAGATAACGTAATGTAATGATTAATTTTTCTCTGGTAGATATACGCTCCCGGTAAATTGAGCCTTTAGTTATTCTGGATCGTATTTTATTCAACAATTTATTAAAAGTAGCCTCATCCATCCTCAAAAAGTTTTGGTAGCTTTTGAAATCTCCCCCATCTATAAATTCTTGAGGTAGATCAATATTGCCCTTTTTACGCTTTAACCAGGGCTTCACCCACCATTGTCTTTGTCTCCGGTCCTTTAGTAACAATGTAGCAGTAGTAATTAGCAAAATACATGATGGCGCAATAACTTTAGCTCTATTATCACTGACGAACATTATAAAAGTATTAAAAGTTGCAAATTATAAATCTTATCAAATTGGTAAACAATAACCTAACCTAATAATATCTTTCAAACAACTTGAACAAATAATCTGTCACCACTGTCAATTTTTGAAGATGGTACACCTGTTTCTTAAAAACTTGTTGCAATGAAAATTGCCAAGTGTAAAGTTACTTGCAAGACATTCCAAAAATAATTTCTGGCAATAAAAAAAATTGCCGGCAATGGAAAATTGCAAACTGTAAAGCGGCTTTTAGAAGGTTTCCATTACGCGAAAAATTCAAGTTGAAGACGTTTCTGTAAACACTGCATCATGTAATAAAGAGGCCATCGAACTGAAAAAGATTGTTGCTAGGCAAGAGTCAGTGGACATGCCCATCATTTTGGACAATAATGGTGCATCAGGTGTATCTATCAAATTTGAAAACTGTCAAAATATTCACGTCAATGTTCATAAATAATAGCTATAAAATAAAATTCGTATTTAGGGTATTATGATATGGTAACTAACGTATTATTTATTGTAGCTAACGTATTATGTGCTGCTAAGTTATTGTGAAGTTGTTGTAATGTTATGAGATTAATAATTATCAATAAAGATTTAACTTCAAGAAACCTTACTTTTCAATGATACGATAAAGATTATATTACTATTATTGAGGTTTGTAAAAAAATAAAAATACTTATTTCCCCAGTATATATACATACATATCTGATGTAGCTACACAAGTTTATAGATATCTATACTTTTGGCTTACAAGAAGAAAAGAATATTGTAAAGGACCAACCCCCCCTCGTGTATTTAATTTATTATTGTTTATTTATTTTATCCTGGTTACGACACCAGTGTGACAACCCAACCCTCCCTCGTATATTTGGTTATTTAATTTTATTCCCCTTTTTCTAAGTCTCACCCGTCGTGAAGTGACAGGTAACACTTAGTTAATTGGCCTTTTTCGTGATCGTCTAGTTTTAGTGGTAGGACCCCAAATTTATTGTGTTATTGTAACCTCACAGATACGTTTATAAAGTTTGGTATTACTTTGTTTCATTTATAAGATTTAATTTGCTTTAATTTAGTTGGTATACCTGTAGTAATTATTATGACCCCTAACCTGCACTGCACTGATATCTGTTTTAAAAGAGTACTCAATATAAGATTTGACTTTGTTTATTCTTACTAATGTGCTTAGAATTCACTTTTGTACCTGAAAGTAGAAATAAGTCAAGGAAACTCAAATACCGTTTGTACACCTTTTATTTCTATACTGAGACAACTGTCTACAAGAAATAGATTACAAAACTTACATGAACAAAACCTTGTTACATGTACGGTGGACTACCGTCCACGCAAAATACATAGCTATTTAGCTAGTTGAACCTGCAATGTAACCAAACCTGGTTACATGCGCGGAAATTTCCGCTTCGTAGTTTAAATGACATATGTAGAACTCTACATATGGATGCAAGAGAAACTTCCCTTGTATGTGGAACAGAGTGTCCCCTGTGACATGAACCGGCCAGAGGCCGACAACCATGCAGTAGCGGCGTTAGGGTAGGGCGCGGTTGGGCGACCGCCCAGGGCGCCAAACATGAAGGGGCGCCGAAGGCGCCGCTTCATTTCTGTCCACTCATCCAGTTGCATATAGTGACTTGTTGCATTCTCGGCAGCGGCCAGGTCACCTTTAAGAGTACGTTTTAATGCGGCGAAAAAAAATGTTTTTTTCACGATCAAAATGTGCAAAACAGATGAATGTAATTTTTTTTCTATCTTCAATTAATTACGAGATATATGTTGTAAATCTCGTGCCCACCGCGATTTCTGCATCCGGCGCCTCTGGATTACACAGAATGCGGAATATTTATCTATTTCAGTCCTACGATTCTACTGCGCATGCCTCCACGCACCACGCATCGTTGCGATGCTATAAAATAATGATATAATTATAATGTTCTCTACTCTTCGTTCCGAATCGACTATCGAGTGACATTTATTAGTTTATCTAAAAAGATGAAATATAATATGGTGTAAAAAGTATTTGTTTTACGTTTTACCGGATCATATAATCAGGTGAGTACAATCTATCTTAAAAAACTACTTACTTAAAATAATAACCTATTAATACCATTCCATTTTCGGATTTTCGCATTTTCTCTCTTTTATTGACTGTGCATAGTGTGCATTGTATATAGGTAATGTGGTATGTAGGGAAGGGCTAAGGATGATATGAATGAACGTATAATTTAACATTTCATTTCTTACATCGTACGTTTCATACATCCTGTTTTGCATCTTAATAAACAAAAAGATACGAATTAATTAGTTTCTTTTAAGAAATGTTTGTACCCATACAGATACAGATACAGATATTTTATTTTCTTGCAGATTTCATTGAAATTATACTAATTAACTGAATGGCATTAAAATGAGTAAAATTTCTGAACACGTAGATCCTGTCAAAAAAAAGCCATCTGGGTCAAAATATAGAAAACGGAAGGCCGAAAAAGAAAAGGAATTTCAAAAAACAAAAAAGTTCATGAATATAGATAAATATATTACAAAAAATCAAGATCTGAACGTGGCTTCTACATCTCAAATACAAACAGGTGTATCGGTCGTGGAATCTCTGACAAGTCAGGTAACTGTTGAAGAGATTGTGCGTGAAGTTTCCCAAAAATGTGAGGAGATAGGTTGTGTTACAATATCAAATTTTGCTCAAGATGACGCCACTGGTGATGTACAATTACAAGTTCTAGATAGCAATGAAAAAAGTTTTGACGTTAATGCTGTTGTCACGAATATATCGGATATATCCCCCCATTCGAAATAGCAAAACGATTGATCATATAATAACTACTGGCCCAGCGCAAACTCACATTGATAATTATCCGAAGAATGACACCGGGCGACATTTCTCTAATTCTCACTACTCGAAAAAACTTGCAAACAATGAAATAATTCAGCGTCGCTGGTTAATGTACTCCATTTCTAAAGATCGGGTTTATTGTTTTTGTTGTCGATTATTTGATAGTAGCTCAGTGTCAAGTTTAGTATCTGAAGGATATAACAACTGGAAACACTTGACTGAAATGTTAAAAATTCATGAGAATAGCACCTCTCATAAGAAATTTTACCTTACATGGATTGATGCTGAAATACGATTAAAAACAGGAAAAACAATAGATTGCCAAGAACAACATTTGATTACAAAAGAAACTACAAGATGGAATAATGTTTTGTCTAGATTGATGCATATTACACTTTATTTAGCTGAAAATAATATGGCGTTCAGAGGCACTTCAGACAAACTATATACGCCGCATAATGGAAAGTTCTTAGGTTTAGTACAACTACTAGCTAAATTTGATCCAGTTATGCAGGAGCACTTGCGATTAGCTATGAAAGGTGATATTTCAGACCACTATTGTGGAAAAGACATTCAAAACGAATTAATACAGCTGATGGGTGAAAAAGTGAAGTCTGAAATCATATCGCGCGCCAAAAAAATCCAAATATTATGCTGTTATAGCTGACTGCACCCCGGACATTAGTCACGTAGAACAACTTTCATTGACAATACGATTTGTTGACTTATCATCAGATGACAATAAAATAACAATAAAAGAGCATTTCATAGAATTTATACAAGTCAATGAGTCGACTGGTGCAGGACTAACTGAAGCTATCATTAATATTTTAAATAAACACGGACTGGAATTGAAGAATTGTAGGGGTCAGGGTTATGACAACGGGGCAAACATGAAAGGAAAAAATGTTGGCGTCCAAAGAAGAATTCTAGATTTAAACCCCTTAGCTATTTATGTACCGTGTGGCTGTCATAGCTACAATCTCGTACTATGCGATGCCGCTAAGTCATCCGTAAAATCCGTCACTTTGTTTGGGGTACTTCAGAGGTTGTTCACATTGTTTTCAGTTTCTGTTCATCGATGGAAAATTCTAACCGATCACTTAGGATTATATACTATAAAAAAAACTCAGTGAAACACGCTGGGAAGCAAGAATAAGCAGTGTTAAAGCAGTCCGTTATCAAATTAGTGCCATTCATGACGCTTTAATTACTTTGGCTATTGGAACTGAGAAAACTGATGTTCAAGTCTCTCATGAGGCCACTACTCTAGCCGAACAGTTAAAAGATTTCAACTTCATAGTTTCATTAGTTGTTTGGTATGAGATACTTTTCCAGATTAATGTAGTTAGTAAATCTCTGCAATCAATAGACATGGATCTCGGTAAATGCACAGAAATGTTGAAAAAATGCTGCGCTTTCTTGGAAGAGTATAGAAAGACGGGCTTTAAAAGCGCCATTTTAACATCGAAGGAGTTGGCTGAAGAACTTGAAATTGAACCTGTATTTAAAGCCACGACAAGAATTCGATGTGTTAAACGCCAAGCTGGTGAAACTGCTCGCGATGAGCCTATAACTTCTCCAGAAAAGAAATTTGAAGTTGAATTTTTCAACTGTTTGTTGGACACTACCTTAATTTCACTCAATGAAAGATTTGAACAGTTATATGAGTACTCCGAATCTTGGTCTTTTTTGTATAATATAAAAAAGATTCCAGAAAAACCAGACCTTCTCAAACTCTGTGGTGATCTCCAATTAAAATTAACTGTAGGCTCGGAATCAGATATAGATGGTTGTATGTTGTGTGATGAACTCATAAGCCTGAAATCGTTTTTGCCTAATCAAGATGATGTTACTCCTATCTATATTTTAAATTTCATTAAAGATCACAACATACAAGAACTATATCCAAATGTATGGATAGCATTGCGAATATTGATCACTATACCTGTAACGGTTGCTAGTGGGGAAAGGAGTTTTTCAAAGCTTAAGCTGATAAAAACCTATTTGCGATCGACAATATCTCAATCTAGATTGACAAACTTGGCAACTTTGTCAATCGAAAATGAAATTGCGGAAAACATAGACTTCGGTGTCTTAATAAGAGAGTTTGCCGATAGAAAGGCCAGAAAAGTAAAATTCTATTAGTTTTTTTTTTTAAATAAATAAATGGTTATTATTTCAGTCTTTCCCTTGTTTTATTCTTTCCTTTTTTTCACGTGGGTTTGAATAGCAAATAAGGGGCGCCGTAGAAATCTCGCCCCAGGGCGCGGGTAGTGCTAAAACCGGCACTGCAACCATGCCTTGTTATTGAATTCGCGGGCTGGTGCTACCATAAAACAGTATCACAAACACAACTGACGCTGGCCAACGAAGATTCGATGCATATGCGGAACCCCGACATATGACGAGCAACTGCCCGTATTATTTTGAGCTGTCGAATACAGGCCGCCTATCAAGGCTTAAACCAATCTGAAACGAACTACTCCGTAGATTTGTTAATTTGGCCGACGCCGTTTGTGTTGTGGCACGCTTATGGGAGCGGTAGCCATAAATCATTAATCGGTATATACTGGTTGGCTGGACCCGGACCCCTGCCGAGAGACAAGGTCCGTGCCCAGACAACCGCATGTTTTTGTTGTCGGCGCCTCACCGTCTCACCCGACAGCGGCACTCTGATCCCCATATGGGTAATGCACTCTGATGAAGTTACAAATATTGCAGATTCAACTGGACATTCATTCATTGGTATATTATCTTATTTAGACCTGACTTGACAAATGAAGGAAAAGTTCCAACTGTTATCGGAATTAATATTGACTGTTCTAATTATTAGTAAACATGTAATGAGCAGTGCATTATAACAAAAAAACCCTATCTGTAAATCATGTGGTACCACCGGTCAGCTATTGTTAAAAACCGCGAAACCCAGCATGTAGAGTCGTACTTTGATTAGCGTTGCCATTTTACTCGGAACAAAGAAATTGAATTAATTTCATGGCTTTTAGTAGACTCGAGTACGTAGCAAATGGCAACGCAGTATAATAATTATTTAGGTGCCATCCTTACCAATTCTAGTATACACGGAGAGTTCCGCGAGGCCCACTCCCCCGGATTCTTGAGTAACGCCTGAGTTACTCGCCTCCATGTCGACGGCGGTGTCGGTGGCGAGCGCACGCAAATGCAGCTCGGCTCCCAATGCTAGTTATAGCTGCAAGACACGGCCACTCTCTTATTACTCGACTCCGCAGAACAAAAGCATAGGCTTGTGGCTGTCAGAGTCGACCTGGTGCACAGCTAGATTACAGAGAGTCGTACAAACTCTTCGTACCCGATTCTTTCGAACCAAAGCTAAACGCTTGGGGGTAGTCAGATGTGGGGCACGAGTCTGCCACGTAGAACTGGACAATCTCTTCGTAGCCGGTTCGTTAGGACAAAAGCGTATCGCTTGGGGCTGTCAGAGATGTGACTCCGATCGTACGCCGACTCGCGTATTTCGTGGTCTTAAAACCAAAAGTGACCAAGTCCAAAATGTTCATTTTTGAGAAACTGGTAATTTCGTTTTTTTTAATTTTTAAACATAAGCTTATAAGAATAAAAATTTAAGTAGAAAATCCATATAAATGTTTTTATAAATATCATAATTTAAAGTTTTGATTCTCACTATTTTATCAAAACTAATTTTTTTTTGTCGCATAAAATGTATTATTTTTAGACTTGATCAAAAAAACTTGTTTTAATAAAACAACTTTAGGGTTCTCACAGTACTTGGTCAATTTTTGCAAGAAGAGGTAAGTGAATTTATTGTTACTTGGTCAAAAAAAACCAGAAAAGGCTGGTTTTGGACTTGGTCACTTTTGGCTTTAAGCCCACGATTTATATGATTTCCCGTGAGTGAATTCGTTGTCCAAGCCTGCAAGCTAGACCGAGATATCCTAACGCTAACTTTGGCTTTACCCACTACATTAAATTTATGATGCATTTAGGTGAGAAGTGATATAATGACTCTATGGTTACAGCCTTTGAATATTCTTAGTAAAAACTCTTATAACCCTACGTGTTTACGTTGGTTTGTTTATGTTATCTCTTCTCCACTAAGGAATGCTTTGAGATTTTGTACAGTTTTGTCAACGTTTTAAAATATTAAATGAATACTGTGTGTTCTTTACTTAGCTGAATAATTTAGACTCTATAGTTTGAATGCATACGTTTTCTGCCAAAATTATAAGAAAATGATTTAACCCTTTTCATGTAAAAATGAATTTGTAATTTAATGATATAAATGCTTGGGGATAATTTAGTTTTATGTAAAAATTATAGGAAATTTATTCGCGATGAAGCAGCCCAGGGTTGGGATGCTTCAATATATGTATGTATATCAGCTAACAAGGATTAGCTCGTATGTTTATAAAAAATAAGACAAGAAAATTAAATCTTCTAATGGTTTATAAAATGAGTATTTATTTGTTTAAATCTTTTTTTTTCTTTTTTAATTCTTTACAACCAGGTGACAATTTGTTTTTAAATTAATGCTTACGTAAATAATACTAGTAAATTACAGTAGTATTGGTGGTTAATGTCTTTGATAAATTAATACAACAACAAAACTTATCTGGCAAATTCCAATCTTCTTATTGGCTGCAGCAGCGAGAATTGCAATGTTGCTCCAACGTGGAGGGGAGAGGGATGGATTCAAACAGATTTGCCTCTGTTACAATAGCTGCACAGGGTAAAAGCCGATGGACTTAAGAATAACTACAACCAGAGAGCTTCGACATAACTCAAAAGATTCCAAACAAGGTTAAAAAAAAACCCTAAAATAATATTTTATATCTACCTTTTTCCCAGTTAACCAAGATGAAAGACAAAATAAAATAAAACACATTACATACCTCAACCACAGAGGATTTTCACAGGAGAATTAACTTAAATCTTGCAACTGGAACGTTTTCGGTAGATTTGGGGAACGTTCGTGGAGACGTACTAATCACAAAAAGGCACGAGTTTCCAAAAATATTCAAATCCAACACAACACAGGAATCCGTAAAAGAAAAGTTGAAATAAATAAGCATGAAAAGTGATTAAATTCCTTATAGGCGAGAAAAATTACCACAAAAGCACTTTTCACCAATGTCTCCACTACATACCCATTTGTCTTTTTTCCAACCCATTGAAAAGAACAGATTGGAGGGAATAAGAAGAATTACCATCGTAACAGGAACAAAAGATACCAAAGATAAGAATTTTCGATCGCTAATATAGTGAGTAGAATTATTGAGTTATATTGCTGGAATTAGGGATATGAAAGAATTAATTGCATATTACGAGTGAATCACTACCTATCGCGGTAACAGAATTTAAAAACGGTCATTTCTCTGACGGCGCCTATGGAGATGATTAATGTCACAATTCACGGTAAAAGTCAGAAATATTTCAGTTCTTATCAGTGATATTAGGCGAATCGATTGATTCTTTCACGTCCTAAATTAAATTAAATGGGCAACCCACAATACATCGTAAAGCTATTTTGAATATTCTAATGATAAAATTTAAAATATAAGCTTTTATAATCAACAATAAAATTTAGGTAAAAGGAAAAACGAAACCGTTGTAGATTATAAATCAGGTCTATTATTATGAAGCCAATAAAATATGTTTTCCAAACATGTAAATAAAGCTGATATATGAAATTTTGTACACATTTGAGCTCATAAAATGGGGTTAGAATAAATTTGTCAGTGAAGACATTTGAAGTGTAATTTAGTTACAAAAATGTCAATATCAAATAACTAGGGAGGGTTATGATATGTGAATTGTAATGTCATAATAAATATTAATCACTTTAGAGCGCTTCGGAGTCAATAGGCAACCCACCATACACCTAACCCAATTTTTGCCCATAAATCTGGTAAATATAAATTTATGTAAAAACGACAGAACTTCCTACATTTCATAACTTCATTGCCATGTGGACAAATTATTTTAAAATCAAAATTACATTTCATAAGAACGTAATTTTCTATATCCTCATTTCCAGCCGAATAGAAAATTACGTTCTTATGAAATTTTGATTTTAAAATAATCTGTCCACATGGCAATGAAGTTGTAAAATGTAAGAAGTTCTGTCGTTTTTGCATAAATTTATATTTCCAAGATTTTTGGGCAAAAATTGGGTTGGGTGTATGGTGAGTTGCCTAGTGACTCCGGAGCGCTCTTAAATTTATAATTAATAGAAAAAAAATATATTAAAAGAATATCTAATATCTATTATTGCTATTTCTTATTTCACACAATGAGTATGAGCTTTTGTCATTTTCTCTAGGGTACAGAAAAATCGTAATATGAAATTCAATTTCAAATGCCGTAGATAAACAATAAATTACTGAAATATCTAGTAGTTCTCTTGATATTGTGGTGGGGACAATAAAAAATAGCTTTCTGGAAAATCGTTTTTTAGAGACATTTTCGTCAATAAAAAAAATTGGTACCAGCGAAAAATGTCGTAATTTGCCATTTCTACTAGCAAATGATGTATTTAACAAAAATGTATTAGTTTCCTGTGGTTCCACTCCGTAAAAATTGTTTAACGAATTTGGGCTGGTTTTCGCTCGAATTAGCTAAGTTGTGTGCATAATTATATTGCGTATATCGAGAATCGCCTTTGTTACTAGAAAAAGTGTATGACGGATGGGCTCATCATGAAAGAAACTTACAGGATCGTGGAGCGAATAGGAGTGCTGGGTGGGTAATAGCGAGCCGAAAATGACTGATATTTCACTAAATGTTAATTATTTTTATAGGGCAAGGGATTTTTTTTGTTTTATTTGAAATTGAAACACACTTAAATCATCCTTAGACGTTGGCACTAACCTTATTGAACACTTAGGACAACTGTAATGACACGGTACGATGTCGTGTCGATGAAAAAAAGTACCCGACACTTATCACAACGAAGCACAGGTGAATCTCTATTAACGCAACTCGACATGCCCGCTGTTTCCGACACTTTTTAAACAATTATATTGCAAATTATATTGAAATTTATTGATCGCCAAGTTCATTCGTCACGCTGTAACAAAGAACTGAAATGGCGTCTTCATGAAAAATGCCTTCTAAGCATTGAGTAAGCGCCTTCAATCAATCAGCTCTCAGCTTTTTGTTTATACTAACCCGAAAACCTTTTTCGCGAAGACTTTATTAAAAGGAAAATTGTCAACATGTAGTTAAAATTATCTGAAAAGTACTCGCGGAACCTCACGTGAATCCCCGCGATAGATGTACTTTATTTCAACAGGTGAAATTAATGAAATGGGCGACCAACAGCGTTGCCAGATTGTAACAATCTAAACATAAACTGCCATTATTAGAAAAATAAACGTCAGGAATTTGTCCCTAACTTGGTTGAATTATCTCAATCTGGCAAAATCGGAAAACGTCGTGCGACACTTGACAGCATTTTTATACAACACACACACAGACAGCCATATAAATGAATACCGGGTGGATAATGTGAAGTGTTGCAATCTTATTAATTTATTTAAGGGTAGTTAGGGATGTTTGCACAAGATATGACACTGTGCAAAGAAAGAAAATAAATCGTCAGTATCTAAATGTGTCCAGCCTACCTACGCAGAAACTCTTAGTAAGCAGGAACATGTCTTGGTTGTGAAACCAAGACAAGAGAAAGAAGTAAGGAAGGTAAAAGAGGATATAAGAAGCAACATTAACCCAGCAGATTTATAGGTTGGCTTAAATATGGACAAAAACACAAGAAACGGAGGAGTAATTTTAAAATGTTCAAACGCTGAAGCACTAAATACCGTTAAGAATAATATTAAAACCAGAATGGGTGAAGAATACGAAATTCAAGTGCCAAAAAACTGAATCCAAGGGTTATTATTATAGGTATTGATGAAGATGAATTAGAAAATGAAGGGGAAACTGAAGAGCTAACAAAGAAAATTATAAGACAAAATAGAATACCCCAAGGAGTTAATTTTAAATTTGAGAGTGTACACAAGACCAAGATACGAAAAGGGAGATTTAATCTTATAGTGGAAATGGATTCGGCGACATTTAGATATGTAATAAATAAGGAAGAACAAGTACTACACGTTGGATGGAATAATTGCAAGATTTATGAACATTTTAGTGTAAGAATATGTTTTAAATGTGGAGGGTATAATCACGAGGCAAAAGACTGCAAAGAAAAAAGTTACTTGTGTACTTTGTGCTGAAGAACATATTAGTAGTGCTTGCAGTAGGGAATATAAAAAGTGCGTTAACTGTATACGTGTGAACCAGAAGCTTAATCTTAATTTAGATATCCATCACGCTGCTATCGATAGAGAATGTGAGTGTTACCAAAAAAACTGTGGTCAATTAAAAAGAAAATTGCTTATAAGGAATAGCAACTACAGGATGACAGTGAGCTACTTTTATCGTGTATGAATGCTGCAAGTTATTATAAAAATAAGGACCAAATTTTAGAATACGTATTTAAGTATAAACCTTTGCAGTTTATACAAGACTTTACTAGAGTGCGAAATAATTCTCGCATTTTGTTATTAATAATGACTACACCATAAATGCATATGTTGAACAAAATTATATAATACCATTCAATAATTCAAGTAAAAATTGGAAAGGCAAAGGAATCTATAAAGTATGAAACAAAGGAAATTAGAGCACGAATTAATTTTAACGAAATGACGAATTTGTTAATTGAAAAAGGTGGGCATATTCATGTACAAATGTGAACGTAGTAGGTCAGACTTTTGTAACTAATACAGGGTGGGGCAATAGTGTGTCGTTTCCTAAAAATGTACAGGGTGGCGAAAAATTAGTATTCAATTAAGAACTTTTTTAAATTGAATTTTCTCAATTTTTTCAAATGGAACACTCTGTATATTTTTCAACGATGTGATGTAAAAATGAAAAACGAACATTTTTTTGTAAGTACTTCCCTATGGCTAATTGCAACCATTTTCGTTTTAAAAATAAATAAGTGTTTATTTTTCAATTAAGAACTTTTTAAATTGAACTTTCTCAATTTTTTCAAATGAAACACCTTGTATATTTTTCGACGATGTGTTGTAGAAATGAAAAACGAACATTTTTTGTAAGTACTTCCCTATGGCTAATTGCAACCATTTTCGTTTTATAAATAAATAAGTGTCAACTTCAAGAATAAACTTAAAAAAAGAGGTTCCCTCAAATAATTCATTAGAAAAATTTATAATAGGTGTTCGACGTGTTGCCCATTTTGATTGACATACGTCTTTATGCAATTTTGAAATGAGGCCATTTAGTGGGACCATTTCCATTGAAATGAGTAAATAGTATTTAACCAGTCCTTTACTGTAATGTTTTTTTGTACATTTTTTTGCTGTTTTCGTTATTCGACAAGCAATAAAACCTCAGTTTGGTATAAATTGTCGTGTACAAAGGAGCATTTATCACACCTATCGGTCGTTAGTTACAATTTGTATTGAATTTAAAATATTTGGAATTTTACAATATGAATTTTAATAAAGCGGAACTTGTAGACATGACTTTTGTTTTGGGCGAGTCAGACGGAAATTGTTCACTTGCCATAGAATTTATCACCAACGTTATCCTGACAGAAGGCTTCCTGATGTTAGCAGCTTTCAAAACCTTCTCGATAGATTTCTGGAAACTGGAAATGTCGAATATAAAAAAAGTGAAAGAACAAAAAGTGTTGTGAACGAAGAAAATGAGTTTTCTGTGGTGCTGGCAACGGTTGAGAATCCCCATGTTAGTCAAAGAGAAGTGACCTCATTAGTAGGAATAAGTAGACGGTCTGCGGGTCGAATCTTAAAAACAAATAAGTTGCATGCATATCATATTTAAATGCACCAGGAATTATTTGATGACGATTTGCAAAAGCGCCTACAATTTTGTAATTGGGCCAGAGGTAAAATGCAAGTTGATGTCAACTTCTTCAATAATGTTTTATTCACTGATGAGGCAACTTTTCATAAACATGGATTTGTTAATAGGCACAATTTCCATTATTATGATTCGGAAAATCCTCACTTTTTTATGCAAGTTGATAACCAACACAGATGATCTATAAACAAACGATTGGGGAGGAATTATTGGAGAACATGTAATAGAGCCACATTTCTTTGATGGTACTTTGACTGGAGCTATTTATCTTCATTTATTGGAAAACTATCTGCCACAATTATTGGTAAATCTCCCTGGAAGAATTCGAAATAGGATGTGGTTTCAGCAAGATGGTGCTTCACCACATTATTTAAATGCAGTTATAGACCACTTAAATAATACCTACCCTCATCAATGGATTGGAAGAAATGAACCCACTAAATGGCCTGCTAGATCCCCAGATCTTACAAAAATGGATTTCTTTTTATGGGGATACGTGAAGGAAATTGTTTATAGAAACACACCAATAACAGTACAAAATATGAAGGAAAGAATAATAACTGCCTTTAGATCTATCACACCGGCAGTTTTAGGAACAGTGGGAAGGAACCTCATTTCAAAAGCGCATAGAGATGTGTGCCAATCAAAATGGCCAACATGTGGAACATTTATTATAATTTTTTCTACCGAGTTATTTGAAGAAACCTCTTTTTTTTAAGTTTATTTTTGAATGTTGTAATTATTGCTCAATAAAACGAAAATGGTTGCAATTAACCATAGGGAAGTACTTACAAAAAATGTTCGTTTTTCATTTTTACATCATATCGTTGAAAAATATGCAGGGTGTTCCATTTGAAAAAATTGAGAAAATTCAATTTAAAAAGTTCTTAATAGAATACTAATTTTTGGCCACCCTGTACATTTATAGGAAATGAAAATGATTCAAAAATATTAACTAGATGTCTCGTAACTGGTATTCACATAAGTTTTTCTTAAAACCCATAATTGTGACTGTGGTGATTTTTTTTAATATCCATCTGCAGATGGCATTATTTCAACAAAAAAATTCATTACATCAAAGGGGTTGGGAGATAGCCAATAATAATATAGGAATAAATAGAGCCTAGAAAGAGGCTTCAAAAAATGTACTGATACACATAGCATTCCATTTAAAAAAAAGGCACTTGGTCCTGTAATTTCATCTTGGCTCGCCGTGTATGTTCGAAAATAATTTCCAGTTATAGACTTTTTTTATCTACTTTACTTACAATTTTTTAAAAAATTTCTAGCTGTCGTAGAACTCGAGATATCGAGGTCCTACGCACTATTGCCCCACCCTGTATATTAGATTCATTAGATATTGTAGCGCCTGAAAAAATTGTAAAATTAAAATCAGCTGAAAACAGATGGTTCAATAGAAACTGTAAGGAAGCAATTGACAACAGAAATAGGGCATATCAAAGATTTGTATTTACAGATGAAAATGAAGATTGGAATAACTATAAGCACGCTAGAAACAATACTATAAAAGTTATAAAGGAAGCAAAAACAGTATTTTATGAAAGAAATATTGACGAAAATAAAGCAAATCCGAAGTTAACGTGGAAAAACTTAAAAGACGTAGTTGGAAATAAGAAAGGTGAACATATCTTTCAAAGTTTGAATTGCGATGGAGTAATACATAATTCCAATATGGCGGATGTATTGAATCAGTATTACGTAGGTAGTATTGAAAGTATTGTTATTAGCATAGGAACAGTTCATGTAGATATTGATAGAATCACTAACACTATACCGGTTGTAAGCTGTACCATGACATCGTTTTGTGTACTAACATTACAAGATCTGGAAAAAGTGATTAACAATCGAAGAAAAAAATATAGCACTGATGAAATCGGTCTTGATGTTATAAAAAATCTGTTCCATATACTAGGCTATCCTTTTCTAAATCTGATTAATTTAAATTTAGAAAAGGGTGTTATGCCTGATTGTTATAAAAAATCTGTAGTGGTACCAATACCAAAAATACCTAATACAAATTTAGCTGAGCAGTTGAGACCAGCACATATGTTGGCATTTTTGCGAAAAAATTTTGGAATTAGTAGTTTACAATCAAGTAATTAGTTACATAAACTCAAATAACATCCTATGTACATACCAATCGGGTTTTCGTGGCAAACATTCGTGTAAAACGGCATTACAATTGGTGATTTCTGAGTGGAAGGAGTCATTGGATAAAGCAGGGGTCGGAATTTGCGCTGTTTCTGTTGATCTTAAGCGAGTTTTTGAAACAATCGACCGTAAAATACTACTATTAAAGCTAAAAAAGATACGGATTTGATCACACCGTCTTAAGTTGGATTGAAAGTTATATAACTAATAGGTACCAAATAACAAGAATGAATGGAAATTTATCCAAGCAAATACTAAATAACTTTGGAGTCCCTCAAGGTAGTGCTCTTGGTCCCTTTATTATTTATTCTCTATATAAATGACCTTGGGAATGTGTTGAGGAAATGTAAAATCTATCTATTTGCTGACAACACCCTTATCTATTATGAAAATGCAAATTTTGAAGAGATGGTAGCTACTGTAAACTTAGAATTAAAGGTTTTGACAGAAAAATTTAAAATCAATAAACTTAAGGTAAATGAATTGAAATCTAAATGTATGTTTGTGGGTAATAATTATTTGTACAACAAATTTATCAGTTTAAATCTTGATATTCTAATAAATAATGGAAAAGTTGAGCTTGTTCAGGAAATAAAATACTTAGGTCTAGTAATTGACCGGGAATTGAAATTTAATAAGGCCAGTAAAAGTGTTCAACAATTTAAATCTCAACTTTTATATTTAAAGAAAAATACTGCTTAGTAACCTACGACTAGTTAATTGTTCTCAATGCAATTTTTGTTTAGTTAAGTTATTTTCAACGCTGTTTTTATTTACTATTGTATCTTTTTTGTATTACTATATTATTCTGTCTTGTTGAAACCATACGTCTACTATGTCACTATGTGTATTAATTGTATTTATTATCTTCTTTAGATAAATAAATGAATTTATTATTATTATATATCTGATGATGTGTAGAGTGTGTCGGTATAATTAGTTTTGTGGTATCTCAGAAGTGCGTGTTCCAGAAAATGACCTTTTCTTTGAATATCTGAGATAGGTCCAATATTTAACATTTTATATTTTACAAACGGTGTACGATTAAGATACGCCCTTTCGTCCTAACACAGAAGAAGCAACTTTATTTCCTATTTTTATTTCTAGAGGACTTCCAGCCAGGTACATGAACAATTTATCCTACGTTTCGTCCGAGTTTTCGGACTTTTTCAAAGTTAAAAGCTAAAAATAATAAACCATTATTTTTAGCTCTTAACTCTTGAAAAAGTCCGAAAACTCGGACGAAACGTAGGATAAATTGTTCATGTACCTGGCTGGAAGTCCTCTAGAAATAAAAATAGGAAATAAAGTTTTTTCTGTTTTTTATTGAAGAAATAATTTCTACTTTAACAGCCAACAACTTGTGTAAAATATCAGCTATAATTTTATTGTTTCTTGAACCCTTGTTGTGCTTAAATTTTTTTAATTTTTTTGGGTTTATTGGTTCAGTAAAACATGAAAATTATTATGTTTGACATAATATATTTGATGGCGTTTGGCCCAATAAAATAACAAATTAAAAATAATTACTACCTCAAATAAATAAAACACCAAATATAAATTCAAAATAGCGTTGGCAACAAGTGCTTGTTAATTCTATAGCATGGGGACTTCATACAACCAACAAAATTCATACTCATTTTCTAATATACTATAGCAAACATAATATACATACAATAAAGAATAGATTAGAAACAAAACACATATCTATCAATATACAAAAAATAATATGTAGTCATAAATAAAGGCAAAACTTAATAAACATAAAGATCTATAAAAATATCTACATGTATGTGTTAAGTGTTTGTATATAATATATAACGTTCCTATTTAGGTCCTTATGTAATATGATACCCATAAATAGTCTTAAGTGAACTGCTGACACGATATATGGATAAATAAAATAACTTCTTTCTCTTTAAGTATTTCTTAGAATGATGATTGATTAGTCTTTTAGATGTTTTAGAGTTAATAATCCAATTTACTCGTTAAAGATATGTAGGTACAAATAGTTTTGTTTTTTATATTCTGTTTATAAAAATAAAAAACGTGAATAGAAAACTACCAACAAATTTGAAGTCTGGATTCTATTATAATAGAAAATAATATAGAAAGGACAATAATTATTGTAAAATGGAAAATATTATAGGTAATAAAAATAAATTATCAAATCAGCTTCACTCACTTGTCAAGAATAAATATAGTTTAAAAAAACTAAAAAACATGCTTTTAAAGCACATCAAACTAAAAAGTTGAAAAATAATTATTAATATAAACTGAAAACAATAATGAACGAAAAATACTAGTATTACTGTGAAAAAGCGTGGGTTGCTCGATATACGAAAAATATGGCACAAAGCGCCCCACGCTTTTTTCACAATAATACTAGTATTTTCCGTTCATTATTGTTTTCAGTTTATATTAATAATTATTTTTCACTTTTTAGTTTGATGTGCTTTAAAAGCGTGTTTTTTAGTTTTTTTAAACTATATTTATTTTTCACTTTTTAGTTTGATGTGCTATGAAAGCGTGTTTTTTAGTTTTTTTTAAACTATATTTATATTGCTTATTGATGATATTATAACATATTACGATCCAACAGATACTTCTGAAAAAAAATATATTTTTTTTTTCAGCCATAGACGGGATTTGAACTCACGCCCGAGGAGTCCGTCGTTTCGCGTCGACTAAGACTTGCGCCTTAGCCCGCTCGGCCAACGAACGAACTGAGAATCACGGAATGTACTAACAGTAATAAGCCACTTGCTCTCACGCAGAGGATACGTGAGGAAAGGAAATTATTTAATTCCTGGCGATCCTGATCAGGATAATGATATAAACAAATTATTGTATTGTTACCGGTTCTTCGTAAGTGTACAAAGTTTCAATTAAATCTGTCCGTTTAAAGTGGGTCAAAATCGAGTCCAAAGAGTCGGTTACAAACAAACAAACTCACAAACATACAGGTCAAGCTAATAAACGCGTGTTAAAAAGCACTTTCGTCCAGGCATTTATATTCGCACTAATAAATCACAGGAACTGCTCAAATTGTAATGAAATTTGCAAAATATCACAATGTAATAGTTTGCAATGTCAGTTTTTTAAGCAATTGTTATTTTGACATTAACAAAAAATAGCATTCTAAATAAACTATGATTATTCATTTTGGGCGTTCCCATGGCGTTACTAACTAAATGTAGATTTTCGCGACTTTTATTTTGGATACATTTGGTTCACTTTTTAAAAAATGATTTTATTTTTACAAGTACAAATTATGGAAATTATTGAAAATTGTTACAATAATATTTTAATATGTTTACTGTATGCTGGCAACTGACTGCCGTGAGATGCAAGGTTAGATAGCTGCTTCCCGTGGGATGTGCTCAGTCTGCAGTTTGTTTATGATAAGATAGATGACCACTGATGTAATTCCTCCCCCCGAATATTCAACTACCGACGGCAACTAAGGGAGTTGAACGTTTGAGAGGTCTATCTCTTCGATTTGATGTTCCTTCTTGGGTTTTTGGGGAAACAATTTCCTGATCAGTTTTTTTGTAGAAAGCATAGGCAAGAATTAGAATTATTAATCTTTAATGATTAATATCCAAACATTTGGAGCTTGTGACACTTTTTGGAAAAATATATTTGGTTGGTTGTGAATTATTTGCATTTTTATTTCTTACAGCTCGTCAACGCCAATATTCTTTGGCTTGATGGCGGTCTCGGATGCTAGGGCCAGGTAGAACTATTGCCTTTTACCCTAATCATCGCTGTAGACCTGCACCGGCCTCGTGCAGGGCGGGTTAGCTTACTTTGCGAACGGCCCCACTCACAAATGTGAGCGGTGCCGAAGATTTCGGCCAACCTCCCTGGGTCCTGGCTGATGAACCCTGCTGGCTAGGGCCTCTTCTGGCACTCTTCTGTCTTGGTCTTCTTTCTTCGCCAGCTTGTCACCCCCAGGGATAGTCATCTGTCTGTTAGGAAACTGTGAGTGTTGCTATGGTTGGGATTGACTGCCGGTACGCAAAGTGTCAATTGACACATTGCCATCCGGATCATCGGTTGGTGAGGATGAACTATGTAGCTCGAGGAAGTGCAGGCCTAAGTGCTTTCTTAGCACTTTCGTCCTGCACGGAGCCGGTGGGACAACAGGTGCTAGACGGTTTCTTGTCTAACACCTACAGGTTTGTGGGTAAGTAGTTGGTGTGTCGTGTCTCTTCTGTAGGTTGGTCCATCTGTAAGGGAAAAGGTTAGTATACTCACCAGTTTTCCGAGATTTACTTCCGGTCTGTTAGCGTCGAAGTGTCCGCCAGGTCGTAGTGGCGTCATCTTGCTCGGCTTCTCCTGAAAGGACATCACACATTAGTGAGGAAAGGCATCTGTGCAAAAAATGCGCTCATTGCTGAGCACATTTGCTGCATTTGTTGTAGCATCGCGGTGAGGTTTTGGGCCTCAACGAGTGCTTTTTGTTGTTTAGCAGGGCTGACACGGGTCCCTGCTTTACCTTGAGCTACCTTCGCGTAGCTCAGTCCTCCTGTGTTAGGTCTCCTGGCCTCCTGTTGAGTCCTTGGCACTTGTGTTGGAGGGGGGCTCGCCAACTTCTTGGGGTACTTGGGTCACCCTTTGTAACTGACAGGGTGTGTGTGTGTGTATGTGTGTGTGTGTGTGTGTGTGTGTGTGTGTGTGTGTGTGTGTGTATGTGCGTGCGTGCGTGCGTGGGTGTGTGCGTGCGTGGGTGCGTGCGTGCGTGCGTGCGAGCGTGCGTGCGTGTGTGTGTGTGTGTGTGTGTGTAATAACTCAAAAAATTCCCAAATCTAATAAGATTTTCAACAATATTTTAGGTGGCACATTAAATTTGGAGAATGTGGTGTGGCTTGGTGGTGGAGTAGTGAGGATACTTACCTCTCACCCTGAAGTCCCTGATTCAATCCCCGATCGAGGAGTTAGGATTTTTTCTAAACCAGAAATTAATCCTAGCATACCCGGACATTGGTGGGTGTGTGTCCATTGTCTCTAAATGTGTAGGCCTCTTCCACATAAGGTAGGTACCTAATAATTCATAATCTTTCATTAAGAATTTTTTTCTTCTAAATTGTCCCATGGACCCCCAAGTAGGCCAATTTTAATCATCACCGAATTTATCATTGTGTTTGGCCTTCAGAACATGTGTACCAATTTTGGAAGATTTGTCTCAAAGATTGTGGTTGATATCACGATACGTAGACTATAAAGTTGCAGACAGATTTTTCTGAAGTTATATTTTTTCATCATAGTTCCTCGAGATTCGTCCAGAAATGCTATAAAAATGTTTGTTTTATTTTCCGAAATTGAATCTTTTTTCTTCTTTCATTCGTTATGGCTCTTCTGGTGATACTGTAACGGTATACATAAATATTCAAAATTTAAATTATTAGTAATAAATAGACAAGTATACCGTAGAGTTAGTTATTATAAAGATGGGTTGCCTTAACTACCCATATAAATAATTGGTTATTCATAAATATTTTCCTTATTTTGTTTGTATTTACGTGTCTTAGTTACTTTATTTGTATTCATGTGCAGTGTGTAGAAACTTAGCAACCATTTAGTATAAAATAGGGTGCAGTACGCTGGAAAAGGCTGCTTAGTTCTTGCGACCATTCGGGAATGATCTCAAATATAACCTAGACTTAATTAAATGTCAGTTGAATATTTGATTGATACTTTCTACATCTCAATTGTTAGTCCTAAATTGAGAGACCTAATTAACTAATCTGTCCGATACTAGTTTCTTAATAGATATAATATTTGTCCTGATTTTATATTGAGTTATGTTTAGTCATAAATAATTTGATTTCAGCCGGCAACATTTTGATTAACTGTCACTTTGACAGTGACAGACGTCAAGTATAATTTGAACTCAGCCGTAATAATATTAATTAAATGTCAGTTTGACAGTCACCGACGACAAGCATAATTTGAAATCCGACGTAATAATTTTATCTAAATGTTACTTTAACAGTGCCAGATGTAAAATACAGTTTCTTTTGTTAACCGAAATTAATTTTGCTAATCTTCATTAACAGCGACTACATTCCCACTTTATTAATTTGTTATTTTTAGTCCAAAATTAACTCCTCCTATTACGTCAACATTAGTAAGTTATATATAATATATATATATATATATATATATATATATATATATATATATATATATATATATATATATATATATATACATATATATATATATATATATATATATATATATATATATATATATATATATATATATATATATATATATATATATATATATATATATATATATATATATATATATATATATATATATATATATATATATATATATATATATATATATATATATATACGGAAACCTTTGCAGAAAACACTTTTTAAAAAAATTGAACAACTTTATTAAATAAACGATTACAATATTTGAGAGAATAACCAAGCTTGGTATTCTCTTAACAAGTAACGTAGACTACGGTATAAGTTGTATGATGTAAAGCAAGACTAACTTTAGATTACAAGTGTTGGTTTTTATATCTTTGAATCTGCTGACGTTTGCATTTCGAGAACTTTTGCAATATTGCGTTATAGAAAAATAAAGACATAAATTAGTCAAAAAGACCCTTGCAGAAAAATATCAAATTTCATTATGCTTCATGTAACAGAAAATGATTAATCAGCAGTTTCAAGATTAACAAAATAAATAATGTTTACATTTAAAAAATAAAAGTAATTAAAGTGTATAAAGAATAACAATATAAAGTTTTACAATAATTGCGTCGTAGTTGGGACTTGTAATATTTTAATATAAGGGGTGGATTTTCATATAACAACTCCCTTCTTTTAAAAAAAGTTGGTGCTATATTTAGCAGAAATTCTTAGACATAATTGTTTTCAAAGTTATTAGAATTTAGTTCAATTTCTTCTTCTTCTATGTCTTCATGAATGCCTACACTGGGTCGTCTTCTTGGAAAATATTTAACAATTTGTTTTAAAACTCTATTTGTTCGAGGTGGTTGTGGTGGTTGATCATTTGAAGTTTGAATTCCAATTTTGAAATTAGGTCGTCTTCTACATTTACAAAATATATACAATGAAACAAGGACTATAATTATAATAATAATAAAATAAGTTGTAACGGTCATTTTGACCAAATGAAGTTACCCTGTTTAATAGTACATAATTTTGGTGTGATGTGCACTTTAATGTTACTTATTAGTAATATATTGTTCCTTTTTTTAGCTCCCCTTAGGCCGCCACTGGACTTCCGTTTCGCACTTGCTATCAAAACAAGGAGAGAATCTCCATATTAAATTTGTTCCATCATAGATATATTAAACCATGAATCACACCGAAGACCAAGTATTAGTTCACTTCTATACGACAGGTGTTCTGTGTTTATCCAAGTTTTAAGTTGGCATTTCACTGACCTATGAAAATATATTAAATAAACCATACATTAAATTTAGTACATATCTCGTAAAATATAAATTAGTACACTTAATGATTAAGGATTAATGATTGTAATAAGTATAACTTAATGAATAGGTAATATTCTTCGCTTCGTTCCACCTGTTTTCTTAGGTTGGTACTTAAGGCATTGTCAAACAGTGGATATCTAAATTCTGCCCACTTGACCAAATACCGCGATACGGTAAACATCTTTTTGTGTGCCTTGCCGCATTTTTTGTGAAACTCCCAATTCCTTGGGCTAAGGTAGTTGGAGTTTTATTTATTATGGACCTTACTTACTTACTTACTTTATTAATGTGAGCTTGAGTTAGTTTTATGGAACCTAACCTGTTTACTGAGCTACTTACTCTCATGGACCGTAACTAAGTCCTTGGATCTTTATATTTTTCATCCTTGGTTGGATGCACCATTTGGACTCACCCGTTGGAGTTTGGACCTTCATTGTGTGAAGATTATTTACATTATTGGCTTCCTGAATTTCACTATCAGCATAGCAGTGTGGAACGGATGTACATGTGGTGACCCATGTAGGGTGAGACATCGAAACCATCGGAAGAACACTCAAGTTTCGACATTTGGTTGATTGTTTTTAGGCCTTCAGCCGAACAAACATTTTCTTTTTTGGCCTTCAGCCAACCAAATTTTACTTGAAGCCTTCAGCTTAACCATTTTAGTATTTTCATTTTAATGTAAGGAATTAGCTAATTCTCCTAGGTTACAGCCAAGCTGTATCGTGTATAACACCATATAAAATACATTTTATTCCTTATACATTTTAATATTGTCACAATAAATACTTTTATGGTGATTTTTGATTTTAAATGCCTATGATTGATTTTAAGGCCACTGAGTAGCCACAGTTATAAGTTTAAGAAATCTTTACTTTTGGGCATAGGTGTTTTTTTATTACAAATGGTTACTGGCGCCCTTTCTTTTTTGTCTTTTTAAGAATTTTATAATCGAAACTCGACCCAGCCTCCAAACAAATAACGAGATCCGGGTAGCTACCTTCCAAAGCCTTTTCAGGGAAAGGAAGTAAACCAAGAAATATGTTTACTCACAAAAGGTTCATTTATAATGTCATCTAAATCATGAGAATATTGATTAAGTTTATGTTTTGCAATATCTAAATCTTCAGTATTAAAATTATTTAATTTTAAAGCCTTTAATTTCAATTCTTTTACATTATCTGTTAAATGCTTACAACAATCATAAGGTATAGATACTGTATGAAAATTTGATTTTAATTCTGACATTTGTTTTGATTTTGGTTGTACTTTTGTATTTCCTATATATGCACTACAAGTTATAGTAAGTTGTAAAATTGAAGTTTTATAAATTATTTCTGTAATAGGATCTTGATTTTTACATTTAATTGTCACAGTTAAAGGTTCTGATACTAATATCAACCAAGTATTTTCTTCTAACTCTTGTATATTATAATTTTTAGTTAGTATTAAGTTTGACTGACATGTTTTTGGTAAAATTATTGGGTTTTTCAATACTTGAGCTTCACAAATTGAGTCTATCAATTGGATATGGTAATACATTTGAACAAAATTTTGTACGATGATCTAAAGTTTTACAATTATTTAAATTCGTCATTGGTATAAACATTAAAGAATCATCATCTGTTGCTATGTATTTTTGTGAAATACTTAAAATATGATGAAGTCCAGTTCTGTTGTCTAAAATTGGAATAGGATATAATTTGTAAATATTGTAGAGTTCTGGTTCTACTAGTGGAATTTTTAATATAAAAATAATTTTTGATTCTGTTTGTAATTCAATTATTTCAAGATATTGTGCAATTTTTGCACTTGATGCTGTTAAAGGCAAATTATTTTTTTGTAAACTTTGGGAAATTTGCTGCAATGATAAAACTAAATCTTTAGGGGTTATGATTGAACTATGAATTATTTTTAATCTAGCAAAAGTTATTGCATTTAATATATCATTTAACTCATTTTCTAAGTACATGTAACTTTCTATTAAATTTTCACAAAATTCTAGTACTTTTAATTTTGAATTTAAAAATCCTACAGTCTGAAATATTTAAAATAGATTTCTGTATTATTTGTATATCATCATTAAAAGTCTGTTCATCTATTCGTAATTTTTGAATAGTGTCATTGAAATTTTTTATAACAGTGGTGGTTACTGAAATTTGATTTTTCATTAAAAACATCAAACACAAATAAAGCTAATTGACAAATTGTCAGAGAGATATTACTAATCGTAACAAAAATGTCTGATGGTAGTCAGCACCCAACTCTTCTAGCAGTGTATATCCTGATCTAAAAAAATCATTCTATTTAACCTTGAAATGTTTCACTAAAACTTCAAACAATTATCAGTGTCCTTCAATACGGTCAATAATGATTGAAATGTCAATCTAGCAAATTTATCCTAACCCCCATTCTATGAGGTCAAATGTGTACAAAATTTCAATTTACATCAGCTATATTTAAGTATTTGGAAAATAGATTTTATTGGCTTGATATAACAGACCTGATTTATAATACTTTATCAAGAACATATTTTTTTGTAGTCAAATATAAGAAAGTTTGGGTCCCGTGGACTTCCTTTCGGCAGGCCAATTTTGCTCATCACCGAATTTATCATTGTCTTTAGCCTTTAGGACATATTATGTACCAAATTTGAAAGCTTTATCTCAATAACTGTGGCTGCTATCGCGATACTACAGACATGGGGACAGATTTTTTCCCCTAAAGTTATTTTCTTCATCATAATTTGTCGAGATTCGGCCAGAAAAGCAATCAAGATTTTGGATTTTTTTTTTTTTTTTGAAAATGTAGCTGTTGGAATACTTTGGTAATATAATTTTTATTATACCTTTATGAGTAATAATAAATATTAAAAAAAATATCTAAATAAGGTATTTTATTTAACTGAAGATAAACATTAAATAAAGGATTACGATTTGCTACTTTATTTAGGAATTATCTTTAGTATTTATTACTATTTATAAATTAATTTTACCATCTCTGTTGGAGTACTTTGGTATTTTAATTTTTATTATTTTATCAGTATTTATTTACCGGTTTCCTGCTCAGGAAGAGAAATTGTCTGTTCGTCTTGATTTTCAACGTTCTCTGTTGGAAACATATTGGGTCAGTTTTGTGGTTGCATTGTTAAAACAATAGTATAACAGAAAAATGAATTACATCTGGCTATTTATTTTCCGAGTTATTTTCCATTCAATACTATTAGGGACACATGCTCATCGGAAATACATATCTTATAGTTTTATCTTTAGTAATAAAAACATACTCACCAACATAAGACAATGTTGGCAGTACATCCTTTCTCGAGCGGTTTTTCTACATACTAAAAAAAGCACTCATCTTTAAAATGTAAACTGCATAACCTAAGCCGTATATAACATTCTTCTGAACTGTAATGATCATATTCCGGTTTGCCAAGACATTGTTTTCACAGTGAACATCTACAAAATAGAATGGTAAATCATGAAAGAAGGTAGGTATAATACGAAAATTTTACATAAGGGATAAACATTTTCAAATGTATCGAAATATTTAAGCCAAACAATAAATATCACTACCATATTTATTAATGATTATCTTTTTTTATTCTAAAAAACTAGCAATTATAGGTATAAGTGCCTAAAAGTTAAACATATTTAGGTTATATTGTATGGTTAGGGTGACCACATTTTTTTTTGAGAAAAAAAAAGACAAAAATGTTAGCGACAGAAATGGAAAAGGTAGGAAATTCACTAGTTTTATTAGTCCAAATAGGGCGCATGGAGACAAATTTACATTTATGTTGAACATATATATTTGCATCAAGAAGCAAAAAATGTAAGTATGGGTAAATCAAACACCTTAATTTTAAATACTGCCGTTTAATATCGAATATATCAAAAATGAATAGTAAAAAAATAACAGAGAGCTGAGCTTAACTTATAAGTTTTTAAAACAACTATATTATGTCTATATCAGCAAATTAATCTTACGTTCTGTTAACTATAAACAAATAATAATGATGTTACATTGTAGGATCGAATGATTTTTGTTTATAATTCATGGAATCTAACACTCCCACTCAAAAATCAATCGATTATTCAAAAATTAAGTAAAAAAAATTTTCTCGGCATTAAATCTGGGTAGTAGCTTATGGTCCAACATTTGTTGCAATGAATGGGGAAAACCCAGTTAAAAACCCAAACAGACCATTGTATTCTTTGTCAATTCAGTCCAACCTTTGTTCGAAATTCCAGAAACCGAGGTCCTGGTAGTGGTTTGGTAAACACATCAGCAATCTGCTCACCTGTTGAAATATATTCAAGTATTACTGTTTTTTGTTCAACTTGTTCCCTTGAAAAATGATATTTAATATCGATGTGTTTCAACCTTTTGTGGCATGTAGGATTATTGGCACTACTTATACAACCAGTATTGTCTTCATATATTGTTATAGGCTCTGAAATTTGTATATTTATACTGGTCAAAATGGATTTTACCCAAAGGGCCTCTCTGACACTTTCAAATAGTGCCATATATTCTGCCTCTGTAGATGAAGCTGCGACAGAATTTTACCGATTACTATTCCAACTTATAGTGCAACGTTCAAATAATTTAAATACATATCCTGTAGTACTTTTCCGATCATTTTCATTGCTACCCCAATCAGAGTCTACAAAGCCAACAATAATTTTGTTTTAATTTAATTTTTTTAATTTAATAGGTTTTAAAGGGACAGACAGATAATTAAAAATACTCCTAGATTTTATCAATAACACACATAATAATATATCTTTTACCTTAGAAACAGAGAACGACAATAAATCGATAAACTTTCTCGACTTAACTATAAAAAGACATAAAACATCATTTTCCTATAATATTTACCCCAAACCAACTTTTACAGACGCCACTATACCCTTTAATTCCTATACCCCTCTCTCCCACAAATTAGCCGCATATCAATCTATGACACACCGAGCCTTTAGCTTACCTCTATCTGAGACAGATTTAAAAGAAGAATTAGACACAATAAGACTTATTGCACATAATAACGGGTACCCTCAAAATATAATCAACAATTTAATCTATAAAAAACAAAATAAGTCCCTCTTGAAAGAACATTATCCCACTATTAACGAGAAAAAAGTTCAAACATACATTTCATTACCATATTCAGGTCAACTCTCCTATCCAATTAGCAATACTTTTTCCAAATTTAATATTAAAACATCATTTAGTTCTAACAAAAATATAGGCAGATATCTTTTCAATGCAAAACAAAAAACTGATATCTCTAAAAAATGTGGTGTATATCGGTTAGATTGCCCAGAATGTAACGAATATGTAGGCCAAACAGGGAGATCGTTCGGAGTAAGATATAGAGAACATATTCACACACAAAAACAACATTCCAACTTTTATAAACATCGAACAGATTCTGGTCATACAATAACTGACGACCATCAACCTAAAATATTACATATTTGTGGGAAAAGTAAAAAAACTTAATTTATTAGAAGTGTTAGAAATTAATAAATTAAATAGGAATAAAAATTACAACATATTAAACGACCAAATAGATTTAAATAATTCTCCGTTATTAAACTTATTCAGATAAACTACTGCTAATAAAAATCACACCATAATATAATTTACTAGCTTGGAAAAAACCCTACATTTAAAAACATAACATCTGTACAAATTTCAAATTATATTATCAACCATAAAGTGGCCCTTCCCTCTATTCAGGTCAGTTTATATTTAAATTAAAGTAAAATCTGTGTATAATTTAGTTTACTTGAAAATGTCCGAATAGGATGAAACTAGTTGTAAAATAACAAATAAAGTGAAAATTAGACAAGTAAAAAAGTGTTCATAATTTTTTAAATCAAAGTGGATTTTCACAAAGTAACTTCATCTTCAATGAACTTTTTAATAATTTTGTTATAGGTACCACAAACATATGTTAATTTTATATCTAAAGAACCCGTTATATACCTAAGAACTCTTTTTAAAATTTGCCAAACTTCATGATTATCTTTATTTTGGTATCTACTTAAAATATTGACAGCTGTCGACAAATCTGGTCGAGTACACATCATGGCATACATTAAACATCCAATTAGTCTCCTTGATGGAGCTTCATAATTTATTTCAGAATTTAAGACTGTATAATTTAAGTTTACATTCAAGGGCGTGTTGACAGGTTTACAGTCAAGCATATTGAATTTAGTTAGCACTGTTCTTAAGTACGCACTTTGGTCTAATGTAATTGTGTCATCAGATCTTTTAACTTTAAGAAAAATTTTATTTCTTTCAAATCGACCACACTAAATTGTCTCATTAAATATTGCTTGAAACTTGTCATGATTTGTATATATGCATTTGCAATTACTAAATGATCAACATATAATACTAGGTACATAGATATTTTTGTTGATATGACCATTATCTAAAAGATAAAGGCATCTGTCTCCTGTGGAATTTTTAAACCCTATTTGTTTTAAAGTTTCATCAAATAACTGAAACCAACATCTAGACGCTTGCTTAAGTCCATATATTGCCTTGTTTAATTTACATACTTTATCTTTTTTCAGCTTTTATTCCTTCTGGGATTTCCATATATATTTCATCGTTTAATTTACCATTTAGAAATGCAGTTTTCACATCCATGTGGTGGACTAATAAATTAAACTGATTTGCAAATGCCAATAAAATTCTAAAAAGTTGATATTCTGGCCACGGGCGCAAAGGTCTCATCGTAATCTACTAAAAATTTGTTTTGTTAAAACTTCTTGCAACTAAACGCGCCTTATATTTCATTGGGTTTCCGAACTCATCATGTTTAATTGTGAGTACCCATTTACAATCGATAATATTTTTATCACGCGGTCGCGGTACTATAAACCATGTATTGTTTATTATTAGAGAATTTAACTCATCTTTTATTGCTTGCTCCCACTGAATTCTGTCATCTCTAGTTTTTATTTCATTATATGACATGGGACTAGAACAGACTAGGGACTGTGCACATAATAAATAATTATCATAATCATTTTCATTATAGGAAATTTTTTCAACTTGTTTAATCCTTTCACTTTATCGCAATTTAGGTTAAATAATATTTTGTTTATTTGAGCCATCGTCAAGGCACGGCTGCTTATCTGGTATGACAGATTTATTAGGTTCATTTTCTAATGTTTTTATTTCATATTGTGGCCTTGTAATTTTAAAACTAATCTCATCTATAATTACATCACGGGCAGTAAAACACTTTTCAGTTTCCACACTCCACACTCCACACTTTATATTCATTGAGTTCATAGCCAATCAGTATACCTTTCAAAGATTTTTCTTCAAACTTTGTTTTTCTGGTTTTATTATGCATGTAAACTGTAGAGCCAAAAATTCTTAAATGGTTTAATCTGGGCTTTTTATTATGCCACAGTTCATATGGTGTTTTATTTATATTTAAACCTTTTTTGGGGGTTCTGTTGATTAAATAATAGCAGTTAAAACTGCCTCGCCCCAAAATGATTTATTTAAATCAACACCGCTGATCATTGCACGACCTTTTTCTGTGATCCCTCTTATCATTCGTTCTGCTACACCATTTTGTGCTGGAGTGTGGGGTACTGTTAAATGATAACTAATCCCATTCTGTACACAAAAATCTTTAAATTCATTTGACAGATATTCACCCCCATTATCACAATATAAATGAACTATTTTGAGATTGAAATGCGCCTGACTTTTTGCGACAAAATGTTTGAAAACTGCAAAAACCTCAGATTTGAGTGTAAGGAGATAGGTTACTGTATAGCGTGTGTATGAATTAATAAATACAACAAAATAATTTCTGTTGTCATATGTTAAAGGTTTAATTGGACCACATACATCGCTATGAATAATAAATAATGGTCTTTTAATAAAATTCTTATCTTTGCTTTTAGAAAAAGATAATTTAGATTGTTTTCCATAAATACAGCTTTCGCATACACCATTATTTGGATAGATTTGTTTAATCAGATTAACATTATCGGTCATTTCATTATTTTTTTAAGTCAATAAATTTTGTTTTCCCAATGTGACCTAAACGTTCGTGCCAAATTTTATATTTTGATGATGATGTATTATTAAATACCAAATGACTTTGATTCGAAATATCCTTTTTATTAATTTTAAAAGTAACAGATATTAAGTCATTTAAAGACTTACAAGTAAGGAGGGTCTTACCACCCTTTTGTATTTCAACTCCACCAGTTTCATTAAATATTACTGGCATCCCAGCTTGTTGAATCCGACGGAGTGATAGTAGATTGTACGGCACCTCAGAACTGTATAGAACATCTTCTAGAACACCTTCTACTCCCAAGTTTGTGATTACAGGGATGGAACCTCTTTTTGTTGCCATGATGAACACATCATTTTTTTGCAATGGAAATTTTTAACGGAGACACTAAATCCACCATTTCCTTGAACATTCCAAAAGTATTGACGAGATGATCTGATGCACCACTATCTAGCAAGAAATTTATTTCTTCTTTTGTGGGTTGAGTGTTAAAGTTTCCTGCCATAAATGCAAAGCTACTCCCACTGTTTGAAGTGGTTTGTACCGTTTGAATTGTTCGGCCTCGGTCTTCCTGGTTATCACCCTTATTTTGTATTATCCTTTTATAGTAGAAACAATAGCTTTTCATGTGATTCTTTCTGCCACAGTGGTTACATTTCATGTTTGAAAATCTTTTATTTGTTTTGTTTCTATAATTTTTCGATTTGTACTGACGACTTCTATTTTGTGTTTGGTTGAAATTTCCATTCCATGGTTTGCGTGATGTTATCCAGTTTGTTCTGGTTTGTTGATTGTTAGAATTTTGTTCAAAGTTTTTTTTGGCAGTCTCGACGTGTAGCACTTTTAAACTTGTTGTATTAGTATTTTTTAGTTTAACTTCCTGGTCTAATAGACGGGTTTTAACAAATGCTAATGTTTCCAACGCTGTGATTACGCCATTATAGTCAGCTGGCAAGGTTAATAACAAATGGGCAATTTTATCAGTCTCGATTAATGGTGCACCAGCTGATAAAAGCTCAATCATAAAATCTTCAAATTGAGTAAAATGGGTTATTAATGGAGTATCACCTTTAAACTTCATCTCCAATAATTATTTCCTTATTGCCAGTTGAGATGGAAGGCTTTTACGTTCATAAAGAGTGTCTAATTGCTGCACAGTTTCTTTAGCTGTAATGTGCTCCTCAGCAAAACTGAGTAATGAATCACATAGGTACTGTATTATGACACCTTTTGCTGTTTTTTTCGGTTTTAGCCCACTCATCATCAACCATCTCAGGAGGATCTTCATCAATTACTTTCAACACATCTAACTCATTTAATAATGCACGTATTCGGCGCTTCCAAATGCTGTACCTTTGTCCTTTAAATGGCACTATGTTTTTAGTTTTTAGTGTGTCCATTTTTATTGTCACATATGCACTTAACCACAACACACTCTTTTGATTTAGTTTTAGTGTCTAATTTGATTACTAATTAATTACTTTACACGTTAGCTGGGCCCATAACCTGTAAGTATGTGTAAATCAAATACCTTAATTTTAAATGATGCCGTTTAATATCGTATGTATCAAAAATGAATAATAAAAAATTAACAGAGAGCTGAGCTTAACTTATAAGTTTTTAAAACAACTATATTATGTCTATATCAGCAAATTAATCTTACGTTCTGTTAACTATAAACAAATAATAGTGATGTCATTCTGTTACATTGTAGGATCGAATGATTTTTGTTTATAATTCATGGAATCTAACAAAAAATAACTAAGTATTCTAATATAAAATATAACAAATAAAATTAAGGAATATCCTCTTCAATAAAAAAAGTTATTGTTAATATATTAATAATAAAAACTTATTTTTCAATGTACCTATAGACTTCATGTTTTGTTGTTCTTTGTCTTATTAATTAAATAAATGTTGGTAAAAATCAAAATTGGCATAATTTATTATACTGGTGACTAAAATAAAAATAGATGTTATCGTTAATTAAATATTATACATACATATCTACCATGATTCATCTGTAGAAAAACGGAAAACAACTCAAATTGCCAATTTTGCCATCGCCATCACGGGTACTGCTTGAACAGTTATGTAACAGCACAACAATTTTTTGTACCAGCAGTTATCTTTTTATTCTTTTTGTAACAAATATACACATAAAAATCACAAAATACTTCATCAATAACCAACGTTGACGAAATAATCTCACTTGAAAATTCACAATAAAAAATGAGTGTATGGGTTTGTTGCTACTGAGTGTAGTCCCTGCGCCATTAATAGTGGGGGATGAAGACAAATATGAGGGGGATTCTGACTGCCATAGGTTTCTCCCAGTCGGTATAAACATTAACTACGCCCATAGTACTGATACTAGTCTTGTTCACAAGTTAAAAACGGTGTTAATTAGTCGTAAAAATATGGGCGATAGTTCATTGAATTCGGAATGACGCATGACGTTTAGAAAAAAGTATAAAAATTGTTTACCAGCACATAAAAAATTGCAAAAGTTATTAATAAATTAAGATAAAAAATGGCATTTAGTTTTTTGCAAATAATTCAGAAACTATTAATAATTAAGAAATTAAAAAAAAAGATTCTTAAAGAGGACGAAATTTCCCATAAAAAAAGGAACTGAACCTCCATTATTAATTATTTTAATTTAATGGTGAAAATAGTGCTTCGCCCGGCGAGCGCGACGCTGTCGCAGACCTGAAAATCCGATCGTAGCAAAAAAAAATTTTTTTTGTAGCTATAAAATATTAATTAAAAAATTTCAAAAAATTATCGGATCATCTAGAAAAATTTTTGTTATCAATATTTGTTATTATCACTGTTTTTGTATATCAAAACACTATTAGATTTTATAATTTTTTCACCTTCTTTTTATCGTTTATTGGTTTTTTGTTAACGTAAAAGATTAATAACTAATGAACTATAACAATTAAAAATATCGTAATGTGATTATTTCATAAAGTATACTTGTCACAATGTATCCAGCATCGGGGTTATAATTTTCATGTCTTAGTGTAACAATTATCTGATTATAAACATAACCGTGTACTCCAAAAAAATTTGTTAATTAACAATAAGCGCATTTTATGAAAAACGGATGAAAACAAATTTTTTTAAGTGGATATTGTTCCTTGGGATGTCTAGATGATCCGATATAATATTAATATTTAATAGCTAAAAAAAATTTTTTTTGTTGCTACGGTCGGATTCTGAGGTCTGCGGCAGCGTTGCGCTCGCCGCGCGGAGCACTATTTTCACCATTAAATTAAAATTATTAATAATGGAGGTACAGTTCCGGGAGTTAGGACTTTTTTTATTGGAAATTTCGTCCTCTTTAAGAATCCTTTTTTTTAAATTTCTTAATTATTAATAGTTTCTGAATTGTTTGCGAAAAACTAAATGCCTTTTTTATCTTAATTTGTTAATAACTTTTGCAATTTTTTATGTGCTAGTAAACAATTTTTATACATTTTTCTAGACGTCATTCCCAATCCAATGAGAATCGCCCATATTTTTACGACCTTTATCACTAATTAACACCGATTTTAAATTGTGAACTAGACTATACTGTGTTATTGTAGAGTAACGACAGACCACGAAGTGCCAATACAATTTATTACAAGTGAGAAGTCACACCATAATGGTGGGGCAATAGCACCTCCAAACATGTTTAACTTTAAGCGCAAACACAGACCAGAATGTTCGGCGTGAGCAGTCTGTGCGCGCGAGGCTGTCAGCTTATATTGCGTAGTGTTTACGATCCTTTCCTCTAGTAGGTTTTTAGTTAGTCTCTGTTGATATGTTCGCCGTGATCATTGCATCATAACGAATTGACATGCCGTGTAATTTGCATTTGATATTTTGGCTCATTACTTTGTATGCAGGCGCCACACCGGATTCCTCGTGACTTCGTGTTTCAAAAAACAGGGGTAAGTCTGAAATGATTAGATTAAATTTAGCACAATACCAAAGGAAAAATAGGATAATTAATTTAAATTTATTTACACTAACCTGTACAAAAATGTATTATTAGTATGTATATCTGGTTAGGTTTTGGTTGATGAGGCTAGACAACATTTATTTTAGAAAAGACCGAAACAATTCTAAAACGTTGCAGAAACATCTCGCGTATACATAGTTAACGTTCATATAATATACGTTTCATCCCAAAACCCATCACCCCAAAAGTGGTTTGGGGTTGAAAGTAATTTATTTATTACACATTTTTGTCAATTGTGTCACTAAATTCTCATAAATATTGGTTTAAAAATGTGTATTTTCTTGACTGTATGTTTTTTGAAAAATAAGTTAAATTCATATACTGGGGCTCCATACCATATCTTTATTAAAAAGTTATAAAATCTCAAATTGTACATGGGGCTTTCAGGCGAGGTTCTCTTTCAGATGTAAAATTTTCAACCCCCTTACCCTCATGTTAAGGGGTAAATTCAAGGGTGGAAGCCGTGAATTTATTTAAAGAACGTTTTTTTAAGGGCGCCATAGTTTTCTAAGAATTTTTTACATACAATTGCAGTTTCGACGAGAATTTTCTTTGAAAAAACATTTCCTACGTTTTATCGACTTGTAATAGGAATTTTGGGTGTTCCAAGTAAAATTTGAGCCTTTTTTTAGACTTTGTCAAACGAGATATAGCCCAGTCTCCATAAATCGAAATCATCAACTTAAAATATTACAAATCGCTAAAACACAGAGGTTTTTTCCACAGAAAAATCTCGATACTTTGTAGTTGCATGTAACAAAAATTCTTAAAAAATATTGGCGTTCGTGAAAAAATATGTTCAATAAAAAAATTCACCTCTTCGACTCCCGTACTACACCGTGATTTGAGGGTGTGGTGTGAAAGACAGGCAGGATTATCTCGCTTAGAAGTCTTACATATGTAAAATTTGAGATTTTATAAGTTGCGTGATTTTCTTATTAAAGGACCAACAGAATTTAATTAATTAATCTGACTTCGATATCTCGAGTTCTATGATCGCTGGAAACTTGATTTAAAAACATACATAAGTAAACTAGACAAAAAAGTCTATAACGAAAATTGTTTTCGAATATACAGGGTGAGCCAAGACGATTCCACAGGGTCAAATAACAGTTTTTTAAATGAAATGCCAAGTATGTATATCAGAACATTTTGTGAAACCTCTTTGTGGCCTCCTTTAACTCCTGTATTATTATTGACTTAATCCCAACCACTTGTATGTAATGATTTTTTTTTTTGTTGAAATTATACCATTTACACGTGTATATTAAAAATATCACTACAATTACAAATATCGATTTTAAGAAAAAATATGTTAGTAAAAAATACCAGTTATGAGACATCTGTGTGATGACACACAGACATTTTCACTTCCTAAAAGTATACAGGGTGGCCAAAAAGGATTTTTAAATTTACAACTTTTTTAACTGAATTTTCTCAATTTTTTCAAATGGGACACTATATTTTTTGACGATGTGATGTAGGATTGAAAAACAAACATTTTCATACGTACATCCCTATGGCTATTTGTGACCATTTTCTAAGTATTCAACAATAACTGCTGGCTAAAACACTTTGTAAGGCCAAAAAGCAGGGATAAAAAAAACAATAACTGCAAAATTCAGCAATAAAAATTTGGGTAATTCTTTACAACAGCCACTTCTGGTTTTTTTCGTGTTTTTTTTGCACACACGCGTAAAGTGTCTCTATAGAAGACATTTGCTGCAAAGCAAATGTTGCGCAAATGAACAATAACCCAACAAGCATACGGGACCGTGGAGCGAATAGGGGTGCTGGGTGGGTAAGAAACGAGGATAAAGGGAGTCCCGACGAAGAGTAGGATACATAGTCGCATCCGACCAAAAGTCGCATCCGACCAGAAGTCGCACCAGAGTAAATGTCGCAATCGACGGAAAGTTACGTTAGATGGAAAGTCGCATCCGACTAAAAGTCGCATCCGCCCAAAAGTCGCATCCGACTGAAATACGCGGTAGCTGAAATTGCTATTATTCGTAAAGTGGCATTCGTTGAACTCTAGTCGCATCCGACCAAAAGTCGCATCCGACGGTAGGTCGCATGAATCGGTAAATCGCATTCCAGGGAAAGTGGTATGCGAGGGAAAGTGACAGCAGAGGTAAAGTCGCATCCGACAAAAAGTCGCATTCGACGGGTGATGGGTTCCGACGAACAGTGTCATGAGAAAAGTCGAATCCGACGAAAAGTCGTACGCGACAAAAAGTCGCACGCAAAAAAGACATCCGTATATAATTCTCACCAAAGCATTATTGTGAAATGTCATCCTACGAAAAGTCGCATACGATAATAACGTAAATACGTGAAACTTGAATGGAACAAATTAAAGGGCAAGGGAAACATATTGAGAATATGGTTTTTTCGTAATATGTTATGGGGCAAGGGAAATAATTGATTTTGCCGCGTTATCATTCACATGATAGACAATCGTAAGTGTTGAACAGAATAAATGAAAGGGCAATAGAAAGATATTTGCAATGTCGCATTTTCGTACTCTGTGCTAGGGCAAGGGAAATAAGTGGTTGTGTTGTGGTGTCTTCTTAGACATATATGTATGTAAAGTGAGGGTTGCGAATAAATGTACAGAAAGTAATAGTGAATGACATACGTGTACGTTTTTTGCAACAAGATGAGAGGGCAAGGGGAATAAGTTAAATTGGGCAAGGGAAATAAGTGTTTTGTTACAGTTAATGTTTCATATGTCATTCGTTGTGATTTTAATTACACATACTTTTGTGAATTTTGATTCAACAAGATGAGAGGGCAAGGGGAATAAGTGTTTTGTTACAGTGAATGTTTCATATGACATTCGCTGTGATTTTAATTACACATTTTTTTGTGTAAATTTGTTATTGCACAATTCATGGGAAATGTAAATAAATTGAAACAGAGTTTGGTGGAATTTACGATAACCGTCAAATGGCGCGTTTCAAACAGTGGCCAATAGACGATAGCAACATCGAAATACTTATTATAGCTATCTACACATAAATAAACATAAACGTAAATGTTGTCAAATTGTGATAAGTATGTAAATGAACGTTGTCACATTATCCTAAATAATATTAATTTGTTGGTACTTACGAGATGTTTTGTGTGTGGTCTAATGTGCTGGAGGGGTGTACAGTTGGCCGGCCATTTTCCAAAAGACGTGTAAACGTTCCCTGTGATCTGGATGGCGCATTGCAAAAAGACATTCAGAGAGGTACCCTTCGTAATGGCGTTTTGTTCTACCGAACCGTGGCACTAATTTCCGCACCTCAACCCACAATCTCTCAATATTTTGAGTATGTGTTCCCGTGTCGGGATCCACAAAATTCACCGAATGGTTCACTGTTAAATGTTTATATTGGTTTTCACCTAAAGAGTCGTATGCACGCCAACAGTCACTGAAAATTGTAGTTCCCGGCGCAATTTTATTTTTGATGATGTCCACCAGTGTCCCGGCGGACCTATCCTCGACAGCAACTAAAAAAAAATTCCGCGATCCCCGTTCAATGCCCCCAAACACCCATTGACCCTCCAAATATCGTCCCTTATTATATTTTCTCTTGCCTATCTTTGCCTCATCTATCTCAACTATTTTCCCCTCACCACCGATCACTGTACTATTTTTTGATGCCCAAAAAATAATAACTTCTCGAATGAATGAACAAAAGTCTACGATAGTTTTTTGAGTAAGACCGAGTTCACGTTCAATATATTTTATTCTCGGTGGGGGTCGATTGAAATAGATGAAAACAAATTCTGCCACCGTAGTCACTGAAAGTTTTACACGGAAAAAGAATGTTTTTTTAAAAATGGAAACGTTTACATTACATTTTCGTTTGGTTTTCTTCGATGTTCTTTTTTGACACCGAAAGGTGTATGGATGTGCTACCGTGATTTCCATTGTCGATGCACATTTGACACATTTTTGATGACATGGTAGAACCCCGTGTCGATTAAAAAACGCCACTAATTTAACATCCGACGTTAGTACTTCGTAAAAACGTCTAGTTGTAAAATAGCACTGTTCACATTTATTAAATTCACAATTGAACTTGTCACTGTTTGTCGAAGTTGACGATGAAGGAACCGAAAACATTTTATTCGACAGAAAAAGAGAACTGCGGACAAAGAAATTGTAAAAATGCAAGTGAAGCTACTTGAAAGCGTCTGTTTAGATAAGCTGACAAATCGCAGAAGAGCTGTTTGTTTGTGTTATGTCCAATTTGAAATGGGAATCGAGTTTAAATGAAATTGTTTTGTCAAAATGTGTGTAAAATGTAAATGTACTGTTCACCCAATTTCCTTGGGAATCCCACGTGCAATTCGTTTGATATCAACAGGTGAAACACGATCTAATTTTTGCAGAGTTGTCAGATGTACGACTATGACAACCCCGTTTTCTTTGAAATGAAAGTTGTATTGTTGGTTGCATGCTGGAAGGTACCGTTTTCAGTATAAGTTTCCATCCGACAAGCACCTGACAAAGTTGCCAGTGTAATTTCCTTGTATTGCAGTGAATTCGTGTGCACAATGGTTTCTCGAAGTGTTGTTGAATCTTGGAATTTTTTTTGTGACATTCTAAATGTGGCACCTATTCGATTAAATAGATTGATCCGTTCAAAAGTTATGTTTTCGCAATTGAATTATAAGGATCGTTGTTTTATTACCGCATTCTGTTTTCAAAATGGTGTTTCACCAGATGTCCTGAGATCTTTTGTGTGGATGAACAGAAATTGCAACGTACAGAAATGTCGTAAAATGTTAGATTTATATACCTACTGGTCCCTACAGAACGAAGAGGGACATAACAGACGTAGTAGGTATAATGCTTACGATGTAATTGTGGGTCGCATTTGTGATTTAAACGGACGTATTGTTAGTGATTTTATTAACAGAAGAACATACAGTGGCAGAGATTAACTTTTTCTTTTGTTTTTGTGGTTAGTAACAAGTTTAACATACAGTGGCAGACATTAACTTTTTTTTGTTTTTGTGGTTAGTAACAAGTTTGTTGTATGCCGTGCGAAGGACAGGTATGTACATTTCATAGATTTGGCAACACGTACATGTTAATAGTCACTTTGTACCTGCGCTGTCAACCAGTAAAGAGTGATATAAAACTTGTGTAAGTTAAACACGACGTATGCGGGTAATCGTAAATTCCACCAAACGCATTGGAAATTTTGTTTTTTTTTTTTGGCCGTCCCCGTCATAAGCGCAACATATGATGATGTGGGATGTGTTCCTGACATGACGGAGCATCGTTCTGTGTGTTTGTTTTTTTCGTCAGGCAGAAGTGGCTGTTGTAAAGAATGACCAAAATTTGAAATGAGCGTTTTTTCAAATAAATCAAGAGAAGGTATTATAATAAGCGTGTTACATGATGCCGATAAAAACATCACACCAACAACAATCCAAAATTTGAAGGAAAGGATAATAAATGCTTTTAGAATATCACTCCGACAATTTTGTAAACAGTAGAAACCTCATTCCAAAGACAGCAATGTGTGTCAATCAAAATGGGCAACATGTGGAGCACTTTTTATAATGTCTTCTCTTGAATTAGGTACAAAAAAAATATATTTTTAATTTTTATTGCTGAATTTAGTAGTTATTGTTCAATAAATCGAAAATGGTTACAAATAGCCATAGGGGATGTACGTATAAAAATGTTCGTTTTTCAATCCTACACCACATCGTCCAAAAATATACAGGGTGTTCCATTAGAAAAAATTGAAAAAATTCAGTTCACATAGTTGTAAGTTTAAAAATTATTTTTGGCCACCCTCTATACTTTTAGGAAGTGAAAATGGCTGACTGTCATCACACAGATGTCTCATAACTGGTATTAACATATAATTTTTTATAATCGATAATTGTGACTAGTGATTTTTTTTAATACACACGTGTAAATGGCATATCAACAAAAAAAATCATTATATCCAAGTGGTTGGGAGAGTCAGTAATAACACAGGAGCGGAAGGAGACCATATATGTAGAGATTTCAAAAAAATGTTCTGATATTCAGGGTGGGGCAATAGTGCGGCGGACCTCGATATCTCGAGTTCTACGATAGCTAGAAATTTTTTAAAAAATTGCAAGTAAACTAGATAATAAGTCTATAACTGGATTGGAAATTATTTTCAAACATACAGGGCGAGCCAAGACGAAATTACAGGACCAAGTGCCTTTTTTTTAAATGGAATACTATGTATATGAGTACATTTTTTGAAACCTCTTTCTAGGCTCTATTCATTCCTGTATTATTATTGGCTATCTCCCAACCACTTTGATGTAATGAATTTTTCTGTTAAAATAATGCCATCTGCAGATGGATATTAAAAAAATCACCACAGTCACAATTATGGGTTTTAAGAAAAACTTGTGAATACCAGTTACGAAACATCTAATTAATGTTTTTGAATCATTTTCATTTCCTAAGAATGTACAGGGTGGCCAAAAATTAGTATTCAATTAAGAACTTTTTAAATTGAATTTTCTCAATTTTTTCAAATGGAACACACTGTATATTTTTCAACGATGTGATGTAAAAAAATGAAAAACGAACATTTTTTGTAAGTACTTCCCTATGGCTAATGGCTATGGCATTTTCGTTTTATAAATAAATAAGTGTTTATTTTTCAATTAAGAACTTTTTAAATTGAATTTTCTCAATTTTTTTTCAAATGAAACACCCTGTATATTTTCGACGATGTGATGTAGAAATGAAAAACGAAAATTTTTTGTAAGTACTTCCCTATGGCTAATTGCAACCATTTTCGTTTTATAAATAAATAAGTGTCAAATTCAAGAATAAACTTAAAAAAGAGGTTTCCTCAAATAATTCATTAAAAAAGTTTATAATAGGTGTTCGACGTGTTGCCCATTTTGATTGACACACGTCTTTATGCAATTTTGAAATGAAGCCATTTAGTGGGACCATTTCCATTGAAATGAGTAAATAGTATTTAACCAGTCCTTTACTGTAATGTTTTTTTGTAAATTTTTTTTGCTGTTTTCGTTATTCGACAAGCAATAAAACCTCAGTTTGGTATAAATTGTCGTGTACAAAGGAGCATTTGTCACACTTATCGGTCGTTAGTTACAATTTGTATTGAATTTAAAATATTTGGAATTTTACAATATGAATTTTAATAAAGCGGAACTTGTAGACATGACTTTTTTTGTTTTGGGCGAGTCAGACAGAAATTGTTTACTTGCCAATAGAATTTATCACAAACGTTATCCTGAAAGAAGGCTTCCTGATGTTCGCAGCTTCCAAAACCTTCTCGATAGATTTCTGAAAACTGGAAATGTCGAATATAAAAAAAGTGAAAGAATAAAACGTGTTGTGAACGAAGAAAATGTGTTTTCTGTGGTGCTGGCAACGGTTGAGAATCCCCATGTTAGTCAAAGAGAAGTGACCTCATTAGTAGGAATAAGTATAGTTACTTGATAGAGATAGTTAAGACATATAGCGAGAGCCTGCCATGTTTAGGCTAATATGCAGTTGCCGTATAAATCGGTGAAAACGTAGGGTCACTTTAACTCGTGATATCTCCCTTGTCATAATACCAATTTCAATAATTTTTTTTTAATATTGATCACTAATGAATTGATTCCATTGACGTTTTATTAATTTTTTTCTAATCACATAAGGAAAGATGTAGAATGTTAATAACAAAAAGTAAGTGTCGCACTACATGGTTATTTTCAAGAAGCGAAATTTTTTTTTTATTTTTTGAAAATATGTAGCAACATATACGACAAAAAATGAAGCCAACACATCAAATAATATTGTAGAAAAGAAAGTAAATAAAAAGGTAAACCCATAACGATTTTAGAACAGTTCTGAATTAAATATTTTTAAAACGGACTCTCGAATTGCCGTGTCGAGGCCCGTCGGCCTAATGCAATATAATCGAGTATGCGACGTGAGTCATATTACACAGCCAAAATGGTAAAACAAAATAGGATATTAAAGAAATAAAACACTTTAATATTTTTGCACTCTTTTAATATTAAATGTGTACATTTTTACTAGCCATAGATTTGCTGCTAAGAGAACTACTTTTAATTTTATTTTGACTAGCTATTTTTAGTCTAAAATTAATAAATTTAATTTTTATCTTGTACTCCACATCGTGGCATTTTAAAAGATGGGAAGAGTTTAATGGTAGAATTTTTGCTTCATACAATTTTTTAAGGTTTATATTTTTATCAGAAACAAATTTAAAGTATTTTCTAAAATATATCTCCATTGTAAAAAATAACTGAAAGGTTTCATGGTTACAAAAAAAATAACGTATTTTTTTGAAACATTATAAACGTACAAGCTTAGCATACTCTGCGGAATTAAAGTTTTTGGAGCCTATTGTATCAACACATTCTCTGCAAGTTTTTGAATTTTTTTAATACACTTTTTTCTATGTAACCTGCAATATTATATAATGAATTAATTTCACTGCTACTCAAGTTTTCTGGTTCCGGTAGTTCAGGTATTACCATGTCATTGCTCTCACAATTTGTTGGCGATGATAATTTAGGCATTAAATCTAAAAATTCTGACAAAAACTCTCTATCATCTGCATCGTAGCTGCCTGTGTTTACACTTTTCAAATACTGAAATGTGCAAATACTTTTTTAGACTATTTTTAAATTGCACTGCATTTGGTACCACCTGCTTAGACCGAATAACACAAAAGAAATTTTCCAGACAATCCTGAGTAAAACGCGAAGTTAATGAAAATATATAACCTTTATCTTCTAAAAAAAATTTGCTGTATGTCCAAAATCGATTGTGTTGTAATAATTACACCTTTTTGCACGGGTTGCCATAGTTCACGAGCTCCTATTTTAACACGTTTAAATAGGTATATCAATAAACGTTTTTAGAAAATCTAGCGTTTTTTTGTAAATGTCTTCATTAATTCTACTTAAAGCCATTATTGGATGCCTAGATGTCATTAATTCGAACCATTTACAGACGACCTCCACAAACCATGCATTAGTAAGATACTCAGGTCGTTTGAGTTCTTGAGCCATAAACTTTAATGCAGAACTAACCTGGGAGCTTAAAACATGAGAAGCATTTGACACTCTCATTTTCTCATAGTGAGAAGGATGTAAGTCCGCTTCATTTAATTTAGGAGCAAGTTTGCATTGAAAACTTCTCTGAAATTCTATTAAGTCATTTATGTGAGAAATATCTACACGATTAGATGGCAAACTAAATTGTACTTGAATATCTTTAGGAATTATTATTATCTTGTTGTTAACTAATGCGGACTTAATATTTTTTGAAAAGATGCGGAACATCCGGTGTGAAGAAAAGTTTTCGATCCGGAGCTGCCGGATTAAAACAAAAATTTTTGTTTGGAGTTGATGGACCCGCATTTACGTCAATTTTTTTCCACAAAGCCTGGTTCAATGGACCCATATCAGATGTTACACTGTAAACACGTAAACCAATTTCTTCCACCAAAGAAATAATGTGAATTAGAATATCTTGAATTACTGAAGCATTAACAGAATTTCCAGTGAAATGATAAGCCACTGTTTGCTTCCACCTCGAAGATATGCCACCTATAATTTGAAATTTTTAATGTTTGAATATCATTTTACATTTTCATATTTACCTATCATAAAGACGAACGCATGGGTGGCGAGCCCTGTATGTTCAGGAAGTGTAATATTTCGATAAAACGTCCATGTTGAAGTATCGTACACCTTTGCGGCAGTGATTGCCATCTCATCAATAAACACAATCTTTTTCTTGTTCTGTTTTAAACAGTGTCGGACTGGCTATGTTTAGGGCTCCTCGCTGAATTCCGCAGAGGGCCCCCTTTTAAGGTATTGAAGGGAACTAAAATCAAGAACAACGTATTTTATATTTTATTGCATTTTAACATTATGTAAAATCCAAACTTTACTACAACAAAAAACAAAACAACATTTCAATATAACAAAACTAACAACAAACAAAAAAAATATCAAACTCATCAAAAAAAACCAAATTAATATTACGAAACACGTACATATAAAAAACTGAAAGAACTTGTTGACCAAAGATAAAATTAATTACAAAATAGTTACAAATGTTTCATATGCACTCTAAGAACTAATTAGTATTCGTTTTAACTCTGCCGACGAACACGCTATTTCGTCAATTATTTTATTTTTATCTATCAGGTGTAGTATATCATTTTCAACATACATTAGTAACAAAAGGGCTTAATGGATTTTCAGAAAGCCCACTTCTTTCAGGCTCCTTTAATTTTTTTAATTTGGAAAAAACTCTTTCGCATGTGACTTGCGTGCAGGGTAAAGTTAGGACATATTTATACACAACATAAAGGGTATTAAATAAACCTGATTGAGAGAACAAATTCACTAGAACCTGGAAAACACAGGATAAGCACTGGGTGCAGTTATATCCATTTTGATGAATATTATTTTTCACCCAATCAAAAAATTCATCTCTTTCTTCATTGTCAGCCACGGAATCTACCGTTCTTCGCTGCATTTCCCCGAACTTTTTCCTGCATTCAGCTGTCAAAGCATCGTATTGGTCAGCAAATTGTTTTAATTCTACCAATATATTGACTCTATTAACACCAGTTAGTTCACTAAGCTTAATAAAAGTGTTTTCCGGAAACTCTGTAATATCAGAGAAATTGGAAATATCCTTAAATTGTTCTGGATTTAACCATGCACAATCCTTATAAAGGTCTTTATTAGGTACAAATCTCTCTTCAATGCTGGTTAAAGCACTATCAAGTATACTAAAAAGGTATTTATTTTAAAATTTTGCTCTGGCGTAAAATTACCAGATTCATCCGAAGCGATTTCACCAGGCATTTTTTTTTCTTATACTGACTCTTTGTTTTTTGAAATCATTTTCAATATCTATTAAAGGATCATTCCTAAAAACTTCATTAAAGTCAATAGCTAATTTTTTTACTTTTCTCATACAGTTTTATAAAATGAGTGTCACATCTCTTTGACTTTATCTGCTCTGTTAATTTTTCAACTACCCGCCACGCTTTAAAATAGCCAAGACATTTTAACTGCAAAAAAAGTTGATACAGGCGTAGTAACAGAATACAGATCTAAAATTATTATCGCAGTAAAAATGGTTTCAAACTTGATCCAATTTTCTAACAAACTTTGGGCTGTGAATTTACTTTTTGCATCATATCGACCGTTAATTATACTTAAAAGAAAATGTAAAAAAAGTAACAAACCTACAGTTTTCAATATGTTCAATTTTCTCTGGCAATTCAAAAATTCAAAAACAGATGAAAGAGCTTTGTCTTTGCTCCACCATCGTGTGGCGCCGATTTTGTTTAACCGATACAATTTTTCATGCCTTTTTTTTTTGTCGTTTGAGTCAAATTCCGCCAAACGCTCATTCTTTTGTAAGAATCGCTTAAAAATACAGCACCTTGTTGTACTAAACCAAATAATTTTTCAGCTTTAATTGATTGTGATGTTGAGTCCGTCATAACCAAATTTAAAACATGCGCTTGACTTCGGAACGGGCCCCTGGCGTGTTGGGCCCCTCGCGATCGCGAGTCGGCGGGCCTGGCTAGTCCGACAATGGTTTTAAAATTCGAAATTTTAATTTTCAAAAAATTCAATAACCTCATATAAAATTCCAGGGGCAAATTTTAAACCTTGTAACCTTCTGCAAACTGTTCTTAAAAATGGTAATGGATACTTTCGCTTCCTTAATAAGTCGTAATCGGAGGACCCGCAGGCAAACTTCAACTGGATAGCTTCTTTGATAGTTTCATTGGACCATTTCATCAAGTTTGTTTTATTTCGTTTGATGGCATTAATTTGATCTTTGTGAAATATATTATTCAGCAGTTCTGAAGATTTCTTACATTCTTGCAAACATTTTTTCATTTGTAACTTAATCTTCATTGTGTTAATAGTCTTGTTCTTTCTATCAATCTGTCTTTTTAATTTCACGATTTCTGACAATTTTTCATGTTTTTGCACTTTATTAAGTATGCTGGTGGAAGATGAATTACTTGATGGTGAGTGGCATATTATTATGTTTGTAGGAGTAGAATCCTCCATATCAGTCAATTCATGTTCAAATTCCACAGTATCTTGTAAAGAGCTGGGCTCATTTACTATACGAACTGCTGGTGGTTTTCGTTTCGATATTATTTTTGAATAACTGAATATTGTAGGTACAGCATCTACTTTTAGTTTGCGTTTTCCATCGACTCTGTTTATCTCCCAATAATCGGGCTCAAAATGAACTTCACAAAGAACAGAATAATTAGTCGGTTTCCATCCAACCCTTTTTACTTTACTAGCCCAAATTTTTCTGCGATTTGGGTCTCGAGGAAATACTTTCATAACGTAACCTTTGCTTGCAGAATTACTGGAGCCAAATGCTGAACAACCAGGCATCTAAAATATTCGAACAATATTTGGTTAAAGCAATATTCAGATATTTACATTGCAACTTTACACTAATGCAAATTTTCCGAATAGAGATATTTGTTATCATTTATAAGTTATAAAGAAGTACTGGATTTCACAAATTATTTATTTACCTGGTAAAATGCCAAAAATATACTTATGAATGTTTATCTGAGGAATAAAAAATAATTGAATGTCAAAAATGTTATGACAGAAAAAGTAATAAATGAAAAACGAGCCTCTGTACATTTATTTATGCGAAAATCAAAATGTGACAGGCATTCCGCTGATCATAAATACGAATCTCATTCACATTTTTTACTCCCAATTTAACCGCAATTTACTTAACTTTATTATTCTAAATGATACACCCTGTATACTTATACCAATTTAAAGACAATTTCACGGCAGAGCTGACTAGTAGTTAACTACAATTGTAGTTTAACTACAATTTAACTACTAACTACAAGTACTTATAAGGTAGTTGTGAGAATACACTAGTATTTTTTGAGTACCCGCTACTCAAATTACTTTTTAAAAGTAGTTAAACTACTAAAGTAGTTGCAACTACTAAAGTAATTGCAACTACTGTTTATGTGTTTTTGTAGAATTTGTTTTTATATATTTTTAAACTGTTCCTGTTACTACTGATATCGAAAAACTAAAAAAAAGTCCCTCTTAAATAGTAGTATATCTATATAATTAATTACAGGCCATGCAATACTGATCCGTATTTCTTTTATTAATAGAAACTACGATTATTAGTTCCATAAAATATAAAACGACACAAAAATAATATATTCGTATTTTCTATTAATAATAAAATATACTCATCAATATCGTCTGTAATTATATATACACTGTATACTGTGTTCTAAAGTGAGGCTGCATGCTGCATTTATTGCTATATCCATTATTATTAAAGATAGCCAACATTAACTTACACTTTTCATCTTAAATAATAATTAAATGAATTAAAGAGGTTGAAAATGGCAACAATGTGTAAAAATGAACTGTAGGTGTAGGGTAAGCTAGGCTGTCTGTTGGGTTATTTGCACACCGACGTAGAAAATAATTTTGGGGCATTTTGTCACGTCGCATATTGACTGGCTAGGCTGGCAGTATTGCCATTCATTTTACAAATTATAAGTACAGTTTAGACTTTGCGGTTATATAACATGACAAAAAAGGCCTTCAATGTCTTAAGTACATAAGTTCTAATGACCTAATTTGTGCTGTGCAACTGCAAGTGTAAAAAAGTGTACCTACAAAAAGTAGTTTGTAAATGTAGTTAAAAGACACGTAGTTAAACTACTTTCTCAATCAAAGTACTCGAGTACTTTTCAACTACAATGCATTTACCATGAGTACTCAGTAGTTGGTAGTTAACTACTTTTTCAAATGTAGTTTATGCAGCTCTGTAATTCGCGGACATTTGTTATAAATAAAATATGTTGAATTACTCTTACATCCGAAATAACTAAGTACCCACTTATATTATTTTAACTGCAATGTGTCGTATTAAGCCTGACATACTAATTATTTCCGAATTGAGATTCCTCAGAAACAAAGTATTGTTTTGGAATTTTCCTCTAGAAGAAAAATCAAGCTGTGTAGGTAATCTAGTAGTAAAATTAACATCCTGTACTACTTTAAACACTAATGGAGGCAACATATTAGAAGTATTGAAAATAATACCTATATCATAAATATTACAAAAAATGTTTCTTCCAAAATGATGATACTGTAAAAGAATTACGATACAATCTATGAATAACGCACTTCTAATATACATTTATTTATCGATGAGGAATGTAATAACATGCAGTTTTATTACACGTAGGTAATAATAAGCATATGAATAAAACGAAACTGTTCAATATAAATGCAATCTACTATTTAGTGAGATTATTACTTACCTTTGAGATGGTATATAAAAGAAATAAAATGAAATGTACACGGATACGTTTGCGAACAATACTGACCCTGCCGACTCAGCTCTAGAATAGCCTAAACATGGCGGGCATCTCGGAACACGAGTGCGCGTTATGTCTTAACTATCTCTATCAAGTAACTGGGCCAGAGGTAGAATGCAAGTTGATGTCAACTTCTTCAATAGTGTTTTATTCACTGATGAGGCAGCTTTTCATAAAAATGGATTTGTTAATTGGCACAATTTCCATTATTATGCTTCCGAAAATCCTCACTTTTTTATGTAAGTTGATAACCAACACAGATGGTCTATAAACGTTTGGGGAGGAATTATTGGAGAATATGTAATAGGGCCACATTTCTTTGATGGTACATTGACTGGAGCTATTTATCTTTATTTTTTGGAAAACTATCTGCCACAATTATTGGTAAATCTCCTTGGAAGAAATCGAAATAGGATGTGGTTTCAGCAAGATGGTGCTCCACCACATTATTTAAATGCAGTTAGAGACCACGTAAATAATACCTACCCTCATCAATGGATTGGAAGAAAAGGACCCACTAAATGGCCTGCTAGATCCCCAGATCTTACCAAAAAGGATTTCTTTTTATGGGGATACGTGAAGGAAATTGTTTATAGAGACACACTAATAACAGTACAAAATATTAAGGAAAGAATAACTGCCTTTAGATCTATCACACCGGCAGTTTTAGGAACAGTGGGAACCTCATTTCAAAAGCGTATAGAGATGTATGTCAATCAAAATGTCCAACATGTGGAACATTCATTATAATTTTCTCTTCTGAGTTATTTGAAGAAACCTCTTTTTTTTAAGTTTATTTTTGAATGTTGTAATTATTGCTCAATAAAACGAAAATGGTTGCAATTAGCCATAGGGAAGTACTTACAAAAAATGTTCGTTTTTCATTTTTACATCACATCGTTGAAAAATATACAGGGTATTCCATTTGAAAAAATTGAGAAAATTCAATTTAAAAAGTTCTTAATTGAATACTAATTTTTGGCCACCCTGTACATTTTTAGGAAATGAAAATGATTTAAAAATATTAATTAGATGTCTCGTAACTGGTATTCACATAAGTTTTTCTTAATACCCATAATTGTGACTGGTGATTTTTTTTAAGATCCATCTGCAGATGGCATTATTTCAACAAAAAAATTCATTACATCAAAGTGTTTGGGAGATAGCCAATAATAATATAGGAATGAATAGAGCCTAGAAAGAGGTTTCAAAAAATTTACTGATATACATAGCATTCCATTTAAAAAAAAAGGCACTTGGTCCTGTAATTTCGTCATGGCTCGCCCTGTATGTTCGAAAATAATTGCCAGTTATAGACTTTTTTATCTAGTTTACTTGCAATTTTGCAAAAAATTTCTAGCTATCGTAGAATTCGAGATATCGAAGTCCGACGCACTATTGCCCCACCCTGTACATACAGAAAAATTTTAGTTGACCCTGTATAATCGTCTCGCTCACCCTGTACATTCGAAAGTAATTTCCGGTGATAGACTTTTTGTCTAGTTTGTTTTTAAATCAAGTTTCTAGCTATCATAGAACTCGACATATCGAAGTCGGGCGCACTATTGTCCCATCCTGTATATCTGGAAAAAACTGAAAAATTCGTATTTTATTTTTCTCCCATATGTTGCTTATTTGATATCCAATATATTCTGTAAAAGCATTCAAAGAGCAACTGTTTGCGTTTTATATGATTTTTATAAAATAAAAGTATTATAATGATTCGTTCACTCAGAATCATCTCAGGATCAACTGTCACTAACTTTATTTTTTCTCATCGCACCTATACATAGATATTTTATAAAAATCATATAATGTTGTTTTAGGCATGTTTTTACAAAATAAATATTGGATGTCAAATGAGCAACATATGGGAGAAAAACTTAATACTTATTCGAATTTTTAAATTCTTTCAAGTTAGGTATCTGAAAAAGCGAATTAGATAGATACTTATAATTTAGTTCTGTTGACCCTAATGTCTTAGCAAGAATATCATGCAACTTTTCTCTAATTTGTCGGTTCTTGTAACTCGCAAGAAGGGGAAGTTAAAGCCGAATCAGTGGCGGCTGGTGGATTTAGGCTATACCCATATCTTAATTTTGGAGCCTGGAATCCAAATAATGTTTTATGGCACGACTATCAATATTGAATGTAGAAGTTTTGCAGAAAAAAAATTGGAAAAAAAAGAAGTTACAAAAAATGCGCTGCCGACTCAGATTACTTCTAGACCATTAGTAAAATATTTGCAAACTATTTTTTTTTTCGTAATCAGAAAGAAAATTTATCACCCCATTTTTTCCTGTTTTCGAAAATTTTTTATTTTTTGTATGTTGTAAGTTGACATTTTGAAATTTAAGTTCTTCATTGTGTAAATTTCAAAATGTCATAACTATAAAAAATCAAAATTTTCGAAACAAAAAAAACCGGGTTATATATTTTCCTTCTGATGACAAAAAAAAATAGTTTGCAAATATTTTTTAGCCTTTGTGCATTGTTAATTTTAAGAATAGAAAACACAAAAAAAAAGTAAATGTATTTCAAAATAAAATCACAAGAATATTTAATATAGGTATTCTTTAATTTTTAATTTACTGTTTGTCACTGTTAACCAATTCTACAATAATCCGACACAGTAATTGTAAATGCACAACTGACCTGCAGACATACATATGTATGAAACGAATAAATTTATGGCTTTGACCCTTTAAGAAAGTTGCAATCTTACACCTACCCGACTATAATTTGTAATACATCCTCCTGATTCTCCTCCAACGATTCTTCTTCAAGTATTATCTGTCCTACATATGTCTGTATTTATGTATGTATTTACATACATATGTACGTTACTTACATTCCACTTATAAAAAGTGGAAGTCTGTCTTTGTGGCCGACATTTATTAGACTATAATTGTCCTTAAGTTTCAACATACTTAAAAAAGCTAGACCTGTTTGAGATTAAAATTGCACCAGTAAATAAAATTTAAAAACACTTTAAATGAGTGGAACAAGGATAAAAATTTAAGGCGTGGATTTTGATTACTTAGACCAATCCGACTCAATGTAGTACTTACCTACCTACTTTCGTTTCTCTGGTCGCCTTTGTCCGAGTATGACCTTGCACGACAGGCTAATTCTCTAGATCAAATTCTAAGAAGTTGTAGATGTCTTATTTATTTTATTTTACTACTTACTTTGAATCCTAAGTTTTCCTAACATAATTTAAAATGCATTCATTTTTTAGGAATAAACATGGGAAGATATTTGTATTGTAAGCGAAAGAACCAACACGACGAAAGGGGGGGTAGATAGCTGATATGAATATTTCTGATATTCCATAGGCGCGCTGTAGATTTTTAATAAATATAAAATACCTTAACTTTAACTCTTGCAATTCTTATATAATACATTGCTTAACATACATATCTATTATCTATCGAATGATCCTTAAATAATGTGTAAACACATTTTTGTAAAAACATTTTAGAATGTTTAAAAAAAATCTAGTTTTAAAAAATCTGATTCTAAAAAAATACTAAGGTGAACATATTTATATAATTACTGAGAAACAACATTCAAATGATTGTTTTCTAATATTGTAAAAAAAATAAATGATAAAGGTATGAATAAATATGCATTAAAATAATCAGAAGTGACTTATAGGTATTATGATTCTTATTAACATTTATTTTAGCGTCGAGTTTAGTAGTGTAAAAAATACTAGATTAGTTTTATAATAAGGATCCGATAAATGCTGTAAAGTACTATTATTTACATAGTAGATATTTTGGGTAGCAAAATTAACAGTAATAAAATAACACACAATAGATATACTTAACATCTGAGTCAATAACAACCACAGAACGTCAGTTCTTTGTAGCAATAATAAATTTGAGGGATATGAAGTTTACAACACAATCCTGCAACAGAAATTGGACAGTCAGCTCTACCGCGCATTTTTTAAACCGTGACGTCACCTTATCGACCATTTATAAAGTATATAAAATATAGAATAAATAAATATAGTTTAAAAAAACTAAAAAAACGCGCTTTTAAAGCACATCAAACTAAAAAGTGAAAAATAATTATTAATATAAACTGAAAACAATAATGAACGAAATATACTAAGTATTATTGTGAAAAAAGCGTGGGTTGCTCGATATACGAAAAATATGGCACAAAGCGCCCCACGCTTTTTTTCACAATAATACTAGTATTTTTCGTTCATTATTGTTTTCAGTTTATATTAATAATTATTTTTCACTTTTTAGTTTGATGTGCTTTAAAAGCATGTTTTTTAGTTTTTTTAAACTATATTTATTTTTCACTTTTTAGTTTGATGTGCCATGAAAGCGTGTTTTTTATTTAAACTATATTTATATTGCTTATTGATGCTGATATTATAACATATTACGATCCAACAGATATTTCTGAAAAAAAAAAATATTTTTTTATTTCAGCCATGGGATTTGAACTCACGCTCGAGGAGTCAGTCGTTTCGCGTCGACGTGCCTTAGCCCGCTCGGCCAACGACTGAACTGACAATCATTGAATGTACTTACAATATTAAGCCTCATGGTCTCCCGCAGAGGATACGTGAGGAAAGGAAATTATTTAATTCTGGCGATCCTGATCAGGATAATGATATAAACTTATCAAATTATTGTATTGTTACCGGTTCTTCGTAAGTGTACAAAGTTTCAATTAAATCTGTCCGTTTAAAGTGGGTCAAAATCGAGTCCAAAGAGTCGGTTACAAACAAACAAACAAACAAACAAGCAAGCAAGCATACAGGTGAAGCTAATAAAAGCGTGTTAAAAAGTAAGTAGATACACTGAAATACCGTATGTTTTAGCGTATATGTAAATAATTAATAAGTAGAAAGTGTAATGACACCTTTGGCAGTACCAAACCAAACTATTATACACGGGGTCTCAATGCTTCTCATTGATAGCGAGTTACGTATCCTATGTTATGCCTTATCACAGGATGTGGGCTGAGATAAAGCAACCAGCAAATTCAGCATTTGTAAGCTTCTGTTCTTTATTAAAATTATAGTTAGTTAGTTACGAGTATCGAGACGTGTAACAACTCATTTTTATTGTGAAAATAAATTCTTTTTAAAAACTGTTCTTCTCGACTTTAAATCATAACTAGCGTGTACAATTTACGGTTCTATCAAAACACACGGACGTGCTGATCCGGCACCTTTTTTACCTGGCGAATGTATCTATTTGATAATAAGCTCAGATACCGATTTGTTTCTTATACAAATATATATTTATTGCGTAAAATAAAACTACGTCATCTCGATAATAAATATTTATTGTTTGTACCACAAGGCCATGAAAATTTCGAAACTCATAGTTAATGTCGATTAAAATTTATTTGTGACATAAATCTATTCGTAATTTATTTCTCGTAAGTAAGAATGGAAAACTTACACTTTCCTAGTACCTATTTAAATTGTGCCATTCTTGACTTACACCACTGTTATTTGTAAGTGTGGAATTGAGCTCCAAGGTGGCGACCCTTCGTCTCCAATATGAAGTAAGACACTTCGAGGGAGTATCCCTTGCGCGCGTGTTTTCAATCATTACATATTTGACTGACTGGATTTCATGTATTAAGCGACCTGCACACCAGCATAGCATATTTTTCAATGATTTCAACTTTAACAAGTTCATGTAAATACCGACCCTAATTTGCACAGTACTAATACATTCCTCACATTCTTTTGCCGGTTTTCTTTCGCTTGACAGATAGTACCTATTGAGTTTAATAGTATGTATGTATATAAATACAAGTTTTTTCTAGTTATTAAGTGCGTTATTTCTAACTGAGATCTCAAGATATTTCAGTAGATTTCAGTTCCGGCAGGAATGTTACTGGTTTCTTTTAGTTATCACATTTTGATCAGGGTTGCCACGAGTAGAAAAAATATTGTACTGACAACTTACACAGTTGTTGTGTAATGAATCGCGTTAAATATGAAATATGAAAATGCATAAATATTTGTAATGAAACAAACAGTAATTTTGAAACAATGTTATGAAATAATTAATTTTTGTAGGTACCTTAGAATATTCAAGTTATCTATTTACTAGCATAAGGAACTACCATCTCTCGTTAGAACTACCTAACTTATATTAAGTGTATGTTGGCAGTTCTATTTAGTTGAAACACGGGATTTTAAAAATTACTAATCCAGTTAATTTTTTTAATTTTTTCTTTTTTTTATTATTTAGTCTAAAAATCATAGTTAATCCTAATGCGAACAAATTGTAATGAAATGCGGTGATTCGAAAATTGTAGTATCGACGTAATGACAGCATGCAAATTGTAATGAAATCGTTACAATTGTAATGAGTGACTGTGGCCACCCTGATTGTGATATTAGCTGAGAATTCTCAGTTCCCCCTTGCCGATCTGCACAACCTGTTTTATATTTCGGTATATCATCTCACTTCACAGGAAGGAGAAAATTTTATCTTTGACATTTGGTCAGTAAGCAAACGATTCTAAGGTTAGGTTAACTTAATTTCATGTATATTTCTGAAACTAAAACCTTTCTTGTGTAAAAATTTGTGCTAATTTAACTCCAATTTGGTATTTTAATGTTTAATGTTCATTATGTTATATAATAACAGAACACGAATAGATAAATAGGAGGGGGAATATCTCGACTTGTTATTTGATATTTTTTTAAAGTTACAGAAATATTAGTTAATCTCATTAATATGAGATGTTGCGTAGAAAGAATATTATCAAAATATGATGTGATAGTTAGCATCTCATAGTAAATTCTCGGGCGTAAATAAATGCATATAAGAGGGCCAACCAAATTAAAATTAGAACCATGAAAATAGGATGATTTTTTTTTAAATACCTATAATATACTAAAGTTGAATAAATTAAAAATAGTTCATTTTTAGTTATTAAATATAAAATTATTTAGAAGTAATAATATCAATTTAGAAATAAAATTGAAACAATATTAATGAAAACCAGGGTTGCGACGATTTAAATCAATTTGATTTAAATCGTGATGTAAATCATGATTTATATCAACTGATTTTTTAAATTTAAATCATGATTCAAATCAAGTTGTGTAAAGCCAGTAAATCAAACTTCTGAAAATTCAAATAAAAAGTATAGTTTATTTAAAAGCTAGATACAAATTAAACTAAAAAAAAAAATCAAATAAAAAGAAGAAAAGAACACTTAGGTTACACATATAAAACAAAAGTTACCTTCTTAAATGTACATTATAAATTAGGTGCCTACTTAAAAGCAGAAACATAAAGTAAACAAATTAAACAGAACCAACTCTAAAAGAAAATAAAACATGATTTACTCCAAAACAAAAATTTTAAATTAGGTTAATTATTGTAAAGTTTGTACACAAAAAACTAATTTGGCTGCTTTTTCGGTCCCTAAACGTCCAAGATCCCCTTAAATAAAATAAACAGTTATTTAGATTTACAATACCTGCAGTTAAATCAACTTCCTGCACTTTTCATGATGGCCTTTTAATCTTTGAACAAGTCCTTGCATTTCTTTTTTACAATTTTTACACACCGCTCTGTTACTGGTTTTTCCTTTTTCTGTTTTTTTTTTTATAAAATAATCCCAAGTTTCGTCTTTCTTCCTTTCCGCTCATTTTTATTTTACACTTCAGTCGCGCGTCGCCTCGGCATCTATGAAATTAATGAAACCGACCACCAAGCTTGTCAGAACAAGAAAATGCTGATTTTTTATTGTTTGTATGAAAATATAGACCATATAGAGAATTTTTCCAGTGACGTGAATAATTTATATGTGCAAATTGGTAGTTAGAGAATATAAAAAAAATAGTGTATGGAAAAATGGTATTTGTTTTCAAAAAATTAGAGTAGAACTGCAAATTTTTTGTTCTAATCCTAAGATTTGAAATACATTTTTTATATTGTTAACATGAACATTATCAGCTAAATAATTTAAATTAAAGTCACCAAAAAATAAGAAAGAGTTTTTGTATTTTACCATCAAGTCTTCACACCAGTTTCCAACACATTCTATAAACTCATCATGTCTTGAACTTGGCGAATGATATACCACTCCAATACACCACACTGAATTGTCTAACCATACTTTTATAAACACACCAATAATTAGTTTCTAGTACATATTTTTTTAAAATAGAGAATTTTATCCCTTGTTTAAGAAATAACAACACTCCTCCAGTATGCCTACTACTTGAATCTACTCTAATAAGTTCATATTTGTCTATCGATAATTCTAAATTTTCCATGTCATCTGTTGTTCGTGATTCAGATAATAATATTATATTTGGATTATAACAAACAATATCATTTATAACTTGATCTTTATTCTTCGTGAAACTTTGGATATTCATATATATATAGCATCTATATTGTTAGGGTATATTAGGCAGCTTTATTAGTTTTTTGTTTTATTAACTATTTAAGGTATATTGTTAATATATTTTATAACCTTAGTATCGTCATTAAGTTCTTCCAGTTGCTTTTTGATTGAGGCATAATATTCTCTTTGCATTTTCGTCTGGTCTCCAAAAATTTTTACATTTGGTATATTTATTTTATTTTTATTTTTTAGTAGAAAAACAGCATGGTTGCGACTTGGTAAAATTACTTTTATTGGACGATTTTTTCCTGCTTCATATTTTCCCAATCTTTGTATTTTGCAGCTATAATTTTTCAAACTGCTCATCGATACCACTATTTTTTAAAATATTTTTAACTGTTTTTGTATTATCGCATATTCTGCTTATTTTTGTTGATTGTGCTGACTCTTGTATGTTTGTTACAATAATATTAGTCACCCGGTTTTGTCTTTCTTGCATTTCGTACATGAAAGACTCCATTTGCGTAAAGTTCGTAGAAAAACTTTGTTCTTTACGACGCTCTTTAAGTTTTTTTATATCATCCTTAAGGCCCTCTACTTCTTTTATCAAGACATGGATTTTTCTGAGTCCTTCTTCATAATCGGAACACAAAAAAATTAGTTTTCTTTTTCTCAAAGTCATACACCTAATTTCATCATTTGTCAATTCCAAGCAGGTACAACAAAAGCATCTTTTACAGCTGTCGCAGTTGAAAGCCTCTTTACCATTTTTATTACACTTGCTACAATTGCTCATTATCACTTCCAGATGATTTCTTGCAGGTATAACAAATTCGTTAGTTGCCAGATGTTGAAGTCTCCTTATGGTTTCTGTCCTCAGTCGCACGTGTTGACCACTCGTTGAACAATACACTTTCAAAAGTGGGATTCTTATTATTCCAATACTGTACAAAATTAATTTAAATACTAATCATACCCTAACTCAAATCATATGTAAAGTTACATAGATCTACGCAGAATTTTTTAGCCTTTAATTCAATTAATTTTTGTATTTTTTACCGAAGTTTTTAACCACTATTTTGACGATTTTAACTGGAGCGTCTCACTTTATGTCCGGTCACGACCACTAATAGAACTGCAATATTGAATATTTCATAATCGAATTAATAATTCGAGATATTTAATCAAATTAGCCATTTTAAGAAAGTACAGTGGGCGGCGTAAGTTTTTTAGGATAACTGAATTATTATTTCATTTATGATTTTTATAATCATGAACACTCCCCGGCAGCTCTCTGTGGAGAAGTGGTATGTCATCTCATCTTTCACTCTCTTACTCTCTCATCAATTATATTATTTATAAAAATTGTAAATGATAAAATAATTAAGTTACGTTTTCAGACGTTTATGCCGCCGATTTTACTTTCTCAGAACACACCGGCCGCCACAGCCACAGCGCACCTATCTCTGTTGCACTGCATCAAAATCATCGAATGTCTCATGTTCTCATGTCCCGCCTCCGTCTGCACATTTACGTATGCCTAGTATAAGTGTTTACGAAGTCAATTGAAACCGTATAAAAACTAAAAGCCTGCAAAAACCGTCGGCATCTTTTTATTGTACATGGGCGGAGGTAAATAGAAATGCTTGTCGTAAGAAAATGTTATACTTTTTTGAAAATTGTATTAATTTTTATTATTTTCTGTTTATTAGATAGGCTATTTTTGTTCATTTCGCCAATCACAATTTTTGAAATATTATGTCAGTTTTAGATATAAAGTCTAAATATTTAAATTTATTGGGTTTAGTTTTAAAGTTAACCCATACTATATTGAAATATGTTATTGCTCAGCAAGGACCAACGAGAAGTTTTGAACATATCCTTGCCAGGATGAGGGAATGGGACAGGTTAGATTAGCGAGGGGCAAGGATAGTAAAAAATAAAATTAAAGTTTCTTCTAAAATAAAAATAAAAATGTAAGTTTCTTAACCAAAGCAAAGAATTAGTACTACAAAAATAAATACTTGTTTAGATAAAACATAAATAAAACCAAAATTAAAATATGTCTCTAGAATAAAGTAACTTAAATTAAAATTTCTTGTCAACTAAATAAAATATATTCCAAGAAATGTAACAATAAAAAAGATACCTTACTAACAAAAAGATTAAATAAATATGTCCAAAATACAGTCTACATAAATACATACAGAGAAGTTCCCTCCGAAATTCCATACCGTTCTCTTACGTTCATAGGTCCTGTTTCATATAAAATTTCTAACTGCTTTAAAAATATTTTTCATATCTCCTTTAAATCAACTAACTCTATAGAAAAGTTGTTTGTCAATGGTAAAGACCTAATAGATCCACTAGATATATGTGGGGTTTATAAACTTTCGTGCAATACATGCAGCGGCACATATATTGGTTGCACATATAGAAATTTTAAAACACGGTTAAAAGAACACGTCCGGTGTATTAGCTCATCCTCAGGTTTTTCCCATTTCGCCAAACATCTAGTAGATAACAACCATACATTTGACAATACTCTTAAAATATTACATCTCGGTGACAAAGGTAGTTTGATTAATAACCTTGAAAGTTTAGAAATCCTGAAAGAATCAAGAAATCCCAACACATTATCTCTGAATTCACAAATCCAATTTCAATCTTCACTGACTTTCCCTGTGGTTGTCTAATTTATTTTATTTTATTTTCTCTACTGAAATCTATTTCCATATGCTCGATATTATAACAATATAACCTCATTTACTTATAAGTGAATATTACCACTACGTTTAAATGCATTTTCGCTGCTATCACCATCTGCAGTTGAATATAATAAACTCCACTATTGTATAAAAGAAACCTGGTTCACACATAGTTTTCAACCTTAATTTTTAATTTTTATTTAACGTTAGTTCTTAGATAGTCCGATAGAGGGCATTATTTTTAATCAATTTTCATTATTAAAAAATATTTATTCCCTATTAGATTTTAAATTGTTGCAGTGTATGTATGTGATTAAAAGAAAAAGCACGTTCATTTTAAGAATTTTATTAGAAAGTTAATTAGATACAAACAAAAAAAAAATTATATCTTACATTTACTTACAATTTTGACTATGTTGCAAAACTGTTTTAATTTTAATTTTGACTACCCTGGTTTTTATTTATAAAAATGTAAGTATTATATAAAAATGACCCTCTTTTTTACACATTTCAATTAATTAAATTTTACATAATTCTATGTTATAATTTTAAACTAACGTAATCCTTATTATTTTAAATAATTTCAATCTTTCTTGTACACAAATTTTATCAAACAATTTTTTACCAATAAGTTTTTACTAGTATAAAAAAGTGGAAATAATTGTCTTCTGTATTCTTGTTTTTTAAGTTTTATTAACTTATTATTAACATTTATATTTATGTATGTATACTCATTTTCTTCAATTATTGTAGTCCTGTGTCTGAAGATGTGAAGTAATTTACTTGTTCATGAAACCGGTTACACTAATAAAAGGAATTTTATGAGAATTTTTCTGTTTGCCTTATCATGAATAATTACTCATATGGGATTAACCTACCTACGTTAATAAAAAAGTAAACTTCATACCTAATATAATATCTAAATATTTTGTTCTGAAAATATATGTATATTAAAAAAGTTAAAGGCTAAAAGTTGACGCGTCCGAATCTTCACTTTCTGAAGAGGAATCATTACCCGGTTGAATTATAATCGGCGCAATGGGGGGTAGTGTTGGATATTCATTTTCTTTATTAATTACATGCCGAACGCAATTTTTCTATAAATCAGTATTGTGGAGGTCATTTATTACTTCTCTTATATGATCAACCACTACCGCGCTTTACGTTGGAGAGTTATTACATTTTCGCAAACGATCTTTTAAAGTTGCCCAAACCATCTCGATAGGATTAAATATGCAATAGTGCGGAGGTAAGCGCAAAAGTGTATGACCGTGTATATTGGATAAGTTATCAATAACATATTCCTTTTTGAAATTCTGTTCTTTTACTCTTTTCAGTAATTCGCGCTTTATTGGAACTTTTACAGGAATTTCCATATTTTTTTCTCTCATGAATTTTAAAACGTCTTCCTTTCTTGTACTGATGTTTGGTATTTTATTTAATATTCGCGAGTGATAAGAAGCATTATCTAATACAATTACCGATTTAAGCGGAATATTTGGTAAAAGCTGTTCTGAAAACCATTTATACATATTATAAATTATACGCCGGATTACATTTACAAAGTCAACGCATTATTTTAAATATATATGAACGTTTAAAAAGCGAAAATCGTGAAAAATGTGAGAAAGAAATAAGAGAAAGTATTAACAAATTAACTAAAATATTAAAATCAACAATTTATCGTGTAATTAAAAAAGGAGATGTTATATATCACGGAACAAATAGGAAAAGGAAAAATATGAAATTAAAAAATATTGATGATGCTACCAAAGATGTAATACGGCGTATTATTTATAATATGTATGAAAAAAATATAGTTCCTACGTTAAAAATGATTCGAGAAAAATTAAGGGATTATCCTGATTATAATTATAGTTCTCTAGATACACTACGAAATGTTTTATTAGAATGCGGTTTTAAACATAAAAAACTTGACAGTCGTATGGTAATTATGGAATCGCGACGTATAGTAGCACTTCGGGTAGATTATTTGGAAAAAATCACAGAATATCGTAAACTAAACAGGCATATAGTGTATCTAGATGAGACGTGGTTTGGCACGCATGATGTAGTTCAGTATGGTTGGGTAGACGGTTCAAATAATAGGTAAGGGGACAATTTTTTTTATTACTTTAATAGCATCTACAGTTTAAAATAATTGACCCGTATTTTTTTTTTTATTAAATGTCTTATGCGTAAAAAAAATTCGTAAAGTTTAAGCGCTCTTTAAACGGTCAGATATTCCCGCATTTTCCCAAGCCAATTGTATTGGCTAGTATTCGCCGTGACGTAACAGCGTAGACAGCACAGATTCAGCGAGGAAACATGCTGCATTGCCATGTTTCTAAATAATTAAGATAATATTGTGTTGATGTAAAGCAATCCTTTATTATAGTATTAGTAAACCATTAGACATTAATCGATGGTTAAATATAGGGAATGCTTACATGCTTTGTGTTTATATTTGTGTTAAAAGAAATTATTTTAAAAAGCTAGATATTAAACTTCAGGGAACATGCTTCTTTTTTTAGAAATTTGGCAACGGAGCTAGTTGAATATTTAACCTTAATGTTTTGTTTGTTGTTTTGTATATCATTACATTATTTTGAAACTTAAATGTCTGTAAAGAAGTGTTTTGTACCTGGTTGTGGAAATGTTAGTGAAGTTACAGTTACGCAAATTTACATTATCAATAATTATAACACCTGCACTATAATAAGCTTGTTTTAGTTTTCTACCCTGGAATGCGCGCGTCGTATCTACGCTGTTACGTCATTATGAGACCGCCGATTGCTTTCATTTGAAATACATCCTCATTTCCAGCATTTTCATTTCACAATTAAACAAAATATGTTTACTAAAATTATATTTTAGTAATATTTATAGTGAATTAAAGGTCTCTACTATAATACCATGATGTTTCTTTTTGTAATTTTGATTACAGTCCCCTCGCCTATTGGTGAAATTAGGTTATCCAATTAAAGCAAATTAAATCTAATAACAGAAACAAAGTAATACCAAACTTTATAAACGTACCTGTGAGGTTATAATAACACAACAAATTTGGGGTCCTACCACTAAAACTAGACGATCACGAAAAAAGGCCAATTAATTAATTATTACCAGTCGCTTCACGGCAAGATAAGACGTATGTAAGGGAAATCAATTAAATAATCGAATTAATAAAATCAGAGTATATACCAAAGTAAATACTCGACACAATATCAAAATAGAACAATATAACAAGAAAATAATTGACGGGGGGTGGGCCGTCACACTACCATAATAAAGAACTATAATCTCTATTCATTTACAAGATCCAGCGTACACAGTGATACCTACATTGCATTGCAATAATTGGATAATCGTCAATATAATGCTCGTGGCGAAAAAGTTATTTTGCTACATTCACGAAACTTTGAAAATAAATGCAGTATAAATTCGCAAATTGATGGTGCAAGGCAACAGAGTTAATATCGCATATATCACATATAAAAATGAATTAATTGTAAATATGTTAAGGTCTATTCTGTAAAATATCGTTGCATAACGTATCGTATGATAACGATTATCGTTTACTAGTCTTCTAGCGATAGTTTGAATGATCTTGTAAAAATTCGAATTTAGTAACCAATGTCGTTGAGGTTACTCAATTGAACAACGATTACCGCTTTTTTTGTAAAATGGTTTCCTTTTGTTTATATTAATTTTAAATACGACACACAATTCTGATCTGCAGAAATGACATACATACGTACATCTGTAACTGTTTCCTTTTGAAATTTACTTCTATGTATTTGTAAGAAAATAGATGAGCTAGACTATGGGTACGGGACTTTTATAAAAGAAAGTATAAAGTTTCTAGTTTTATCAATGTGAGAAAGAACGGATAAAACTAGCAGTGATTTTAATTATTAACCAGGGCCGGATTAACACCTTTGGGGCCCCTGAGCAAGATATATACGGAGGGCTCGGATATAAAAAATAGCAGTTGTGGCTCACTTCTAATTATATTTTACCCAATAAGTTGAGTCTCTTAATGAAACTGATAACTTTATTGGGTGAGAATGTGTTCAGATCCTCTGGCAGCAGTTGCCTTTTGCCAGATATTGAAAATCAGATTTTCTTCACACCGGGACAGGTGCATAAGACGTGATCTGCCTTTTCATCATCCTTCAGGCATAGGCGCCACTCGGCGTTTTTGGGTTATAATTTTCAGACAATTCAAAAACAATCCCCGAATTGCACAGAACTACTTTCGCATTTATTCAGTCCATAGAATCGTTCCCTGACCGTCCAAGAACAATCAGTCGCCCCAGAAAACCCGAACGCCCCAAACGCATCATTTATTGATTTAGATAAACGAGTACGATTAGATACTAAACTAACTTTGTATATTTACAAATTAAATGGCTGGCGTCTTGGCCTTCATACAACACGCTGCCACTAGTGCCGCTTCGCTTACAAGCTTGCGCAAAAAATAATCAGAAAACAGTTCACACTCTAAACCAGAGACTAATTTGAGAGTTCTTGAATCGTCCGAGAACAATTCTGGATTTAACGCGTACACGAAACTCCTATTTCGAGAACGGTTCATTAGGGCACCGAATCTGATAGTTTAGTCAGGTAGGCCTATTAGGGTTTTCAGGTTTACCCTGTTTTAAAAGTTTCTTGGCTCTTGATTTCAAAGGATATTTTATAAACGCCTACGAATAAACTAATTCTGGTAACTCTTGCCAATACTGTGCAGTTTTCCTTTCAGCGCAGATTGAGATAACCATCTTAGCAGTACTCGAAGATATATCAATTATCGGTTCTGATTCGATGATTCGTGATCCTGCTCCTTCTCTGGTTAAGGAGTCGTCTATTTCGGTACCTTCCATACCAGAGTGACCGGGTATCCATACCAGAGTCACTTTGTTGTTTGTGCTCAAATGATTTAGAGCTTTCTGAGAGTTCCATGCCGTTTTGGAGTTATACCGGTGGGAGCCAAGAGTTTTTATAATTGCTTGGTTATCTGAGAAAAAAAAACTGTACTGTAACAAAAAAATTTTTATAAATCAATAAACATTGTTATATGAAAGAAAAAACGAAACAATCTAATCTTTAAAAAAAAACATTAAACAAATCATAATTAATTTATCACAGAAAATAAATACTATCGCACACTTAATATAAAAAAAATAATAAGCAGAACCTGGGAAAGCCAATATCATTTCTAATCTCGTTTGTGTTCAGTGGGTTAAGAATTCTTAATGGACAATAGTCCCAAGCAGCACCAAAGTGACGGGAACTGGTATCGGAACTTTAATATAGTAGGCATTACATAACTGTCACTAAATTTGCGACTTTAGTGTAAAATTCACCTTGTAGTATACCTGTAGTCCACTGAATTCAGGTACTATATAGTTCCTACACTTTCAAGTAACTGCTGCAGTATGTGCAACGTTGCGAATACTACTCTGTTACTTGAAGGCATTCTCAACTTTTAAGTGAAAATTGGTAGTAATGCCGACTGCAATGTGTTACCAAAGAATCACTTCAAAGTAATGGAACTAAAGTGTTCCATTTAAAGTTCCTGTGATGTTGTCGGTAAATTTTCTGGAACTTTAAAGTTGTGTAACTCAGTGACATTTTGAGTAATAATAACGTAACTTCTACGAACAAAGAGACTTTAAAGTAATTTTTACTGCTCCCCACTAGTTCAAAATGACTACAAAGTTACGTATACCTTGAAAACCCACTATAAAGTGATATAAACTTTAAAGACATTTATGTAAAGAGTTTCTTGTTCCCAACCGTCGAACATGGCGTCGAAGAGCGGTAAAATAAAAAAAAATTCCGGCATTCATCGATCTCTTATAGAAAGTGAAGTCACAGTTAAATGATGTTAACAATTTAACAAATTTTTTGGCTAATGCTGAACCGGCTCCTTATTCTGCGAAACAAGTAAATGTAAATGACCATGTTAAGGAAATGGGACATAAAGAACCTATTCTGTGTGAAGGAACCAACAAATGGTCAGGTAAAGAATTCAGTTGATGTTGATGATGGTGCTCTTGATTTAAAACATTCCACCTGAAGATTTATAAGATAATTCTATGATTTTGCAAATTTCCTCTTCGGAGCAATTAACACAGTGGTGTCTAATACATAGATTGACATATAGTTCTGTAAACAAATTGATCCACTTATTAAACGCAAATGGCATAAAAGTACCACACGACAGCCGTACTTTATTAAAAACTTCAAGATTAGTAAATATAGTTCTGATATAATGGTATCAGGAATTGTTTGCTTATGGCGTTCTCTAAAATTGATCAGCCATTATTACTGTCACTAGTTTTTAATGTAGATAGTCTACCACCATTTCGCATCTCACCACTTGAATGTTGGCTAATTTTATTTAAAATTGAGAACATGTCCGAGTTAAAACCAATTGCTGCCGCAATTTATTGTGGTGAAATTTATGAAATCCACTAATAAATATAATAATTGAGGGGGTCGATGAGTAAATTGCTAATATGTCAGAGAAAAATATTTTTACCAAACTTTATTCACCAGAGACATGGTGTTATGTTGGTTTTTAACTCCTTTATCCATTCGAAATTATAACATCTACCTCAATAGGATACTCCAATTTTTGAGGCAATGTTAGTTAATATCTGTATCCATCCACCCCTTAAATTATGTCATGCTATATGTGGTTGAATTAAAAGCTGGTACAAATATGTTAAATGTACTAGGTACCATCGCGCGCCAATATCCATTTGGCATGATGACGGTCTCGGATGCTAGGGCCAGGCAGGACTATTGCCTTTTTACCCTAGTCATCGCTGTAGACCTGGACCGGCCTCGTGCAGGGCGGGTTAACTTACTTTACGAACGGCCCCACTCACAAATGTGAGCGGTGCCGAAGATTTCGGTCAACCTCTCTGGGTCCTGGCTGATGAACCCTGCTGGCTAGGGCCTCTTCTGGCGCTCTTCTGTCTTCGTCTTCTTTCTTCGCCAGCTTGTCACCCCCGGGGGTAGTCATCTGTCTGTCAGGGACTGTGTGGATATTCTGTGACTTGGGATTGACTGCCAGTACACAAAGTGGCAATTGACACATTGTCATCTGGATCATCGGACAAGGTGAGGATGAACTGTGTAGCTCTAGGAGGTGAGGGCCTAAGTGCTTTCTTAGCACTTTCGTCCTTCACGGAGCCAGGGGGACAACGGGCACTGGTCGGTTTACTGACCGGCGCCCGCAAGGTTTGTGGGAGGGTGGTTGGTCGTGTCATGTCTTTTCAGTGGGTTTGGTCCATCTGTAAGGAAAGGATTAGTTATACTTACCCGTTATCCAGTAACTGTACCTTCGGCCTCTTGTGCCTCGGTGCATCGGCCGGATAATAGGAGGTGGCCTCCCTGATCAGCGGGTTCCTGTGCTCCTCAGCTAAGGTGTACAGTTTCTTCGCTCTATCCCGGATGATTTCGGTGACTGGTGTGTACTCCAGGTCCCTGAAGATGTCAGCGTTTCTAACGTACCATGGTGCGCCCACCGCTGTCCTGATGGCCACGTTTTCCACGGCTTGGATCTTCTTCAGATAGGTCTTCGCTTGGTATCCCCATCCTACGGAGGCGTAGGTCAGCTGTGGTCTGATGAGTGCTTTGACTAGCAGAAGCTTGTTCCTCAGACTGAGCCTGCTCTGGTTCCCTACCATCGGGTAGATGAGAGCTCTCGTCCGTTTGGCCTTTACCACGATGGCTTCGGTGTTCTGTCTCCATGTCAGGCCTTTATCCATGATTACGCCAAGGTACTTGACGGAATCGTGCCATTGGATGTCCTCGCCGAACATGGAGACGTGTCCTGTGGGGGTTTCCTTGCGTCCTTTCCTGAAGAGAATCGTCTGGCTTTTCTCCGCGTTGACTGCGACTTTCCACTTGATACACCATTCTTCCAGAAGAGAGGCTGCCTCTTGGAGTCTTCTGGTGGCTGTTCTCGCACTCCAGGATCTGGCCGTGACGGCCGTGTTGTCCGCGTAGAGTGCCATTGCGGTGCCTTCGGCCCTTGGGAGATCAGAGGTGAAGACAGCGAACAGATGGGGTGATAGGTACCATCAACAATAAAAAAATTCATGTCACTTCCGACTAAACAAGAAATTAGATTAAAATTTTTATTTATATTTAAAAATTTACATTACATTTAAAAATGTAAAAAGTATAATAAATAATATTTGTACAATAATTGTACTTTTTTTTAATCCGTCACTAAGAAAAAAACTTTCATTTTCTTCTGACACATCCTGCTCCTGGGGTCATCAAATATTTCCGTTAGGTCTTCTTCATGTTGTCTTGTGGGTCTGTAACAAGTGCATCTATAATTATTAGGCACAGTTATTATGTTTTTTTTTTGGCATTAGGACTTAGTCCATACAGCCAGATACACTTATATTAACTAAAAGGTAAACTAATGCTAACATGAAAAAAATACACTGAGTAAATACAGGGACACTCTCTTCTCGCCTAGGGGCATATCAAGGCATTTTGTTTTTTAAAAAAGACATCACAGGTGCGGCCACGGGTAGATTAGGAAAATAAACAAAGGTAACACAAAGGAGCAAATCTACACCTAAATTCTAACGCCGCTTCTTTGGATAAATAATACTAAACAGTTCAAAATTTCGATTTTGTTAAGATGCATCAAGGTCAGTAAGTTGAATGGTGTTGGAATATTTATTTCTAGTAAATTATTGTATAGTTCATTACTTTCGTTTATGTGTTTACTACAGTTAAAGAAAATATGGTCTAAGTCACTCTCAGTATTACATGTGTCACATAAATTCGATGTGACAAGTCCCAGTTTATAAAGATGTGTAGGATAACTGCCGTGTCCAAATTTTATCCTGCTGATGATAGTTATATATTTCCTAGGCAAGTTGAAGTTATCATGCCAAAATTCGCTAGGGATTTCGGGACTTATTTTACAATACCTCGTGGGGTTCGTAAAACGAATTCTTGCTACAAGTTGGACCACTTTCTTTTGGCTTCACCCGCCAATATCCATTTGGCATGATGACGGTCTCGGATGCTAGGGCCAGGCAGGACTATTGCCTTTTTACCCTAGTCATCCCTGTAGACCTGGACCGGCCTCGTGCAGGGCGGGTTAACTTACTTTACGAACGGCCCCACTCACAAATGTGAGCGGTGCCGAAGATTTCGGTCAACCTCCCTGGGCTTCACGTTTGTAGATATTTACACAATCATCGTAACTTAACTGGTTTGGGGTGTTTATTCCAGATATACTTTCCTTAGCGATTAAGTCCACCTTTTCATTAAAGTGAATACCGCTGTGAGCTTTAACTCACATAAAAGTAACATGGTCACCATTTAATTGAAATTGGTTAATCAATGTTTTAATTTTTACAATAAAAGGATTGGATGGAATATTTGGGGGATGACTGTTATTGAGAGAGGTCAAAACGGACATAGAATCTGAGATGATAATATAGAATTTACCAAGATTTGCGGAGACTATATATTCCATTGCTTTGTAAATAGCAAAAGCTTCTGCTGAAAAAATTGAGGATTCCTTATTTAATTTAAGTTTTGTGGAAATATTATATTGAGGAATTATATAAGCAGAACCAGTTCCATGAATTGATCTTGACGCATCTGTGTATATTTGTGTACACTGTGACCACCGATCCAAATTTTGAAGAAAAATGCTGTGGGTTTCTATCTGATTCTCACTGTATTTGGGGATGATTACTGGGAATTCAGAACTCAAATCAAAGAAATCATATTGTGGTGTGGGTGGATATAATGGCTCGATAATTTTAAAAGAATCGGAAATTTGACGGAAGGCAGGCAGTACATAGAGGTGGAGAATTTCTTTTTTTGCCAGAATTTATTAACTAGGTCGTGAATACTTATTTTACAAATTTTATCTAAAACGTCAGAATTTTTGCTTTTGCATTTTAAATTAAATTTCTTAGAGAGATATTATCTTCTTAGCTGCAACGGTGATTCCAATGCTTCTACACGTAATGGTTCAATGGGAGTAGATGACATAGCACCTAAACAAATTCGAAGGGCTTTATTCTGAACTATGTCAATACGTTTTAGGTTAGTGTTGGAGGCAGAACCATAGAATATTGAACCGTAATATGTAATGGAACGAATATAAGATCTATAAAATAAAAGAGAAATTCTTTGATCGGATCCCCACCATGTTTTTGTAGTAGTTTTGAGAAAATCAAGTCCTTTCTCACACTTATTTATGATGTTCTCGATAAAAGGTTTCCAACTGTTAGCGTTCTTTTTGATGTTAGATATGTAATACGCAGGTTTTAATTTTAATTTTATCCTTAGGCTGATTTCCAATATTGACATAAGTCGATACGTGGTGATGTCATATTATATACAAATGTGAGCTATAAAGAATGTTTTTGATTTTGTCACGTATCGACGAGGCCTAGATAGAAATAAGAATAAAATGTATCAGATGAAAAATAGAAACAGAAGCGATGATAGTTGAATAGCTCGACTTTTGTTATTAATTTTATTAAAGTGTTTTTACCCGAAAAAGTGCGTTTTGATTGTTTGGTGCTTTTACAAGTCAGTTTCTTATCTAAAATGATACCCAAGTATTTTACGTCATTTTTAATAGGGATCTCAAATTTACCTAATTTTATATTATTGGTATGTTCAGTTCTGTGTCTAGTGAAGATTGTTGTTACAGATTTTTCTTCTGAGATTTCAAACCCCTTAATGAGCAACCAAGATTCGCATTTACTGACATCATAATTTGCTGTACTTTTACAAACGTTTAAGTTTTTGTTTTCGTATGTAAATACAAATTCATCTGCGTATTGAATAATATCCATATTGAGATTAAGGAGGTGTATATCAGCAGTATATATGTTGAACAAAATAGGACTCAAAACAGTTATTATGTTAATTTTTAATAATAATAATCTTACTAAGATATACCGTCTCACCAAAATTAGCAAAAAAAAAAAACGAATCACTTTAAAAATATAGTCCTGCAAATGCAACATTTTTCAAAAACAAACTAAAATATGTCTCAAAAATTAAGGACATTAATCCCACATAGGACATGATGGTTATTTAATGTAGACCTCAAATACGTAAAACTATACATATGATAAAATTATGAAAGCCCGGGCCACTCAAATGTGGCACACACAGTGTGTTCCGACAAAATGTATACAGCAGGGGCGGTCGGTCCATGGAAGCAAGGGAAGCAGTGCTTCCCTTGGGATTATTAAAAAACAAACACATAACTAGAACCTAATTATTATTTATCACATATATTAATCATTAAAATTTACTTTTACCCAATTTCAATAGACACGGCCCTGCATTTCAACAGCTGAGATAATACAAGATAGATTTATTGGGGTTCAAAATAAAACAAAGAAGGTTTAGTGCCATATCCCCCAAAAAGAAACAATTATGCAGCTACGGACACGTGTTTCGGAGTTATTGCCCCTCATCAGCGTAGCGTAGCTAAGGAATTGGATCTACGATGGGACAGATCAGGAACAAGAACTAAAATAAGGCTGGAAAGTACAGTACACAGTACTCAATTAGTGCCTTCATGTTCCCATGTGCCACATTTGGGGCCTCGATGAGCACAGTCAACACAGAGCTCTATGTGTACTGCTTATTTCCACCTGGCACATACAAATAAAACAAGATAGGTTTATTGGGGTTCCCCATTTTGCTTAATGCCTGGTAGAAGGATCATTCCCATTACGTAACAGTCGTTAATTGCGAAAACCTTTAAAGTTTCACTGATGGCAGCTACTACGAAGAGCCTACTAAATGTGCTGCTTGGGGCTAGGTCATTTAGGTTTTCATGGGAAATTAAATTCCTCAGATGTCTTATAAGTTTGATAAAGGACCTCATGTTAAAATATCTCAGTTGCGTTAAAACAGACAATCTAATAACATGTAACAAAATTTAAAACAAGTACCTAATAATTAATAGTGTAAGTAATGAAGCACCCCAGCCCTGGGCTGCTTCATCGCGAATAAATTTCCTATAATTTTTACATAAAACTAAATTATTCCCAAGCATTTATATCATTAAATTACAAATTAACTATTACGTAAAAAAGGTTAAATCATTTTCTTAGAATTTTCGCAGGAAACGTATGCATTCAAACTATAAAGTCTAAATTATTCAAAAGTAAAAGAACACGCAGTATTCATTTAATATTTTAAAACATTGACAAAACTGTACAAAATCTTAAAGCATTCGCCAGCCTAGAAGAGATAACATAAACAAACCGACGCACCCATACACGTAGGGTTGTAAGAGTTTTACTAAGAATAGGGTCAAAAGCTATAAACATAGTCATTATATCACTTCTCGCCTAAAGCATCTTGAGTTTAATTTCGTGGGTAGAGTACAATTTAGCGTTTGGCTATCTCCGCGTAGCTTGCAGGCTTGGACAACAAACTCACTCACGGGAAATCATATAAATACACGAGGCAGCGTACGATCGTGGTCACATCTCTGACAGCACCAAGCGATACGCTTTGGTTCTAAGGAATCGGGTACGAGGAGATTGTACGATTCTCTGTAATATAGTTGTGCTCCAGGTCAACTCTGACAGCCCCAAGCTTACGCTTTCTATGGGGTCGGGAAATAAGAGAGTGGCCTTGTCTCGGAGTTATAACTAGCATTGGGAGCCGCGCTTCATTAGAATGCACTAGCCACCGACGCCGCCGTCGATATGGAGGCGAGTAACTCAGGCGTTACTCAAGAATCCGGGGGAATGGGCCCCGCGGAACTCTCCATGTATACCAGAATTGGTAAGGACGGCATTTAAATAATTATTATACAGCGTTGCCATTTTCTACGTACACGGGCTCACTAAAAGTCATTAAATTAATTCAATTTCTTTGTTCCGAGTGAAATGGCAACGCTAATCAAAGTACGACTCTATATGCTTGGGTTTCGCGGTTTTTAACAATATCTGACCGGTGGTACCAAATGATTTACAGATAGGGTTTTTCTGTTATAATGCACTGCTCATTACATGTTTATTAATAATTAGTACAGTCGATATTAATTCCGATAAGATAATGTACCCTAATCATTTAAATAAGTTAAAATAGGTTTCGCTTGAATTTTCGATATCAGTGCGATTTTTTTCTGGCGTTGGTATGTCTTTATTTGCAGCATTTCATGTATGTTTCTTCGGTTAGAGTTAGGTTCTTTTTCTAATATTTGTATGTTGGTAAAATGAAATCGGTGATTTTGTTCAATGGCGTGTTTGGCTAGTGCTGTCGTGTTTTGGTTTTGAGTTTTTATGCTGTATTTGTGCGTGTATACTCTTTTATGTAGATATTGTTTAGATTGGCCTATATAGGTACCATTACAATCGTTGCAGTCTATCTTGTATATAGTGTTAGTTTCGTCTTCGGTTGGTAATCTAGGTTTAAGTTTTGTGAAAAATGTTTTTGTGGTATTGTATGGTTTATGGGCTATTTTTATATTGTGTTGTTTAAATACGTTTGCTATTTTTTCGGATACTGTTGGTATGTATGGCATGGACACATTTATTATTACTATTATTTGGTGTGTGGGTTGTTTTATTATAGGTTTTGTGTATTCTTTTTTTTATTATTGGTTCATAAAAGTGTTTAGGGTAGGAGTTTGCTTCTAGAACTTTTTTGATTTTTTCCAGATTATTTGGTCTGTAGCCAAACAAGCCATAGAACAAAACCACCGATTTAATTTTAACAACATACAAATATTAGAAGTAGAACCTAACTATAACCGAAGAAACATACATGAAATGCTGCAAATAAAAAGACATACCAACGCCATAAATGTTCTCACTGATATAGAAAATTTAAGCGAAACCTATGTTAACTTAATTAAATGATTTGGAGTACATTACAACATGAAATCAATTTTTACGTCTTACCGATACAAAATAATAATTCTTAAAATAAAATATATTGTTATATACTCACTATTTAGCAAAACACCTACAGTAAATCATACGTATACATTTCCAACGTTATCTCTGTAACATAAACAAAACTTTAAGGGTCTACAAACCATGTTAAAATATCTTAGTTGCATTAAAACAGACAATTTAATAACATGTAACAAAATTTAAAACAAATACCTAATAATTAATAGTGTAAGTAAATTGTAATGTGAAATAACCATAACTATGTTTTTAAAATATATTAATTGTAGTTCTCTGATGATGGCGTAATAAACCGAAACGTTAGAAAAAAAAAATAGAATTAGTTATACCTGACCGAAATCCCAAAAAAAAACTTCAGATATTAACAAATATAACCATATTTAAATCTTATATACAAGGTGGCCCACCGAAAACGAACCAGGCGTGTTTTTTGCTTATGCGATCATTTGTTCAAAAAACGCTCCCTAGACTTTTCTTACGAGTGCATATTAGCGAAATAATAAACAAATGTAAAATTAATATTTATTGCAGTAGTTACGGAAAGTTTTATTCAATTTCCTCGTGAAAAAAGTAGTTAGTCTATTGATTTTAGTATAGGAGTTATTGTTTTACAAAAGCAAGAACCATTAATGAAGTATATAATTTTAATAATGTAAATTGAAAGTATAATATTTTACTTCCACACCACATCATGTGAATAGAAGGGCTGTGTATCGCTGGGTTGGAAAAAATCATGAATTTTTAAAAAAAATCAAAAATCAATGATTTTTATTTAAAAAAATCAAAATCAGGTTTTTTTGATTTTTTTTGATTTTTTTTGATTTTTTTCAGTTCTACTCTAATTTTTTGAAAACAAATACGATTTTTCCATACACTATTTTTTTTGTATTCTCTAACTGCCAATTTGCACATATAAATTATTCACGTCACTGGAAAAATTCTCTATATGGTCTATATTTTCATACAAACAATAAAAAATCAGCATTTTCCTGTTCTGACAAGCTTGGTGGTCGGTTTCATTAATTTCATAGATGCCGAGGCGACGCGCGACTGAAGTGTAAAATAAAAATGAGCGGAAGGAAGAAAGACGAAATTTGGGATTATTTTATAAAAAAAAAGAAAAAGGAAAAACCAGTAACAGAGCGGTGTGTAAAAATTGTAAAAAAAGAAATGCAAGGACTTATTCAAAGATTAAAAGGCCATCATGAAAAGTGCAGGAAGTTGATGTAACTGCAGGTATTCTAAATCTAAATAACTGTTTATTTTATTTAAGGGATCTTTATAATGTACATTTAAGCGGGTAACTTTTGTTTTATATGTGTAACCTAACTGTTCTTTTCTTCTTTTTTATTTGAATTTTTTTCAGTTTAATTTGTATCTACCTTTTAAATAAACTTTAATAAACTTTATTTGAATTTTCTGAAGTTTGATTTACTGGCTTTACACAACTTGATTTAAATCATGATTTAAATCACAATTTAAATCAATTTGATTTAAATCGCCACAACCCTGGTGTATCGGCAGTTTATCTAAATTATTGAGAATAAGACCTTTAAGAAGAAAATACGAACATATTTTACAGTATTAAATTTATTAATAGAAATTTTAAAACGCAAACAAAACACAAAATTAATAATTTGGAAATATGTGTAAGGGTATGTTTATATTTTATATGGCTCCGTGGTCTAGAGGTAACGTACTTGCCTCGAAACCTCGGGGTCCCGGGTTCGATTCCCGGTCGAGGAAGTGGGATTTTTCTGTGAGAGATTAATCGTAGTATACTCGGATATTGGGTGTGTGTCCGTTGTATCTAAATGTGTAGCCCTCTCCCACACAAAGTCATTTCAAACCTTCAGGGATAAAGGGGGTTGTAATTTCATGTGGTGTTATAATTATAATTTATACTAAATAAATGTTCATATTGAAAGCAATGTTGCTGGAGTTGAGCGAGGCCTGGAGTGATGTTTATTTTAACAATATAAATATGTTCGCGTCGGCGACTCTTACATGCTAGCTGGCTGCAAGGGGATGAGAAAGCAAGGAAATAGTCAAAACAATATTCAGTCACAACGGGCTTAGTTAATTCCAGCAATAGAGAAATCATTGATGGTGCGTAGTTCGTTCGAGTGACAAGTTGTGTGCTAAAGAATTTATTTTTACTGTAACCGGTGAATTTTTCACTAAGTGTTTTATTCTGAATAGGCTTAGGGGTTAGGTCAATTAATTAATGAAAGAGTACAGTCAATTAATTAGTAAAATAGTACAGTCAGTTAGTTAATAAAATAGTACAGTCAATTAATTAATAAAATAGTACAGTCAGTTAGTTAATAAAATAGTACAGTCAATTAATTAATAAAATAGTACAGTCAGTTAATTATTAAAATAGTACAGTCAGTTAATTAATAAAATGGTGCAGTTAGTTAGAGCATAGTGTGGTAATGAGTTATTAGTACTTGAAAGTCAATTAGAGTACTGCCAGCTGGTTTAGTTTTGATGTAGGTGCTAACAGATACCAAGAGCGTTCTGATAAATTATTGTATTTAGTTTCTGACATTAATCGTAGCGTTGGGCTTTGGCGAGGAATGGCCTTAGTTGGCTTTGGCGAGGAATGGCCTTAGCTGAGTGGTTACTTAGGGCGAGGAATGGCCCCGAATACATTGAGTTGGATCTTGGCGAGGAATGGCCTTAATCTACTCAATGCGAGGAATGGCCTTGAGTGTGTTTACGATAAATGTCTGAAGGGAGTGTAAATTGACTGTTGACTGAGCATGTTATTGATATAAAGCGTTCTAGGGGTCTTTAGCAAATTAGAGAATCTAGTAATGAATAGCACCCTCAGACTAAAGCGCTTACAGTGTTTCCTTTTCTTTCTATATTTAGATTGACGTAAGCGGTTGGAGGGGAAGATCCAGTTTTTATTGAACGGTGAGTGCTAACCTGTTGTTATTTACATTTGTTAAATAAACAAGTACGCCCAGTAGTAAACAAAGGTATTACATATGAATAATACATTTGTTTTTTTTTTATACCTAGCTATTTTATTTTGTAACCTAAGAAATGTTTAGCATTCATTCAATTATTAATAATAAAATATGCCTATTGTGTATTTCATTTCATTTAACTAGATAATCTATAGATTTTTTATTCTAACTATATAAAATGTAAAAATCCGAAATATATACACCTGGCTGCATAAACGTTAAAAACCCGTGGTCTCTTTCCTAACTAATATTTATTTATTTTATTAAATTAATCAACAACGATAAATTTACTTCGTACAACCATGGTATCTTTGTAAAATACTACGCCTGTAACGCAATCCCACGTGCATTCGAGGTCCCAGAGCTCTCAGTGAATTTATGATTGAAATGTATGTAACTGAAATAATCAACTGGTTATACTGTGCATTTACTATCTGTTTAAAGACTCCGTAAGAGACGTGCTGACTTTAAAGTTCTCACAAAGTGTGAAACATTCCCTAAAAAATTTTGCACGACTAGATGGGTCGAGAATGCAAGTACAGCCAAAGAATCACTAGAAATAATAGATAACTAAAGATATGTTGAAGATAAAACAATAAAATTACCCACAAACATTTCAATAAAAAATGTGAAAATAGGTTTAGGTGGAAAGTTTATTAAAGCAAAGGTAAAGTATAATTTAGTTCAAGCGGCTACAGCGGTAAATCCCAAAAAAAATGATGTACCTTCATTATTGATAATTTTAATTTAATGGGGAAAATAGTGCTCCGCGCGGCGAGCGCGACGCTGCCGCAGACCTCAGAATCCGAACGTAGCAATAAAAAAAATATTAGTGGAATTTTTTTAAAAAAAAATTTCTTAAAATTTTTTTTTTATTAATCATTTTTTAACTTTTTTCATTATTTAAATAGTAGATTAACAAAAGATTTTTTTTCTAAATTTATCATTTGCAATTTTCTACAAAGTAAAAAAAAATTTTTTCCCGCTTAAAATTATTTAATAAACAATTTGTAATAAATAATGGTCGAATGTATTAATATTTTTTTTATAAAAAAATATACTAAAAACAACCATATAGTTAACCAATACAAAAAAAATGTTTTCTACTTTTTTTATAAAATTTTCAATTTTGATTACAGAAATTAAAGTGCCTCCGTCTTTTGTTAAGTTATTAACCACCTCGTTTGTAACTATTGTTAATCAGCTATTATACGCATTTGTTTATAAAAAATTAGGGTTTCTTTGTCATTTTCGAATCTTTTATGACATAGCTTATTAAATATTGCAGATACAGTAAAGACCTTCAAGACAATTTTGTTCAGTGATTAAATATCTACCGAATAAGCTTTTCATCATATCCATATCTCTTATAATTTAAACTATAAACGTATTTTTATTAATATTCTTCAAATTTGTATTCCGTTATATCTGATTTTTTATTTTTTTTTTGTATCAATTTTTAATATTTTTCTATACTTTTTCTTTCTATACATTATAAAAAGTTACATTAGCTTATAACTCAAGAGCTGCTATTAATTAAAAAATAAATAGTTTTTTTTTATCAAATTATGCCCTGTTACTCGAATTTTTTTACAATTTTCTCGGCTATATCTTCAAAAATTGAAATGGAAGAAAGGGTGGAAGCTGGGTCAATTCAAAATATAGATGAACCTCCAGTTCTGGAATTCCTCTTTTAAAAAAAGAAGAAAATGTTTTGTATAAATAATGACTATATATTGATTACACCATTATTATTTTTATAATTTATGAAAATATAATTGTTCTGAAATAAAATTTCTGTTTACTTAATGATAACATTTCAATCCTTATATTATTTTGAATATTTTTTAAATAAACAAAACATGTAGTTTAAATTAATTATTAATAGAATAAATAAAAATATAGTTATTGTATAATGGAATACGAATTTGAAGAATATTAATAAAAATACGTTTATAGTATAAGAGTATAAGAGATATAGATATGATCAAAAGCATATTCGGTAGATACTTAATCACTGAAATTGTCTTGAAGGTTTATTACTGTATCTGCAATATTTAATAAGCTATAAGTCATAAAAGATTCGAAAATGACGAAGAAACTTTAATTTTTTATAAACAAATGCGTATAATAGCTGATTAACAATAGTTACAAACTAGGTGGTTAACTCATTTTAAAGATTAATTAATCCTTTATAAAAACGACTTGAATATCCATTGTCGTATCTCTAATAGTTTAAAAGATATAGAGGTTAATAACTTACAAAAGAAGGAGGCACTTTAATTTCTGTAGAGCAGCAAAATTGAAAATTCTATAAAAATCGATTTTTTTTTGTATTGGTTAAATATATTAAATATAATATATTAATTTTTTTTAAATATTAATGCATTCGACAACTGTTTATTACAAACTGTTTATTAAATAAACAAATAAATTTTAAGCAAAAAAAATTTTTTTACTTTGTAGAAAAATGCAAATGATAAATTTAGAAAACAAATCTTTTGCTAATCTATTATTTAAATAATGAAAAAAGTTAAAAAATGATTATTAACAATAAAAAAAAATTGTCAGAAAAAATTTTATTTTTAAAAATCATGATTCCACTAATAATTTGGCAAAAAAATATTCTAAAATATGCAACTAATCCATTTATTTATAACATTTTTTTAAACAAATACCACTAAAAATTTAAAAATTATAAAATCCAATAATGTTTTGATATACAAAAACAGTGATAATAACAAATATTGATACAAAAAAAATGTTTTCACCTTTTTTTATCGTTTATTAGTTTTTTGTTAACGTAAAAGATTAATAACTAATGAACTGTAACTAGTAAAAATATCGCGATGTGATTATTTCATAAAGTATACTTGTCGCAATGTATCCAGCATCGGTTATAATTTTCACGTCTTTAGTTTAACAATTTTATCTGATTATAAACATAAACGTGAACTCCAAAAAAATGTTGTTAATTAACAATAAGCGCAGTTTATGAAAAATGGATGAAAAAAAATTTTAAGTGGATATTGTTCCTTGGAAAGTCTAGATGATCCGATAATTTTTTGAAACATTTTAATTAAAATAGCTCGCCGCGCGGAGCACTATTTTCACCATTAAATTAAAATAATTAAAAATGGAGGTACAGTTCTGGGAGTTAGGACTCTTTTATGGGAAATTTCGTCCTCTAAGAATCTTTTTTTTTTTAATTTCTTAATTATTAATAGTTTCTGAAGTATTTACAAAAAACTAAATACCTTTTTTTATTTTAATTTGTTAATAACTTTTGCAATTTTTTATGTGCTGGTAAACAATTTTTATACATTTTTCTAGACCATTCCGAATCCAATGAGCTATCGCCCATTTTAACTTGTGAACTAGACTATATCAGATTACCAAACAAGCTATAGCTTGTTTAGTAATCTGCTAAAAATTCTCTATAATAGTATAACATCAGCCTGTGCAGAATTGACAAAATTAGTGTATTCTAAATTCCTTATACAGTTCAATGAATTATTAGTTAAATAGTTAGACGAAAGATTAGACACATTTTTTTTTAAACTTATTACGTACAAATTCAGATTTTGAAAATTTGTGGCATGTTTGCAAGTCAATTTCAATTCTCCCATGGTAATGCTTTTCTATAAATAAACATTTATTATTGGAAAATCTACATGAGGAAACTCTGGTTAATCAACGAATGATCATATTAATAATTGCGGTGGAATACATATTATAATTACAGACAAGTTACGAAAATGTGTTAAAAACTCGTATTCCAAATATAAAGCGTCGCTGGAAAATAAAATCAAAATCAAACAGTGAAAAGGAAATACTAAAAAAGGCATGCAAAACAGGAAATTCTTAATAAGTAAAAAAACTTGAGTTAAACGTTGAAAACGGGGCAGACCAAATAAATAAGAAATTGATAATCTAAGAAAGTACCTACCTACTTGTAGGTGGTGGTGTATGTAATATTTATTTTTATTTTATTTTGAATAGTTTAAAAAATTTATATTTTTGTATTTTCGTTCATTTTTTAATTTATCATCTTTATAATAAAATATTTAACCTGGATTTTACTTAAAATAATCCTGAAAACCCTGGAATTGTCGGGGAATTTGAAAACTAAAATCTGCTGGGTAGAATGAGGATGATATATGTACATACATATGTATGTACACATACATACATACATATTACTGGTACTGGTATAAGAAAGTTATGTGCTGGCCACGTTAGATATTTTTTTAGCATCTGTAAAACTGGCTAAAAGTATTCATTGGACTCCACTACATAAACAACAACCATGTTCACAGAAGCCCGTGGGAGGTGCACGTGAGCTCATCTGGTTCGCCACTATTTTTTGATTTTTTCCCATGTGCATTTCTGTGCCTGATATTTTATATAAAAAAATTGTATGTAATGTACTAAGTAAGCTTAGTTGGTTTTGTAAATCATTTTGCTATTGTGGCCTCCATAAAATTCGAAAACGACCTTGCCACGTGCTGTAGTAATTATCTATAATTCTAGGAAATGTTAAATAAAACGCATTTTATACATGCCTTGACTGCGGTTGGTCTACACAGCTACACAGATAAATAGTAGGAATGAGGGGAATACATACCGGCCTTGATCTGTATTGGCAGACGACTGTCGCTGGTGAAGGCGACTCCTCAAGACTGTTCAAGAGCATGCGTAGTGTTTTATGATACTCCTATTCCAAATTGCGTTCCCATTTCAATCACAATTAATTGTTTGATGGAGTTAGAAGTGTTGTTAGGGCAGTGATAGGTGTTCGGTGTATTTGATTTGTTGACGGCTATTACTATTAGGCGTCTTTTCATGTACAGGGTGAGTCCAAAATGGGTAGCTTAAATTTAAAATACGTAAGAAGTAAAAATAAAATAATTTAATGTAACCACTATACCAAAGTATAGTTACCGAACTACAGTAGTTAAATTTTTTTTAACTTGCCTGATAGATAGGTATTTTAATTTTTGTCAGTTTTCTTGTTTCTGATAATTAAGCTTTAATTTGAATTCCTGTTACAGGAGAAAATTAATGTGTAAATCGTAATTAACATTTGTTTTCAATTTCCAAGAGTTAGTTTTATAAAAAAAATTTTGCTAAATACATAGGTGCATAAATTTTTTTGTCTATCTTCACCTTCAGAAATAGTTTTTTTTTAATTGGCGTTTGTACAAACAGTTTACAACTGCAATTTGGATACATATCCTTACACTAAATATTTTGCAGTTTGTCCTAATTGTTCTACTGCATCATGTTTTAAAGAGTTCAGGAGACGACAACGTAATTCTTATTTGAGGCAAAAATCCATTTTTTTGCTTTTACATATATACAAGAACATACGCGTAAACAATGGAAATGAAAAAAAAATTGTACTGACCCTCAATTTAATATTTAATATATGTTGTACCTTGCAGTTATAATTTTATATTGAATTTCAAACGAAATGCATTTTGCCAGCTTTGGGGTCGGTTTTCAATACTCATAATACCTACTTAGTGAAATTTGTTTAATTACAGTGTTACTAATTATCACATTTCTTCTAGTCGAACACAATTGTTGTTAAATAAAAGAAAATATCCAAGAGAATAATTGAACAGCATTTCAACATAACAGATTAGCTGTAAAAGGATTGCCATTTTGAAGGAGTAATTATATTTGTTTCAAATACATCAATAATACGAATACTCTTTCGATTCCGATTTGTTTTGTTGTAATCTAGATAAATTCATCTGTATTTTATTTATTCACCTGTTAAGAATTAATGAATTATCAATGTGAACATATAAGATGTATTAAATTTTACAAATTATGTTTAATGCCAAAAATTACTTAATTTAATATACAGCGTGTTTCATAATTTAAGTACCCTTCCTTCAAGGAGGTGATAGAACTAGAAAAAATAGGTTGAATTTTGTATATAAACATTGGCCTTAAATTAATTCGCAAGGGATCTACAACCCCCTTAATGTGGGGGTAAGTAGAACATAGTTATTTGCCAATAAATTCGAAACGTCTTAAGTTGAAAAAATTAAATTTGGACCATTCATTAATTTAATGTTACATATTTTGTCAAGTTTCTATTTAAATTCAAGCATTCTTGGGGTAGATAAAGGGGGGAGAGAGGGTTAATTCTCGCTATAATTTTTTCTTTAACTTTTGAAACGGGAAAAGGTATCCGTGTTAAATAATGAACGAAAAATACTAGTACCTATTATTGTGAAAAAAGCGTGGGTTGCTCGATATACGAAAAATATGGCACAAAGCGCCCCACGCTTTTTTTCACAATAATACTAGTATTTTTCGTTCATTATTATTTTCAGTTTATATTAATAATTATTTTTCACTTTTTAGTTTGATGTGCTATGAAAGCGTGTTTTTTAGTTTTTTTTAACTATATTTATTTTGCTTATTGATGTTGATATAACATATTACGATCCAACAGATACTTCTGGAAAAAAAAATATTTTTTTCAGCCATAGACGAGATTTGAACTCACGCCCGAGGAGTTCGTCGTTTCGCGTCGACTAAGACTTGCGCCTTAGCCCGCTCGGCCAACGAACGAACTGAGAATCACGGAATGTACTAACAGTAATAAGCCACTTGCTCTCACGCAGAGGATACGTGAGGAAATTATTTAATTCTGGCGATCCTGATCAGGATAATGATATAAACTTATCAAATTATTGTATTGTTACCGGTTCTTCGTAAGTGTACAAAGTTTCAATTAAATCTGTCCGTTTAAAGTGGGTCAAAATCGAGTCCAAAGAGTCGGTTACAAACAAACAAACTCACAAACATACAGGTGAAGCTAATAAAAGCGTGTTAAAAAAGGTGGAGTTTTTGGTATATTAATATTGCAATACTACCCTGCTTATGATAGGATAGGATATGACATTCTCAAATATGTTTAGTGTGTAAAGTAATAGAAAACGTAAAGTAAAAATCTGCAAATACAATTAGCATGACTGACAAAAAATTTAAATATTCATCTTTAGGGTATAGTTATGGGGGAGTGGGGGCAATTAAACATCTGACCTACTTTCATGCAGTCCTGAAATTTTATCAGAATGAAGTATTAATACAAAATTAACGAACTGTAAATTGTTATCATTCTATGAAGATTATTGTCAAAGTGGAAAAACACATTTTCATTTTAAAATTTTAATCTTTATAATTTTATTATAAAGATTGAAAATTTAAAAATGAAAATGTATTTTTCCACTTTGACATTAATGTATGTAACACCTTGGTTATTATTCATTAATTACTACTTTATGCGAATTAATATCATAATTTACGCTACTCATACTCATCCTGTGTGTGTAGAAGGCAATGTGCATGTCCTAAAATTCTAACCAACTTCCGAATAAGTTAAAAAAAGAAACTATGTACATTCAATTATGAAGGAAAATACAAAAAAAATAGACATTTCAAGTAATAGATAAGTAGGGTTAAAATTTTCAGAAAATAAGCGTCCGTTGATTTTGACATGAGTGTATTTGTGGTTTTAGATGATGACCCAATAACAAATTTGAATTTGTGGTATCGAAATTCTATATGGGGTCTAGTCAAAGTAGGATAATTTCGATGTTAGAATTTTTGGACACATGCATATACATACATATCACCTAATATGTATGTTGTCAACAAAATCAAATACATGTTGCGCGCTTTGGTTCGTTACAATGTATTACCCTAATACAGTTAGTAGCTCGGTAAATTGGTAGCTAAACTAGGGACGAGCATCTTAAGCAATAATCTAGTTAAATTGATATTTCTAGTATATTGCTTAAATGTTAATGCCCCAATAATTGCTAAAACGTTCTTAGGGGAGTAGGCAGATTGAGATCCCTAGGAAAGCAATTTAATTGAAAACTACCTACTAATAATTCGCGAATTCGTAATATTTCCACGAGTAGATCATAAATTTAAAACAATTTAAATATTTAAATTTTCGATCGTTTATTCCTTGAATTTTTTATGTGTAGTCTCGGTGAATTGATAGTTGAACTAGGGACGAGCGTCTTGGGTAATATTCTAGTTAAATTAGTAATTTTCTAGTATATTGCTTAAGCAATAAGGCCCTAATTGCTAAAAGGTTCTTAGGGGAGTAGGCAGATTGAGATCCCTAGGAAAGCAATTGTAGACTATTAATTCTAATTCGCGAATTCTTGAAATTACAGCAGTTGCAATATCTCGACGAATTGGTAGTTGAACTAGGGACGAGCATATTGGGTAATATTCTTGTTAAACTTTCAGTTTTCCAGTGTATTACTTAAGTGATAAAGTCCCTAATTGCTAAAAAGTTCTTAGGGGAGTAGGCAGATTGAGATCCCTAGGAAAGCAATTGTAGACTATTAATTCTAATTCGCGAATTCGTGAAATTACAGCAGTTGCAATATCTCGGTGAATTGGTAGTTGAACTAGGGACGAGCATATTGGGTAATATTCTTGTTAAACTTTTAGTTTTCCAGTGTATTACTTAAGTGATAAAGTCCCTAATTGCTAAAAAGTTCTTAGGGGAGTAGGCAGATTGAGATCCCTAGGAAAGCAATTATTGTAAACTACTAATTCTAATTCGCGAATTCGTGAAACTATGTACATCACTGATGGTTGGTGGTTCATCGATCCCACTGGAATGATGGTCTTCCTTGAGCACATTAAAGGTAAGCATTATATTATTTATATTCACCTTATTTATGTATTCTGAGTATTTGTTATTAAATATATTTTTATATATTTTACATTCACCAGTTAAAATACATTTTTTACCCTAAATATTTAAAATGAAAATGTATTCCTCTGGCTACTCATTTTTATTTATTTGTTTTTTTTTTTTTAATTCAGAAAACGTATTAAAATAGGTACAGATTATTGTTACATTCCTTATATTTTCTTTAAATGTATTAAATGCAGAAAATGTGGTTTTACATTATTCTAAGAAAATGTGGTTTTACATTATTCTAAGAAAATGTTTAAATTGATTGTGAAAATGAATTGTCTTTCACCTTTTCATTTTATAATTAATTTAATCAGAAGCCAACTATTTTCTTACAGAATGGCGAATAAATTAATATTTGGAGGTTCCTTATAAAATTCGCTATAAATGTTATCACAACAATATTGTATTTTTTAAACGCTCTTACAATTTAAAAAATTAAAATTCTCCATAGATTAACCTCTACCTAGAAAAGCTGTTGTAATAATGTTATTTTGTGTTCAATAGTTCAATCAGAAAATTTAGTATAGGTAGGTATCCTAAAAGTATAAACAAAATTGACATTTTTTTTAATGGAAAAAATATACTCGTATATTCCATATTATCAAATCGGATATGATGAAAGTGTACTGTCGAAATGCACCTGGTCGAGACCAATTGTTTAATTATTAAAGCAAATAGTTTATTTAATAAAAGCAAAGGTATAGTAGCCAAAATAAACAATATTTTATTATATGTACCATTTCAGTGACCAAAACATGCCTCAACAATTTCATTTAATAATTTATAAACCAAAATATTGAAAACCTTTATCTAAAATTGTTTTTTTACATAAATCTGGATCTGAGTATTAAAACGGCCAATCTCCATTTTTGCTAAAATGCCCCAGTTAAATACTACCGATACAAAAAAAGGCCAATCTCCTAGTGTTAATGCTTTCTGATATATCATTGCCAGTGTAGGGCGTATCTCCAAAGTAGTTTAGAATTAAAATAGCCAAAGTAAACACAACCCACCCAAAATTACTGATTCTCACTTAATAGGCCAATGTCCATAAAACGTAGATATTGGCCATTTATATGCATCTCATGAATGCATATAAAATGGCTGAAATGTCAAAGAAATCTAGAACCTCAATTCTTTTATAAGACAGGTACTTTAACGAAGGCGATTTTAAAAAAATTGATTTAGGGCGAGGATCGTTAAGAAATCGACAAAACCACAGTGATTTTTAAGTTAGTACCCCTTCATAACCAACCATTACACCGATAGCTGACGTAAAACACGATCACTTAATGGCGCTTTTACCTCATGTCAGTGATTACAATAAACCATTTTCTCGAAATCTTAAACGTTAATTTGATCTTAATCCTGAAGATTTTCCTGCCTTACAAGATGAACTTGAACTTTTTTTCGTTAAGCGTCTCTGAAATGTTTGGGAACGTTTTCATTTTGTTAGATTAACGCAATTCGTTTGTCTTTAAAATTTAAAATGTTTTAATTAATAATCACCGCATTAAACGCTAATCAATGTTGGCTGTAGTGTCTAATGTGTTCTTGGGGTATACCAGTGAAAGTTAGTTTTGTAAGTGTATAAGTACTTTTTCTAATTAATTTGTGGATTATTATACGCAAGTGCATTAATTTTTTGTATTTTTAATGTTTATACAGTGTGAGTCAGTTTTTTTGTAGACAAACTTTAACAGGAGATAGAACACATGTTTTTAAAAAGAAAAGTTCCTATAAACATATGTCGTAGAACGCTTCGTTTCCGAGATACAGGGTGTTGAATATAATTTTTTTTCTCGAATTTTCATTATAACTTATAAACGAATGCTTAGATTTTTTCCATGTTTGGGGGATAATGCCTATTAATTAAGGCGCATGAAACAAGCGATAAGAATGTTCAAAAACCTGCACAGTGGCGGAGCGGAGGGGGTGCTCAACCCCTTTTTTTAAACAGAACTTCTACACCAATGACTATTTTTAAAAAAAAACTGTTATTTTCATTATCTACATACAGTTTAACAAAAATAATGTCCCTTCTTCTATTTCGAAATTCCTGTGCGTTTCTGAGTTATTTTGATTTTTAACACGCTTTTATTAGCTTCACCTGTATGTATGTTTGCTTGCTTGTTTGTTTGTAACCGACTCTTTGGACTCGATTTTGACCCACTTTAAACGGACAGATTTAATTGAAACTTTGTACACTTACGAAGAACCGGTAACAATACAATAATTTGATAAGTTTATATCATTATCCTGATCAGGATAGCTAGTCCTTTCCTAACGTATTCTCTGCGTGAGAGGAAAGGCTTAATATGTAAGTACATTCCACGATCGCCAGCTAGGTCGCGGTGGTCGAGCGGGATAAGGCAGTCGATGCTGAGACTATAGTGTTTACCAAGAAATTCAAAGATACCAAAATTCTGACTCCAATTACGATCAACGGACACCAAATTCAAACAAAGACGAATGTAAAATATCTCGGCGTACATTTAGACAAAGGACTCACATTTAACAAACATATTACAGACTATTCGAAAAGCTTACGCACTAACAAAAAATTTATACCCACTTTTGGCCAAAAATAGCAGACTCAACAGGACGAACAAACGACTTATATACAACTATAATAAGACCGGCCTTGGTATATGCCGCTCCCGCATGGTGCTCTGCATCCGCGACTACGATACACAAATTACAAATACATCAAAACAAAATTCTTCGTCTCATTACAGCTTTAGACAGATACACGCCTATACGACATTTACACGAAATGACCGACATAGAACCAATAGCGCAATACATGGAAAACACATCACAAAAATTTTATGAAACTCAACTCTCGAATAACCCACTAACACGCAGCATAACACAAGTGAGGGAGCATAATGCCCAATTCAGAATTAAACATAAACTTCCATATCAAACGTTGCCCATCTTTCGACAACCTATTTAGGCCTAACCCATTGACAAAATTCCAAATTATTCTTGTTTTTTTTTCTTTTTATGCGTTTTTTCACTCAAAATTTTCTCTTACAAACATTCTTTCAAGTTATAATATTTTTATATTAGAACATTTCTATATTCCGTAATAATAATATACAAACAGTCTGATATGACCGTTCCACATTCGAATTGCCTTAAGCGGGTTTTTGTGTTTGAATATTTTCCCGTGAACCAATAAACAAAATTTGTGTAAATTTGTAAATACTCTAATTTTAAGTTTTAATATTATCATTAATTATTTTAAGCTAAAAATGTTCTTTTAGCGTTTGTTTAGAATAAGTCCAAATTAGTCATTACTTGACAGGAGTTGGTATGTATAATTGTATAGTTTTAAATCCACACAGACCTCGCTCTGCCCAACCCGTCAATTGCCATGATGCTCTGTCGCATGGATGTCGGGTTGGCTCCGGAGGCGGGAGACCTATGTAGATGTTTTATTGTTAATGTTGAAATAAATTGTGTTGATTGGTTGATTGGCAGTCGATGCGAAACAGACAGACTCCTCGGGCGTGAGTTCAAATCCCACGGCTGAAATAATTTTTTTTTTTCAGAAATATCTGTTGGATCGTAATATGTTATAATATCAGCATCAATAAGCAATATAAATATAGTTTAAAACAACTAAAAAACACGCTTTCATATCACATCAAACTAAAAAAGTGAAAAATAAATATAGTTTAAAAAAACTAAAAAACACGCTTTTAAAGCACATCAAACTAAAAAGTGAAAAATAATTATTAATATAAACTGAAAACAATAATGAACGAAAAATACTAGTATTATTGCGAAAAAAGCGTGGGGCGCTTTGTGCCATATTTTTCGTATATCGAGCAACCCACGCTTTTTTTCACAATAATACTAGTAGTTTTCGTTCATTATTGTTTTCAGTTTATATTAATAATTATTTTTCACTTTTTAGTTTGATGTGCTTTAAAAGCGTGTTTTTTAGTTTTTTTAAACTATATTTTTAGTGTATGATGTGGTACTAAATTAAGTAATTTATTTATTATCAATTATCGGCTAAATATTTAATTCTTTCAACGAAACCTACCTAAATTTGGTTTGTTAAGGATTCTAAAAAGCCGGAATCTCTTATTCTTTATCTTTCCAATGTAGTCAAAATAAATATTTGTTATATCAAGCCATACTCAAATACATACTCAAAAAATTCGAGAAAAAAAATTATATTCAACACCCTGTATCTCGGAAACGAAGCGTTCTACGACATATGTTTATAGGAACTTTTCTTTTTAAAAACATGTGTTCTATCTCCTGTTAAAGTTTGTCTACAAAAAACTGACTCACCCTGTATAAATTTAAATTTACAAAATTAAAGAAGACTTAATTTTAATCTTCCAGTTATTACATTATTTAAAAAAAAGAGGTACTGTCTCCCATACCGAATTCATTAAAAGGGCGAAGATCCATCTAAATCATAAAATATCAAAAACCTCTGACGAATAACATAACAAATAAAAATTGTTATTTTGAAGTATTATCCTGATTGATTCGTTAAAATATGTAAATAAATACTTTTAAAACGTAGTTATTACTTGCTACAAAATGTTATGCACTGCTAATACGTCAAAACAATGAAAATGGATATTGGCCCTTTTAATACTCACGTCCAGAAATATGGTTGACTGCGGATATACAATATCTGATGTGGCCAGCACATAACTTTCTTATACACTAGTATACCTATATATTATCATCCTGATCTAAAAAAAATCGTTCTGTTTAATTCTTCACTTACCTCAATTAAATTTTAATGGCGTACCTTGAAATGTTTTATTAAAATTTTTAAATTATTATTAGTGTCGTTCAGAACTGTCAATAATAATTCATATCATATATTTTATTAATTTCTTTTTATTGACATTGACATTTTTGTAACTAAATTAGACATTTCAAATGTCAAACTGTTTTTATCTTAACCCCATTTTATGGGGTCAAGTGTGTAAAAAATTTCAGATTATATCAGCTTTATTTAAGTCTTGGAAAATATATTTTATTCGCTTGAAACAGTAGACATGATTTATAATCTTTCGCTAAGAATATATTTTTTTATAGACAAATACAAAAAAGTTTGGGTTCCAAGGACCTCCTTTTCAGCTGGCCGATGTTGCTCATCACCGAATTTTTTCATTGTTTTTGGCCTTTAGAACATGTGTACCAAATTTGAAAGCCTTATTTCAAATACTGTGGCTGCTATCGCGATATTACATCCACGTAAATTTTTTTTCATAAAGTTTTCATAAAGTTTTATTTTTTTCATTATAATTTGTCGACATTCGTCCAGAAATGCAATAATTTTTTTTAAATTTTTTTCCCGAAATCACGATTACCATACGTCCTTATATTAGGTAAAGGAAAGTAAAAGAAGCAATTTCAAATTAAAAATAGACCTGTTGCAGGATTTTTCCTAAAGTTCATAATTACGATTAAAATAAATTGATTCCATACATATATGGACTGCACTGTATACACTGAATCAAAAGTGAACATAAATACAATGAAAAACTTAATTAAATTAATGAAATATGTATTTAATTTTGAGCCGATGAACGAGTTCGTCAGTACAATGAAAAGTAATTCATTTACTCTATGATTCTTAAGTTTATTAGATCGATGAAAAGTATACATGAATTTGAAGAATGAGTTTTCATCGATGCTATGTAAATAGTCTAATTAGTTTAATGATTATTATTTCATTGTTACAATGAACTATAACATTAATTTGAGGAGTGCAGGTTCATTGTTGTTATGAACGCAGTCATTGTTTCAATGAACAGATTTTACTAATTCAATGTATAAAATAATCTAATTAATGACATTTTTTCATTAATTTAATGTAAGTAATCTTAATACTGATGTAGTGTATTCATCTAATTAATGACATTTTTTATTAATTTAATGTAATAAATCTTTATATTAATGTACTGTCTTCATCTAATTAATGAAATTTTTCATTAATTATTAAATGTAAGAAATCTTAATGAACAGTGTCATTAATACAATGAAATAATTTCATAAACTATTTAGTTATACAGGACGTTCACAAATAAGTCGACATTATTGATAACTCTGTTATCTTTGTAACTACGATCTCGTTTAAATTGACAAACTTGTAGTATTTTTTAAGTACATTAAAATGTTAAAAAAGAGAAAACAATTGAACGTTAAGTTTTTGAGTTATTTTAAAAAATAATCGTTTTTAATACCCTGTATTTTTTTTACAAATTTCGAAAGAGGATAATATTCTAAACAATAAAATGAAGTTAAAAATAAAGGAGATATGGTTCATACCTTTTTTACTTTTAATTTTATCATAATTATTTACAAAAACTTTTTTGTTTGGAATTTTTTCCTCTTTCGAAATATGTAAGAAATACATGCGTGTCGTCTTAAAAAAAGGTTATTTTTTGCAAATTACTGAAGAATCTACTGTTCAATTGTTTTTCTCATTTCAACATTTTAATCTACCTATATATACCTACTTAGAAAATACTATTATAGTTTTCCATTTAAACAAGCTCGTACCTACAAAGTTAACAGAATTACCAACAGTGCCGAATTATTTATGAACAGTGTATTTTTCCATTATGACAAATAAGAATTTTCTTCCAGAAATTCTGCGAGGTGTTCGTTAATTTTTACAAGATTCTTGTTTTTTACCCTCATAATTTCATAGCTCTTGAAGGTCGATTCATGTATTTCAAAAATAACCGATAATGTTTTGGAAAAGGTTAATAAATAAAAGTAGTTTTCGATAATATTATCTAAGATTTTTTATTGTGTGGACTGATCTGCTAAATACTCGCACAAAATATGTACTTTACTATTTGTAATGGCTGACTTAAATTTAAAAAAACAAATTTCAATAAAAAGAATAAATACTACCGATTCAGCCGGAAATTCGAGATCAAATAGATATATAATTTTGAAGCAAATATCTAAAGCTCTTAAAACATTGCTGAATTTGAATCTAATGTCATCGAATATTACACATATATCTTCAACAGAAAAAATATCTTTTCCAATACAGTAGACAAAGGGTTGGATTGAAACGTTTCTTTTCTTAAGGTGATCGATTCTATCCTCAATTTCCTGCTGATTTGTACCAAGAAAGAGAACTGATTCCTGGGAGTCTTTTATTGTAAACTTGGTTGTGGTCTTCTTGCCGGTCGCCATATCTTTTTTTCACAACTTTATTGGTTGGTACAAGATATCCATGTAACGCCCAACATAAGGCCGCGTTGCGACCATCTTTAAAAAAAAAAATGGATCACATCTCACATCATTGAAAGTCTCCTTTCAAGTACACATTACGACACGATTGTGCAAAAAATAATAAAATATGTATTTTTTTTGTTTGACAAATCAAATTTAATAACCGTATAGTTCTTTAATCTGAAAAAGTTTATGAGTTAGCCGACAAGTAGTGACACTACTTAAGAAAAATACTAGAACTAAGAAACCATTACTTGATTCTACATCATATGTCTTTACAGTCTTCTTTAGTTCCATAGAACCGGTATAGAACCAGAAAATACTAATCCATTATCAAGCAATACTTTTGCAGTTTTATAGTTTTTTATATATACAGCCAATTTGAAACAGTTTCGAGCTTAAAAATATAAAATGTGATTGTTTTATGCTTACTTTCAGTAATCGATGTATTGTCATCCTTCAACTTTTCCAGCAGTTGTCTAACATTTTTATCTTTTATGTGGCTGTCGATAATTAAGAAAGAAATAATTTTTTCAAACGCCCCATCCCATTCTTTCAGCAATCCGTCCTTGCCGCTAAAGGCTGCTTTGAAATCCATGTCGATCTACAAAAAGGGATTGAGAAATTAAATAATATTAAATTATTTAAACGTAATATAGCATATATAGGAAAGTCAAAAATTAAAAAAAAATCAAAATCGACTCAAGAGAGAAGTACTGTTATTATTCGTTTTAGAGCAAAATAGGAAAATATTAATTTACCAGTCGATATCCTGAGGGGTTTTTATAAAAAAGGCCACTTCTTTATTATATTGGCTATATCGTTAGACTTGATGAATTCTAGACGGAATTGGCAACAGGCCTTCCAAGTAGTATCAAATTGTTCGGATGTTAAATTGTCGAACTTCAGAGCTCGAAGGCAGCTCTCGGCATCTTGTTCTGGTTCTAGAAACAAAATGTAATAAAATAATTAAAATGCCTTATATTAAAAAACATTGAATTTACCTAAATCACTTTCGTGCCTCGACTTTTTATTTCTTCCTTCTCTTTCTTGCTTTTTTATCTTCTGAAATATGTTTCGAAACCGCTGCTTTAAACGATGTCGTCATGTTACAAAACTTAGTGTAGATTTTTCCTCGTTTACTACTTCGATAATACTCCTGCAAAAAGTTTTAATTCAATAAAATATTTATCTTATTCCTCTCAAATCATTTTAGGAACGTTATACTTACTTCATATACTTATTATTGGGTAAATGTTATTAATAAATAAATATAGTTTAAAAAAACTAAAAAACACGCTTTTAAAGCACATCAAACTAAAAAAGTGAAAAATAATTATTAATATAAACTGAAAATAATAATGAACGAAAAATACTAGTATTATTGTGAAAAAAGCGTGGGGTGCTCGATATACGAAAAATATTGCACAAAGCACCCCACGCTTTTTTCACAATAATACTAGTATTTTTCGTTCATTATTATTTTCAGTTTATATTAATAATTATTTTTCACTTTTTTAGTTTGATGTGCTTTAAAAGCGTGTTTTTTAGTTTTTTTAAACTATATTTATTTTTAACTTTTTAGTTTGATGTGCTATGAAAGCGTGTTTTTTAGTTGTTTTAAACTATATTTATATTGCTTATTGATGCTGATATTATAACATATTACGATCCAACAGATATTTCTGAAAAAAAAAATATTTTTTTTATTTCAGCCGTGAGGTTCGAACTCACGCCGGAGGAGTCCGTCGTTTCGCGTCGACTGCCTTAACCCACTCGACCACCGAGCTAATTAACAATTACTGAATCTACTCACATATTAAGCCTTTGCTTTCACGCAGGGATACGTGAGGAAAGGATTGGCGATCCTGATCAGGATAATGATATAAACTTATCAAATTATTGTATTGTTACCGGTTCTTCGTAAGTGTACAAAGTTTCAATTAAATCTGTCCGTTTAAAGTGGGTCAAAATCGAGTCCAAAGAGTCGGTTACAAACAAACAAGCAAACATACAGGTGAAGCTAATAAAAGCGTGTTAAAAAAACGCTAATTATATTCTTTCACAAAGTTATTAATCGAAAACTCTGTTGGTAAAAATGCGTATTTAGAGACAAAAGCCAGTTTCATATATATTCAATACAAACATTATACACACATGTCCACAGATGGACTTAACTATACATATAAAAATGTTTATTTTCAGTTTTTTGAAAAAAACTTATTCTTCATAATTTCTTTTGTTTGTTATATATAAATACGATTCACGTTGAGAAATTTTGATTTTGTTGTACAGGGTGTGCAAAAAATATAAAAATGTAGATTTTCAAAATAAAAAATTTTAAAATCAAACTTTTTTGAGGCATTGATAAGGAGCTTAAAAGCAGTAATCGCAAAGCCAAATAATTTTTTTCATGGGTTATTGTTACTAAGATAATTGTTATTAAAAATTAAACCGATTTTTCCCCATATGTATCTTGTTATCGATTAATATGTTATAAAGACTACCTATGTATTAGTTGGATTATTTTCTGTGGGAGTATCTTAAGCCAAAAGTGTATGCCACTAACATGCAAGATAATATTGAAATTTTAAGAAACAGAATCAGTGATGCCATTGCTACAGTGACACCAAATATTATTCACAATGTTTATAACGAATTTCGAAAAAGGATGGAGAAATGCGTTTACGTAGGATGGTTTCATGTTTAGTAAGACGTTACTGTTTGTTATTTATCTTACTGTATTAAGTTAAATAAATACATTATTGATTGTTTTCTCACGTTTAATTAAAAAAAAAAACTGTTCTGTCTATTTTTAATATCAAATATCTTAGTAACAATAACTCCAATGAAAATTATTTGGCTTTGCGATTACTGTTTTTAAGCTCCTTAAATTTAATGCCTCAAAAGGTTTGATTTTAAAAATTTTTATTTTGAAAATCCACATTTTTATACTTTCTGTGCGCCCTGTACAACAAAATCAAAATTTGTCAACGTGAATCGTATTTCTATAATAAGCAAAAGAAACTATGAAGAACAAGGTTTTTTCGAAAAACCGAAAATAAACATTTTTATAAGTATAGTTAAGTCTATCCTCGTGGACACACTGTATAGCAAGAGATTTTGATTAATAAATAATTCAAAATATTTTACCGAGTCATTAGCGACTTATCATGCAATCAACGTTTTTTTCCTATAAATTTATGAATTTTTGAAATCATCTATCAGCATAATAAAATTTTAAAATTCGTCCAGAATCAGCAAATTCCTTTTTATTATTAAATTTCAAAATGGTCTTACCAATTTTTCTGAGGGAAATCTTTCAAATATTTCACTTTCTATTTTATGACTAGCAGCCAGCGTCATTTTTACTCCTTTCTCTTGAAAGTATACTGCAATTAGTGAAATCAGTGAAGATCTCTGTTCTTCTTGGAACTTTAAATATTTGTTGTAATATTCAACAAGTGCGACTCCTCTTGAAGATTCATTTAAAATAGTGCCCAATTGGATGACACTGGAGGTGTTGTTATGTGATGGAATTGGAGGTTTTTCATATGGCGTGAAACGTGTTGGTGTATGCGTTCCAGAAGAGGAAGGTGATGAGCATGGAGAATTATATAGATTTTGGTAGGAATATACTCCTGATGAGGCATAACCAATAAGTGGTAGTCCTATGGATTCTCGCCATTGTTCCAAATTATGCTCAAATAGTATCTGAGTTCCCATATCAAAATTCCGCAACAAACGCTCAATATGGTGACGCTTGATGATCTTGAGAATGTCAACAAAAACGTTTTGAGCTACAAAAATTAAATATAGAATTAGTTTAACAGTCGTATAGTATACCAAGGTAAAAAACAACTTACAAATAAGCTCTTCTGTCAATGATGCAAGATTCCATTCAGTAAGCAGTGACCTCAAGTTCATTTCTTCTAATACTTTCGATGATACAGTAGTGTCAGTAGTATTTTCGAGAGATGTACCTGACAAGGTTTGCGTGCTATAGGAAATATCAGCAATTATCATATCTTGTGGGTTTGATGAATTGATGTTACTGCCATTTTCTTCTGTAGATATTACAGTAATCGGTAGTCTGTTGCCAAAAAAACAGGCATTGTAGAGAAGTGGATTTTCTATAGATTCCTCTCTTCTCTCCAATTCATTCATGACCTTTGAATATACAATTGTCATGCAAGTAAACATTTTGAAATTAAAATTAATGTCAGTAATACATACCAGAAACACAACGTTTTGAAATATTATGCCTTGTCATATATTTTCTTTAGTTTTTATTAAATACAGTGTCCGTCAAAAAGTTGAAAACATATGGGGGACCTTATTGTAAATATCGATTCCTCAGAAAATTTTATTTTCTTATAAAAGTTTTTGCTTATGATGTTAAATGCTTATATACTAAGTAGCTCAAAATTTTCTCGTCCACCTAACGTATATACAGGGAAAATTCGGTTCCCACCACCAGTTCTTTTTTAATGACACCCTGTATATTGCAAAAATAAAAAATAGTCTCTATTGTTTCTTAAAAAAAATATATAGTTACAAGATTAATACTTGGAAAACATTTTTTTTTTATAAAAGAAAAAAATAACCTAATTTAATGCCATTAGATATTTTTGTAATACTCCTTAATACGTAACATATTTTTTCCCCGCGCAGTTTTTATAACAGTAATGGGTGGACCAAGTATTTGATCAGTGAATATCAATGAAAATTCACCTAAATTAGTAGGATCAATTTGGTAAGCAAGCAGATGAGGATCGTACCTTACATTTAGTAATTTTTGGCAGAAAAAAATTGGTGGTTTTTTCTCTAGTGTGACTATATCTAATATTATATAAAGTAAAATATCATCATTATACACTGGCAGATAGTGACCACACCTGTATTCAATTTCTTTGTAGTAAATTCGAGAATAAAATTCAATAAATCCCTCAAAAAAAATTTAGTTTGTCTCTAATAATATTTTGGTAATTACTTTGTACTTTAAACTGTTCATCACAAATCAAGCCGTTTAATGAAAACATTTTTTTAGCGTTCATGATCTGGAAAGCAAATTTTAACTCGTATTTCTTAGCTAGTGTAAGACAAATATTCTTTCGTGACGTAATACAGTGTGAATAAATTTTGAATTGCCTATGTTTGGATTCGAATTTGAAGCACCATAGTGCACCGTAAAACGGGGAAAAAAGTAGCTTCCTTCTTGAAAAAAATTTTTTTAAGGTACAACCACTTGGGACCTTCACAGCATGATAGCCTAGGTCCTTGGCCATCTGTAATGGCCAATTACAACATTTTTTTGGAGGTCAAACTTTTTTTATTACGAAGAATGTCATAAATTTGTCAAAATTAATTTTTCTTACTTTTTCACACATCCCTCATGATATCTCCGGAACCAATCGAGATAATTATAGGTATTTTTTTTTAATTGATAAAGGAAATGTGGGCGAAGGTCACTGCTTTAATTTTGTTTTTATGGAAAATTTAATTTTTTTGTAAAACTAGGTAAAACTGGAACGTTTACTTTCCTTGCTGCATTTTTTTCGGTAAGCGAAAAACTTTTTTATTTTAAGGAATTTTGTCATACCATATGTGTATGAAATAAAGCTTACACTTCAAGGAAGTTTTTTAAAAAAAAAAGTCAGTTCTCTACGACTTATAGTTTTCGAGATTTTGTTTTTTAAAGTTACAAGTTTTTCGATCCTAGATGCGCCTCACTGCGGCGCCACTCAACTGTGTAGAGTGTAGACTATTGAATACAAGTAATCTTATATTATACATTGTCAGTTAGAAACAAACTTTTCTTTGTGTAATGTGAGTGCGAATGAGTATTATTTTTATTGAGTTTTTACATATTATTTAATGCTTAACAATGAAATGTTTATTTTATGTTATCAGAATTAAAATCAGGTAATAAAATTCTGGTAAAATCTGTTGATACTGATGTCCTGATTTTACTTTTACATTATTACTGTGAAACACCAGATATGTCCCAAAGGAATATATTTATACAATTAGGACATAACAATATTGTGGCAAATTTAGGAGAGGAAATTTGCAAGAAAGTATTAACGATTCATTGCCTAACTGGTTGTGACACAACTAATGCCATGTATAAAATAGGAAAGAAAACGGCATTCGATGTTTTATATAAAAATTTAAATAATTTAAAAGATTTAGAAAACCTTCCTTTTCTGTCAGAGGATAAAGCGATGGAATTAGGGGGTAAAATATACGCTTTATTTATATAAGAATAAAGACAAAAAATAAAATCCCTAAATGAACTGCGATGGGACTTAACAACAAGTACATATCGGCCAGCTTCTGAGCTGCCTCCTACTGACCATGCTTTTAGACAACATTTAAAAAGGTAATAATTATTTTTCTAGATCGCCCATACCTATTAAAAAAAGAAACAAAACACCTACATGTAATTATTTTCTTTTTAGGTATAATAATATAATAATAATAACACCACATAAAATTACAACCCTCTTTATCCCTGAAGGTCTGGAATGACCTTGTGTGGGAGAGGGCTACACATTTAGAGACAATGGACACACACCCAATGTCCGAGTATACTACGATTAATCTCTCTCACAGAAAAATCCCAGTTCCTCGACCGGGAATCGAACCCGGGACCCCGAAGTTTTGAGGCAAGTACATTACCTCTAGACCACGGAGCCAGGTGTCTATATCAATTAAAAATTTAGTACAATAGCCATATACAATACATGCAGATGGAAGATCCAACTCGATACGGTTGGACATTTGAAGAAAATGTTTGGAAGGCAACTTTTTCTAGTCAAAAATCTGTGCCCGATATTGTAAGGCAAAGTTTGTCAATAAGATGTTCCGACAGGGTCTGTAACAACAGATGTACCTGTTTTGCTCAAGGTTTGAAATACTGCAGTGAGTGCAAATATGCAAACTACTGCAACCAAGGAACTGTCTAGATATTTTTAGATACCGACGTTGACGATTTTTAAAATATTTTTATAACAAGTTTTAAATTTATATTTTAAAATAAATAATTATTTCGTATTTTTTTTAATACAATTTTAGGTTTTAATGTATAAATATAATGGATTTTAAATAATGTGCAATGTAAATAATGATAAGTAAAACCTAAGTGCTTATGAAAATAAAATTTATATTAAAGATATGTCAAAAATAATATTTTATAATATGCACCCACAACACGCATAGCACACTGATTAAAGCACAGTAGAACCGGGGGAAATATCCTGCCCGCAAAAACTTAATTTCAAATAACAATAACTTGAAACGTATAAGTCGTAGAGTATTGCGTTTTTTTTAAAAAACTTCCTTGATGTGTTAATTTTATTCCGTATGCATATACTGTGGCAAAATTCCTTAAAACAAAAAAGTTTTACGCTTACTGAAAAAAATACTGCAAGAAAAATAAATGTTAAAGTATTACCTAATTTTATAAAAAACTAGGTTTTCCATAAAGACTAAATTAATTCAGTCACCTCCGCTCACGTTTCCTTTATCGACTAAAAAAAAAAACTTGATTATCTCAATTGGTTCCGGAGATATCGTGAGGGATGTGTGAAAAAGTACGAAAAATTAATTTTGACAGATTTATGACATTTTTCATAATAAAAAAAAGTTGGACCTCCCAAAAAATGTTGTAATTGGCCATTTTAGATGGCCAAGGGCCTAATCTATTATTCTGTGAAGGTCCGATGTGGTTGTACCTTAAAAAATTTTTTTGAAACGTTTTTGTCGGTTTTTCAGTGTACTACCACAGTTTTCTTAGTGGTCCTGATTGTCTAATTATTTATGGATAGTGTGTCAATAGATGAAATTTTGGCTTCAGTGTATCATTAAACAGTACGATATAGTCTCTGTTGTGATCCTTAATCTTGTTCTCTAATAATAAAATGTTAGGTTCATCAATTTCAAAACAGAGTAGTATATCTATGATTTCAACAAAATTTATAAGAAACCGCCAAACAGCATCATCTGCAGGAACTAAATCCCCAATCATAATGGGAAAGTATAAAATAAATGTCATCATTTCCCTAGCTGACATTTTGAGTTTTCTTTTCTTAAGATGGTGTGGCTCTATTTTTCCAGAAATTGTGTTAATATCTATTGGACCGTACTCAAAATTTTGTTTTCGGCCATTTAAACCCTCCAAGTCAAAATATCTCATAGTTATAAAGTACTCAATGATGTGACATAAATCATAATGACATATTCCCTCAAACAGATCATGCATAACATCAGCATAGTAATTTGTTACTACATGAAATGAGGGAATATTATTAAGCAGACATATGTTACTAATTCCCCTCATATCATCTGTATTGGAAGCATCGC